>CM076657.1:8368677-8510048 GCA_038496675.1 Rachycentron canadum | reverse complement strand
ATATATATATATATATATATATATATATATATATGTGACACTGTTCAATATCTTTAAAGAGCAACTTGGTCTGATTGTGCATTTCTGCAAGAGTATGGTTGGAGCAAAAATTCAACAAGAAGTTATTTCCTGCATTAACCCCTTTCCTTTGAATATAAAAACTTTGCACTTTTAGCTTCTCACACAGTGAGCAGCACCATGTTGGGACCCATTTACTGGAACCATCCCAAATGTTGAATATGTGCATCCACCCTTAAACTGCTCTCTGCAATATGCTGTAGTATCTTGGACTCAAAGCTGAATGTCGTGACCTGAAATGTGTTTCCAGCAGCTGAACCAGCCTGAAGAACCGAAGTGGCCCAGCTTTCTAACTCTGATGTAACCAATTAAATGATTTGTGCATGTGATGCCATGTCTTCGTTGTCGGAGAAGAGATTGTGTCGCCTGGTCTGCAGTGATGTTTAATAACAGGCTGAACGTCTCGACAAAGACGATGTGAGTCTGTTCTCGTTTTCTTTGTTATTGACTCACCACCAACTGAAGCACTGCGTCGTTTCCACCGGTGCCATTTGACAGAGCCTGTAAACACACGTCGTTAGTCTGTCGATCATTTGAATATTGTTTCCACGGTTACTTTGACACCAAAGTAAAAATGAACCTGCGTTTCTAAAGCTGACGTTTGAGCCTCGGCCGTGTCCGACAGTTCAACACTTGACGTTTTAAAAGGACACAAACGTCAACAACAAAGCTGAAGTTTCGTCTTTATATTTACAGAAAGTGGGGCTGTAAACAACTACACGAAGACTGCTCTATAAAAAGTGCCCCGGCATGTCTTTAATGTTTTTCTTCGTTTGTGAATAAATTAAAAAATAATGTCACGGCTCTTTAGTTATACAGCAGGTAAACCTACCTCTATCGCGCCCTCTGACAGCTTCGTCATTTCTGTGAAAAGATTATTTCGCACGAACAAAAAAAAGACAAATTTACTGAAAATGCCAGCTAACTCCGCGCTCCCTTCAGCAAACCGCACGAAATGAATTGTGTCAGTGGCGCGAACCGCTTGGACAAGCGCGCCAAGCGTCGTCACGTCTGGGCCTGTTTCCGCTTCCGTTCACAGACCTGGCGTCAGTTTGCGGCCTTACTTGCGCCGTCAGTGTAGCGGCCCGGTCCGACTGTAAAACTGACCGCAGACCAGCGGCTCGAAAGTCAGCGCCAAACACAACGTGACGTCAGAGAAACGCTACGATGCGTTCAATGCCACAGGGCAAAGAGACCTGTCGCCACACAAGCTCATTTTCAAAGGCTATAAACAAAATAGATAGTCGTCTTTTTAAAACGATCGAGTTGATGTTTCTGAAGCTATGATATAGTGCATGATTTTTCAATGTAGCCATGAAACTAATACACACCCACTGCCGCGCCACAGAAATGTTCCTTTATTATACATCCCCAAAACTGTGCTTCTTTTGTCTTTATGGAAATAAAATTTTAGTGGTTATGAGCAATACATTGATAACAAGTCATAAAAAAAAAAAAATTTCATTACTTTAACCGAATGATCTTCTTTATTGCAGTCAAGGAGTATAGAAGAAAACTGGTTGAGTAGGAAGACCACGTCATTTACAAAGGAAGGGTCAAAGGCAAACCTATTAGCTACAACCACAAATTACTGGCATTTGGCTTGAATTACTCATGTAAAAATGTTCAATCACATTTTGTTCTCTACAGTTGACCAGATCAATTCAGTTTATTACAATATTTTATAACAGCTTTAAAAATGCAACCACATACATGCTGATGCTGTAATACTCTGACTGATCAAATAAAAGATAAATGACATTTCACTATGGGTATAAGCCATTTCCTGTATCTAATTATAATTTTAAGAATTCCTTGACCAGAACATTTCATCTAATGCAGAAATGCTATAATTAAAAAAAACATAAAAAAAGAATATTTGACTTTTAAAGGGGATACCGGGCTCCTCAGTATGTGTATTCTGTAATGAAATAAAGAAACATATGAAGCATATGTTTTCCCACAAATCCAGCTAAGTGATAATGTACATTTAATCTGTGCAATCAAAAAGGTCTTGGTCTGAGTTTCCATGGGACAGCTGGGCAGGTTATTAGTCCCTACTTGGGTGGGCTTCCAAATGTGCCAACATGATTCTTGTCAATTGGGAATCCCACTTTATCTTTGCTCCCAGGATCTCCCCTCTGCATGACAGGTGCTCCTGGATTAGGGTTGGTGATGACACCCATGAAAATTGGGATTTGAGTCATATCATCCATAAGGGCAAAGAAGAAGGGTTGGCTGAGGTGGAAAACGGGGTTGGATGCACGAGAGATGACCACGGCGGTAGCCGCACTAGCCACTGCACCCTCCTCATGTAATTCCATGCTGGACTTGTGTATCACACTAGACACCACCAGGGGGCCATCTGCCATTTTAGCCAAGTTGGGACGGGAAAACATGTTTCCTAGGCCTGAGGCAGAGAAGAAAGCAGACGCTCAGTGTACATGATCAAACTGAATTTTGGTCTGTAGTAGGCTAAAAATTAGTAATAACATCAGAGGTAGAAACAACCATTGTGACAAAGCTCCAGTGAAAAAAAATGTCTTACCCAACTTGATAAAAACATCCTGCAACTCTTGAGCATACTCCAGTTTGAATTTGGGGACTTTAACTTGAACAGCCCTCTCATCGGGCAGGCGTTCATACAGGTCAGAGATATTCAGTTTTGCAAAAAGTGAAGACACATTCACCTGGCCAGACAAAGGCATGACCACCAACAAGCTCATAGACTTCTGGAATGGGAAGCTTGCAACCTGCACCAGAAGAAGAAATGCATTCCTGTCAGGGATTTAAGTTTCTTTCTAACATTTATGTTTGATAAGAGGTAGGTGTATTTTGGAACTGTGAAGAAACCTTTAAACTAAGTGATTAAACTGCAGTATTTCACCTGAGCCTCCAGTTCAGTATCATCATAGAATTTCAAGGGATGTTTGGCATCTTCCATCACTTCAACATCAACCATCTGCATGTCATCAAGGTAGAAGACACCTCTGGAGGTAAAGCGTGGGTCAAATCGGGCTTTCCATTCTCCTGTAGGAAACATGGTCTCAGTTTTAGTCAGAAACATAACTCAAACAACTCTTGTGACAAAAGAAAATGTGCAAATTATAATAATTATTTAAACATGAAATAATTTCATTGATTATTACCACTGGGGCCATTGGAAACTAGCATTATCATCAACCAAAATATTTTAGAAAAGAGTGAGAATTACATAAGATGACATTTCTCATTCACCTTTGAAATGGACAGCATTAATAAGCATGAGGAGCAGATTGGGTGGTAAAGCAAACAGGAAGTCAGTCATCTTTCCCTGTGTTGCCTTCTCTACCCAATCATTTATCTGCTGTAAGCTCTCCAACACTGCTGGTTCTGAGTCATATAACCGCTGGGACTCATTGACAAAGTCTTGCTTTGGCTCAAACCCTGCAACACACAATAAATGCACACAGACTGTTTCTGTTGAGCTGTGCACTCTCAATTTTTAGAATAGTTAAAAATAGTTTTGACAAAACTTGTGTTCTTCTTAGGAGTAACCTTGGCGCAGGAAGATGCGTGTGGCAATTTGCAAGTCATTGTTTTGGAGCTGCTCTAAAACATTATGCAGAGACTCGTGGTAGCAGGGGAGAGTGTTTTCATGGAGATGATGCATCAGCAGCTCCTCTGTCTCATTTACTGCACCTGTAAAGAAGAGGGGTGCAATAATTGGATGAGAACAGTGATAGTCTCCAGGCGTCTATAAACAAGGGCATGTTGCTGACACAAATCATCAAATGTGGTAATCACATGTGGGTAGTACACAAGCTGCTTAGATGTGTGTCATGTACAGGATGCAGTAGGACATGCATACCTAAAGCCAGCTGGGAGAGGGCTAATGATATGCTGAAAGGAGATATGATGACATTTGGTTGCGCTGGTGTTGTCTCCAGGTTCTGCAGCAGCTGCATACCCAGTTTCTGAATGGCAGCAGCAATGGCCTTCCTTGACTTTGGGCTTTGGCTAACAGACAGACAACCCTCATCTTGCTCTTCGTCTGATGAGTCCCCACTGGGGCTACTAGGTATGGTTGTTGCAAGTATAGGTGCTTGTGTGGCATCTGCAATTTCTGCTGGTGCTGCACTTTCATTATCTACTTTCTAAAGGCAGAAATAGGAGGAAATGTTCAGCACAAGGACACATTTTCTAAACTGTGTATTAAAGATGACCAGAACACTGCTGTGATGCAACATGTACAATGAGAGAAAACTCTTCTATTCAGACTTTTCTAATTTGCCTCTGACCTCTTTGGGGTGGCTGGTTGTCAAAGGAATGAGAGGCACCAGTGGGACTGACTCATCTTCTGCCACCTCAGCATTCTGTTGAGCAGAAAGTATAAAATAACAATCTATGCAGCTATATATAACCGTCACTGATTATAATCATCTGGTATCTGATATTAATAGGGATTTATTAGTTATTTCAGTGCATTACAGTGACTCCTTGGCTGCAGAGATAGATCAACAGGAGTGTCAGACGGCGGTCCATGTCTTTACAATGTAACTGTAGAAAAGAGAAATTATGTTGGCTGAAAAATGTCTGACCCGCTCACTTTCATTAAGCAATAAATATGTTTCTCTTGTTCAAAAATCTTTAGCGTATTGTGCAATAAATCAATATCCCCCATTTTCAATTACAGTTTGTTACACACTTGTAAAAATAAAATCAAGTCATAAAACATTTAACTCTTACCTTTTTTTTTAAATTTTAAATTACAATATTGTCTGCAGGTCTTAAACACTTTGCTTTACTTAGTCGCTTTGTCCTTTAAAGGAACCCAGATCATCTGGAAATATGCCTATGAAAGAAACATACATGAAAGATACTTATTGCAGACCATGTGCCAAGAATGTCAGTTAACATAGTTACCCAGGCTGTCTTGAAGGGCATCCTAATATTGGAGTTTTGTAATTTAATAAAACAGTTAGACTATCCACTGTATAGGACAGAATGTCTACTTGACTTGGCAGAGAGACAATGTTGAGGAACAGTACATTTTGGTGTCTAGAGACATTCAGTATTCAAATCACCATAAAATGTCCAAAAGTCTTAAACAATATACCATCATAACCCCTTTTGCAGACTTCACACAAACAGGAAAATACATAAATAACTGAGTAATATTTAATATGTTTAATATGTCTTCAAATTATTCAAATGCACCACAGTATCCCAATAAATTTATTTAAGTATATTTGATCTTACCTTAAATTTAAATAGAAAAAAACTTGCTGCCTTGTCCAAAAAAGGAGCGACTGACTGTGGATGGCAGAATTCCTGAGAGAAAAAGATTGGCACTTGCTCAGCAAATAGTTAAATATCAACTTACATTGATTGGGGCCTCTTTTAAACCACTATTTGTTTGTAAATGTATTTACTGAGACTCTTTCAGGGTTAAATATTGAAGCCTGAAACGCTTAGCGTCAATGGGCAGGTGATAAAATCATGACAACTAAATCTTTGACAGGAAACATGACAGATTAATTGCAAAAGTGTGGTTAATCCAACTGTGTGTGGGCAAACAAATACAACTTGCTGACTGTACTATGTTTGATGTCAGAGAACACAAGCCCACATTTCTCTGAAACCCCTGGCTTTGATATATGGTCATTTCAACTGCTGGCAACACTTCACTGCTTGTTCTAAATATAATAGTTATATGGTGTGGGCAGTAAGATATTTAATTGACCTAAATAAGAGAAAGTAAACTTATTCAGGCAATTTGCTCTTATTTTACTGCTAATCAAAAGTGATATCTTCTGGATTGCATGATTCATCTGCAAACACAAGGGAGGACTTTGTCCAATCTGAACACTAGTGACTCAGTGAAGATTAAAAGAGAGTGATGAATTCAGGTGAATCACACAGAACTGGAACATAAAAAACATGGAAGTAAATTTTATTAATCCAGTTAATAAATAGGCTTTTTCATGGACTTTTCTTAAAATGTTCACAGAGATTCTGGATCAGTTGTTTCAACATCGTGCAACTACAAATGTTCTTTTTAAAACCAAGTTGGTTTGGTTTTAGGATTGAGCTTTCACTTCAGGTTTACAAAAAAAAAAAAACACAAAATATCAAAAAGTGTGGTACACTCATCAGAGCATTTTTAGCTTTAGGCAAATAATTAGAAAAGTAGGCAACCTCTTTAACAACATGACAGTGATAAAAATCATACAAAGAACAAAGCTTTGATTGTTGGATAATACTGGGCTTTAAAAAACATGTTCATTAATTCATTAAGAGTTTGATGAAAACGGCTTTAAAAAAAAAAAAAAAACATATCTAGTGTCCATTAAGTTACATTACACAATAAAGAATGAGTTCAACCACATTTTATTGATGTATAACTTTCATATGCAGTTACATATAAATGTTAAAATACAAAACTGCTTATCTTGGCATTGACTGTTCCAATGTTAGCTTCTGTAGCCAGAGATTAGAAAGTTGTGAGTCGACTAACTGGCATACCTAGTCAAAGTGGAGTCTGCCAAGATACACTCCCAGTATATTGTTGCTACAGGTCCTAACTGCTAAATCAAGAATCCCTAAATGCGATTTAGAAAATCCCAAAGCAACTTCAAGTAATTTATTGGTGGATAAAAACATTCAGTCTTTAAAATCTGAGTGAGAATCTACGTTACAATTCAGGCCATACTTGTGCAGGAGAATAAAGGCTGTGCATCAGTAACTGACTTTTGAGTGCGACGGCAACTGAAGTGTCTCTACTGATGTACCAAGATGGTCGTCGAGTGTACTTTTGTACTTTTATTGTTCATGGTGATAAACAACAACAACAACTCACTCAGAAACAACTCTTGTGGAATATGGAGAAATACTAACAAAAACAAATGATTTGATCCACAAATACTGCATAGTTAAATCAGTGCATTTGGATACGCATGTAATTTGTTGTCAAGGGAAATGAAAGGTGAGGTCGATGTATTTTTGGTGTTGTTATGAATCTATTTGGAAAGTGTAAACACTACATAAGAACCAGGTTTGGTTCCACCTTCCTGAGCACATCTTTTGATTCATTCTTTTGTACAGAATAACTAACCTAGTCAAAAGAATAAATGACCTTGTCAAGAATTTCCCATTATATATTATCTATACATCTATAATATTTAAAAAAAATGATGGGATTTACTGTACATGATACATGTGAATAGCGTGGCACACATTTCTTGTCTATCAAATTCAGTGCCAATAGCCAGAGCATTAAGATTCAGTAGACATGAGGCTTATGCAATGCCTCTACTTGTGCTGCCTCGTTCAAAGAGACAATTGATAATTGACCTCAAGCACAGGAGAAGAGACAGACAGCGCTCAGACATCCGGTGTCTTCACAAATAAGACACTTTGAAGGTCAGCGGTAAGAGAGTTTAGTGTATCTGGGAGTCACTGATTTAAGCTAGTAACCGAATGGCACCGTTCTCAGAGCCCAGCAGGAGAAGCCTCTTGGTGGGCAGGACTGCCAGGCTGGTCAGAGTGCCACGGAAGTTCTCTGAGCTCAGCTTTGTGCTGCTAACAGGGCTTAGGGAGATATCTGCCATGGAGTACACCCCGATTTTGTTAGCCACTGTTCCAGTTACGATCTCTGAACCATAAAGGTCAAAGGCGTGGATGGGGTCAGACTGTGACTTGTACTGACGTACAGGCTTGTTCTCCAGATCTTTCCACACGGTGAGTGTGTAATCAGTGGATGAGCTGATGACCAAGTTTCCCTCTGCAGCCTGAAAAGAAAACACGAGAGGAAGTCACTGACTACTGATGTAGTCATCATAGGCAGTAAACACTGCAGGTTTTCTAAAATCCTTTTTCAAGATTTTAGTTTAAATGCCAACCGAAGCAATTAAAATATCTTCATAAATACTCAGACACTAAAGAATATGTGAAAGAAAAATATAAACTTAATACAATACTTTTAAAGTAAAGAAGTGAATCATAAATCCATTTATTATTTATACTGTCCAAAGTTACTGACAGACCACCACTGACGAGCAGCATTCCTATAGGCATAAGTCAGCCTGTAGTAAACTCAATGTGTTTGATTATCTTTATTTACGACAAAATTGATTTTAAATAAATTAAGATAATGTTCAGTTTGTTTTTAATCTCCTTAGTATGAAAAAAAGCCATTGATTAATATGTGTATGACCTGAGGGGGAAGTCTATATAAGTATTCATATATGAGTAATATGAATGTGCCAATGAGAACCACCATGGTCTTTATAATGAGTAACTTGTGTCCATATTTGCCTAAACTTGTGCTTTTAAAACTAGAGATACAATCCTTGACCTAATTTGGGGTTAAATAAAGTTTGCTCATCCTTGCGCTTTGTTGACAACAGATTGGCTGGGTACAACTTTCACCATCTCTGCACCACTACCTTTGAGTGATGTCAAAGTAACAGCCACTTGGCTGATTCTTTTTGAATACTTATCACATGACTTCTGAAAAGTATAACCACACCTTCTAGCATCAAGTATGCAATGTGGTCCAGCAGCAGTTCGGATTTTTATATACATATATGAGTTACTAAACCGTGACTAAGTTAACACTACACCATCAGACATTAAATAGCTGATTATAGCAAAATCAGTGCATTTAATAAAACACTTCATTTTCATCAGGGGTAGGCAGCTCTCAACCTTCATCTAAACAGCTGAAGTATCAGCATGAAATTATACATGTAAACAACCAACCAAGAGGTCATACATTAGATACAAACATATTCTGAGTCACTCAGATAAGAGAGTCAATACAAGTGACAAGTGATTAACTGGCTGATGTGCACTGCGTGGGTTGAGATTTCCACTGTTTCCCAGAAAGTCTGTTTGGGATTTCATTTCCAGAAGATTCTGCTGGTTGATGCACTAAAACTATCCAATAAATATTCTACTCCTGCGATCCTCCTATCCATCAGAAACACAATACAACTTTAAGTGTACTGTGAAATAAATAACAGATAAGAAAAAGTTTAGAATAAGAATAAGTTTGACCACAGCATAGAGTGACTGCCAATTTATGACACTGCATGACCTGGGTCCCCAGGCCCATGACCTCTGTAAACAACTTGACTATTAAAAAGTCCTGTACATCAACCCAGCGTTAAGAAACGTTAAATACGGGTGCTGAAAAACGGTTCACGTTACTGTGGACCCAGCATGTAATTGACATCTTATTTTCTAATACAAAAGCGTGACATGTTTCACTTAATAATCACCAAATCAAAAATATTTCTGTGGAAAAAGCATATAGAACTATTTATCCACTTGTTTTCATATTCTACTGTCTTTCGACATGAAATTGTTAAACTGAGCTGTTTTTATTAGTATTATTATTATTTTGTTAATCATTTAAAGGCACTCATTAGTAAGTGTTACCGGCTGCACCATTTTCAAAGCCAGTAATTTTCATTTGGGTTTTTCATGTTCATTCTTTTTTCTTTGAAGACAGCTGGGCATCCAGCAGACCCTGCTGACCCTGAGAACAATTTTTGCACTCCTAAAAGCAATGCATGTATTTATGCAGTCAACCTCTCTACTAAAACTAATACCAATCACTGTAATTTACATGGACATTTATTATGTATATTATATATTTGCATAATGTTCCTAAATTGTTAAAATAACTATTTACGTTTTTTGAACACCACTGACTATGATGCTACTCAGAGGCAGCTTTATTCAGTAATACAGATATAAGTGAGAAAATACACAGACAAATGCACACACACTCCAGGTATACCTTCATTTGGAGGATATCTCCCTCATGAGCTGGCCAGCCCTTTAGAACAAGCCCCGTGCGTGCATCCAGCAGAACAATGAAGCCAGATGAGAAACCTGCAGCCACTGTGCGCCCTGAAGGGCTGACCGCCAGGTAGCGGATGAGCCCAGCACTCAGATTGTTGTATGCCAGGCGAAATTCATGCTGGGGATATAATGGAAGTTTTGTCACTGTCAAGTCTGAACACTACAACACTGTTGGAGAAGTGTAGAAATGCAAGCATTTTTTGAAACACTGTAACAACTGATAACTGCTGAATATTTTATGGCACAGGTCTCAATAGAGAGAGCTTGCTTAGTGAAATTGCTACCTGCAATCCTGGTTTGCGAGGATCAATGAAGCGGAGAACAGAATCTGCACTGCCAAACACAACACTGCAGTGTGGGGCTGGCATGGTAGTCACAGCTGTAATGGGATTCTTTCCATCCACAGCTTCATATGAGCGGATCTGTTTGCCTAAGGACAAAGGATGGAATGTAGTTACATGACAAAGTACGTTAACACAATTATAAGCTTCAGATGCATTCAGATGTTTTAAGCAAAAGCAGTTATGATATTATGATATTGATATTTTGTACCTGTATACTGGTCCCACAGGTGCACAGTACCATCACAGCTGACTACTTCTTGTGAAGCCTCGAGTTGTCCAACGTAGAAGACTGACTTTCGATGGTCATTGTATGTCAGACGAGGCTCCACCTCCTGTGTCCCATCACCATGGTTATAAAGAGGCCAAAGCTTCACAGTCTTGTCTTTACTTCCAGAAAGGAAGTAATCCTCTCCTGCCAGTGGTGCCAAGCACTTTGTGGTGCCTGAGTGACCTGGAAAGCTCTGCAGTCGGATCTGGTGGAAGTGAAAATGTGGATCCTGTTGGTTGAGACCAATCTCATACTGCCAGTAGGCCAGCCAGTTGCCCTGCAGGGAGCGGCCACTGCGAGGGAGCTCTTGCTTCAGGGCACTGTCCTCAAGGGTGGGTCCTGTCACCCATGAAGAGGAAAAAGACGCCAGTGTGCCAACCGATGAAGTGGTGAAGGTGGAGGCAGTGGTGATGATGGGCGTGGAGCGTCCCCAAGAGTTGGCCAAGCCCAGATTGGGGCTACCACCATAATCGGTGTCTCGGGAGACTTGGATACGATTTCCTACCAAGTGGCTCCCAAAGGTGCCTGACTCAGGGAGTGAGTCTCCCAGGGGGGTGGAGCTACTTGAGGGTGCAGGGAAAGGGCTGCAACCCACCTGTCTGCTGAAACCAGAAGAGAGGCCCACGGAGGATGGAGGCAGCTCTGCCCTTGACGCTGCTGTGATGTTCATCTCTGGACTCACCTGGCTCACACTCTGATGGTAGGACTGGGCCAACTGCCACACCAGCTCGTGATTGGGAACTAGCTTCCGAATTGCCATGTCACCTACAGAAATCAGAATATAACACTGATTTATACCACTGAAATGTATGTATTATATTTGAAATTATTACATTTTACTGCATTTTTTCTGCTTCTATTTGACACAAATTGAGCCATTTCCTACCTATGAGACAGTAGAAGGGAATATAAGAGGCATGGGCCATCTCAGGGTTAAATACAGTCTGCAGCTCCTCCAAGACCCCCAACTCATAGGTCACGTTGGATCCTTCTGATGTACAAACATCCACCACCGTGACTTCTCCCACAACTCTGTGAGGGGCATTGTCCAGCTACAGCATAGCAGAGACAGCACACCACATCTGTGTATTTTACAATTGTATTTTACAAAGAAACAGTTGTTAAACCATGGATTTAACATTTAAATGATCTGTAACAACAACCATCCAGACACACTCATAAATGCATGTGCTTTCGTTCTCTCCATCTGTCATACACTTTTTATACTCCAAGTTTCTGTCTTCTGTTTTTATTTTTATCCATATTTCCTTCTGCCTTTGTGTCATTTGTTTTACATAAAACTCTCTGTGAGAGACCTGCTTGTTGAAAGTATTCTAGAAATAAACTTGAGATCAGTCAGTCCTTACGTACTGTGAGTCTCTGTCTGTACATACCTGGGGCTGCAGAGAATGCAGCAGGGAGAAAACAGCAAAGAATCGAGGCAGAGTGTCAGCCATATGCTGTTGCACCATCTCCCTCCCAATGCGCAGACAGATGAGAGCCATCAGGCTGAGTGTCTTGAGACAGACGGCAGTGCGTGTCTGCACCCCGCTGGGGAACCTGAGTACAGCAGAGTGGGTACAACCAAGAGGATGAGTGTCAGATCTATTGAAGCACATTTTCTGATTATTTTTCACAAACATGAAAAATATATAGCACTTGAAAAAGTCTGAACATTTCAAAGTGAGGGACAGATGTAAAGGAATAAAAGCAAACAATCTGCAATATTTTACAATGATGCTGCTGTTTGACAAGCTGTGTTTGAATCCTCCGGTAGCATTATGCGTGGTACCTCAAGATACACAAATGCATGTGTGTATATGGATATATTTATTATTTACCCCATACTCGGCGTAGTGAGCAGGTCCAATAGTGGTAGAAGCACATCCTGATTGATCTTCATCAGCATGTCCATTAGTGTTGTATCAGAGAGAAAGACAACAATCTTCTGTGTAAGTGCAACAGCTCCAAGCAGACTTGCCTCCTTTCGTGTGTTAAGACGCTGTGAAGAAGGTGGAGACACCTGGAAAATGAAAAGTACATTTTAGTGACCTCAGAATTACCTTAAAATCACACTTGTAACAAACATTGTTTCCCCATAAAAAAACAAACTAGCTAAATAAGACAGAAGGGATGTGATGAATGTTATGTACATGCATTCTCTGTTTGGTATATTTTTTGTCTTCTTACAAGATATCCTATATAAGGCAGGTACTGGTAGGTGAGTACAGGCTCTCCATAAAGTTGAGCTATGTAGATGAGACAGTCCAAGACGGGTTCTGCAGTATGATCGCCAACCACAGGTTTCTTCTCATACACGCTGCCCATTCCCACACCGTCCAGACTGCTCTCCTCAGATGTGGGGGCCACAAACTGGTGGTTCTCTGGCCCTATGGCATGAGAGGGAAAAGGAAAGAAAATAACAAAAACAGAGCTTGGTTTTATCATTGCTGCAAAATACAAATGTATAAATGCTGCAAAAAAACTTGCAAACTTGGAAATTTACATACCAATGTAACAATTTGTGAGCAATCGCAGCAAATTTCTGGCGACGTATCGAGACGTCACTGTTGGTCCAAGCTTCGCTGACAGCCATCGAACTGTTTTGCAGACGGTATCTGAGTGTGAGTGAGACAAGTTTAAAACGTTACTTACTATGCCTTAGTAAACAAATGTGTTACATAAACATTCACCATTCGCTCACCAAGAAGAATCTTCTGCTCTTTCTCCTCTGAGTCTTCTGATGGATCATGGTCTTCCTCTTCCTGCTCTCCCACAATGCCTTTCTCAGTCTCTTCCAGTGCCATTCCATTGACAAAGTCACCCTCTAGAGTGGCAACTGTGGCTCCTGAAGCTTCCGTGCAACCAGAAAGAGAGAGCTCCAGGTTGGGTACAGTAGGGTCATCTGTCCCCTCTTTACCGTTACCATTGCTCTCAGTCACCTCTTCTTCCTCCAGCTCTCCTCCCTCTTCTCCTTCACTTGCGTGTTTCAGGTCCTGGCTGCTGTCAGCTGATTTGAGACTGGCTCTATCCCGCATTGAGTCTCCATCACCCAGAGAGAGTTCACTTGTGCTGCTTTTGTCACTTAGTTTCCCCACACTTAGAGACTCCTGGTCTTGATCCTTGGATGCTGAGTTCTGGCTTGGTTGTTTGCCAGCAGCCACACTTGCTCCACTGTTGACATAGAACTCATTCTGAAAGTCCTCTGCCTCTGCAAGAAACACCTGATCATTGAGACTGATGCCAGAAGAGTAGTCAACCAGCCCTGTGTCACCTACCACCCCAACTCCTCCACTGGTTCCACTGCTACCAGCCATATTCCCACTAACAGACCCTGTCGATGGTCGCACCTTACCACACTGAAAGTCCTCTTCCTCTTCCTCTCCTAGATTACATGTGCCACCCCTCAGTCCTTTACATGCTTCCCCGCCAGAGCCTGAGATGCAGCTTTCAAAGCCAGTTATGACCTGCAGCACATGGGGAAGTAGGCTGGAGAGAAAGGCCTGCAGGCCAAGCCTCACAATCAACTGCAGAATGAAACAGTCAGTGTAGAGATAGAAACGTCCTCGCAGGCAGTGAGGGTTTTCATACACATTAATCAGTGGCTTCAGTAAGTACTTGTTTGCATTTCTGGGACCCAGTACTCTGGAGATGGGCTCAAAAAGGTACCAAGCAGCATAGACAGCAGTGGACTCCTCGAGCATGAGGGCTAGAATGAAGGGCAAGAGAATCTCAAGACCCTCAGCTGTGATGTTACCACGTAACAGCGTCTCAAGCTGCTGCCACAGGTGAAAAACAACATCTCTTCCTTGAAGGCTACATGTACTTGCCACCTTAATGTGGTAGGAAAATATGAAATCGTGAAGTGCTGCAAAATAGGAAGGGAAAGGAAAGGGGCTAATGACTGAGTTCAATAGCTGGCAGGGATTTGGAGGAGGAAGCCCATCACAGATGGGGTCATATTTGAAGAGGAGTGGACGTGGGCAATCTGATACTTCTCTGTGTGCTTTTCCAGAGTGTTTCTCTATTAGCAGCAGCGTCTCAAGGGCATGGTGCAAAGACAGTGGCACATCACGGAGGCTGGCAGAGCATAGCTTCATAACAGCTTGGAAACGCTGTGTCAGAGGGGTGCCTGGTTTCAGTCCTCTCAGTTTAAAGGAGAGGAATATCTCAGCAATGAGTACGCCAAGGGCCTGCATATCTCTTTGGTAGAGCTGTGTAAGAGAGGGTAGAGATTCAATGATCACACCGGTTCTCATGCAGTCGTTAGATCCGGCAGGATGCCATACTTCAGCGTGCAGACTCTTCACCAGGAAATTGTTCAACTTCTCTAACTCTTCCAAAGGCTGCAATGGGTTAAAGCCTTCAGGGAGGATAATCTTGATTTCTTCTGCACTGGCGGCGGTTACACTTCCCTCCCCATGTTTCTTGTTCATTGGCCCGCCTCTTTGTAACATGGCACTGCGTAAACCAGGGCCTAAGCCGCTTGTAAAATCACCAGGGAATGAACTTGGAGACTGAGATACAATAAGTGTTGTGTGCTCTCCTATTTTTCCTCCTGCCACACTGACGCTTGGCAGTGGCACAGAGCAGGATACAGAACTGGATGAGCCAGTGGACGCTAATGAGTCCAGCGCTTCTGTGCCTTGTTCAAGTTCTTCATCTCGGTCTACCATTGTCCAGCCACTGGACTCACACCCTGTGGACTCAGGCACCATTCCATCCACAGTGTCAGCCACAGTGTCAATTTGAGGGATGTGTAGAGAAGGCACATTAAGAGCAGCAAGGCCAAGGAGAGGAGGTTCTGCCGGGGAATACTGGGAAGGAGATAAGCGGGGCGGGTGTGGTTGGTCAAACAGTTGAACTACACCATAGGTAGTCAGATTGGTGTGGTTGTCCACAAGGTGCAGGCACACGTTTTTGGCTTTGACAGCTTCTTTACCAGATAGCTTATAGCCAAATGTGAGGTCAATCCAGTGATGCAAATGCTGGGACACCTCTCTGCTCTCCAGAAGGTGCCGGTGGACCTCAATAAACTCCTCACAAGACTTGCACCAAGAAGGCACATCCAGGTCTGGCATGTCGGGGTGGATAGAGCGGAAAATGGAGGGATCTGTGTAGAACTCTGGAATGCACTCATCAGGGGTCCAGCTCTGCATGCGCTCCATACTGGCTGGGTATTCATTAGGCTCCCACTGGGATCTAACGTGGCTGCACAACACTGACTTGGGTGTCTGCCGGGCTTTGTAGACATAGTAGGTAATATCTGAGAGCACATCAGATATGTGATGAGGTACATGGAGGTGGTCAGACTGTCCTGCACCACCAGCACCAACAGAGCCACTGAGGTCTCCACCTACACCACCCCCACCAACACCATTACCCACTGCAGCTGCCAAAGCCTCTTTGGTCATCTCATATGTAAAATCCAGCTGTTTATCCCCCTTATTGAGTCTGAACTTTGACCTCCTGAGGTCTCGGAATTTTCCAAATGGCACAGTGAAATCCACCACCCATGGCAGCACTGGGTGATAATTGGGGTCTCCTTCTCGTCGTCCTGCTAACCTGTTCAGTTCCATTAAGTACCGGAAGTTACTGACTCGTCCATGAACCCAGTCCAGAACCAACGTCTTCAGCTCATCAAAGCAGTCCTTGCAAAGTCTTTTGTTCTCTTGGCTTGTACATACACTGTTTACTGGCAGGACACTTTTTGGCACTTGTCTGCTTGTAACATCACTGTTTGCATCCTCCACCATCCCTAGTTCCTCATAATGGGCTAGGTTGAGCTTGAGACGGCTACAGAGCTGCTCATCTACTGCTATGTCCTGCAGAGAGAGCTCACCACAAGACAGACCCGCTGCGTGACACGCCTGCAGAGCTATTAGTGACTGGTAAAGAATGAACAACACTTTGGCATGGCTGTTAGCGAGCTTGGCTGGGCTAAAAGAGACAATATCTTGGAGAGAATACTGAGTATATGGTAGAATCACATACATCATTTCCACTGTCTCCAGCAGACACTCTGCAGGCAGAACATTAGGACACAGATGGTCTGACTGGGACTTGGAAAAGCAAGACGAACTGGATGGCAAGTAGCTTTCTTTCTCCTTCTCTCTGGCAGGAGAAAGGGATGGTGATGCTTTGTCAGATGAGATGAATGTGGAATTGAAGAGCTTCTGTAGCGAATGACGCACTGCATCTACAGCTGCAATATGCATCTGTTCACTGGGTCCTGCATATGGCTGCACAAGTTTGTAATGAACTTCACGCCATAGGTTCCTAAAAAAGGGAAGATAGACAATAAACTGGCTATCACAACTACCACAGACAGGTTTTTGGTTTTTTCATTTAGGTAAACCTGCACCTAAATCTAACAAGTAAACTTTAAATCCATTGTACTCAAGCACAAAGCACAAGGTTAGGTCTTATAATTACTTTGTATGAACTTTTTAGCAACTATCCAAAATCTAGAGAGACTACACAAACTAATATAAAATCACATATAAATAAAAATAAATAAATAAAAAATAAAATTCCCACCATCTAAAAGGCAAAGAATGCTTGGTGTTTTTGTTGATGACTTAAGTACTCAGTTATAAATTTATATACAGTACCAGTCAAAACACAATGGTAACTATTGGGAACACTTGAATGGGAAACAGTGTTCATATTTTTTGAGTGATACTGGATAAATACTTCATATTCTAACTAATATTCAAACAATCAACACATTGTTTGGGTGCTGCCTGATATTAAGCTTTAACATAACCATAAAGTGACACATTTCTCAGTACTATATTAAAATATATACAGTACCTGACATTGTGCTGTGAAACACACTGCATGGTTTTGACATAAGAGTCCTGTGACATGAATTCCATTTGTTGATCACATGGGTCTCTGGCCAATCTGTAGCTTAACTTGCTCTTCCTCAGACCCTGAATGCACACGCGTGTCCAGCCAGGAGGCAACTTTGCCTGGGAACACTGAAGGTATGTGCAAATTTCAGCCTCACTGATGCTGTCAAAACGGGCACAGCGGATGACCCTTTTTTCCCTCAGGCCCATCACCCAGCGCAAAGGAACAAGTGCTATGAGTTCCCGGGGGCGGGGACCCAGGCCTTGCTGCCGCCGGTCAATCCCCAAGTCTTTCTCAACTGCATGCATCAGCCAATCCATGGTGAGTCTCTTCAATGCTTGTCCAGAGTTGCACGCTGATCAGCTGTTTTCACCTCACTGTCTCTCACAGGGGGATGATTTTCAGACATCCATGGAGGAAGAAGTCACAGTCATCAAGGGCAGCCCTTATCTTCTCTCCTGCCTGTCCCACTGGGGATTTCAATGAAAAACAGAAAATACATATAAACAAATTACATAAACAACTTATTTTGTCATGCTATAAAATAATACTACACTACAGTGCTGAAATGAGAGATTGGTATGTCATGATGGTGAATGCACATGACTACTTGCTCTTCTGCAGGACCCTGAAGTTTGAGCTCATCTCACATGACTGAACTATTTCTGCCCCATCAACAAATTTACTCTACCCTGGTGACCAGTTTCCTACAATGTTTCACATTTCTGAGCTTTGAGATTTCACCTGTGACTTTGCTACAATCAACTATTGCTGTGTCTCTTAATAAGTGTACAAATACATCGAAAACGCTCGTGTAGCCGCCGGGAGTTCAAAGTTTTGAATGAATCTTGCACAGCGTTAGCTAGGTTGTTAGCTAATTGGCAGAGATAACGACCAAGAACCAATAAAGCCCAACTTAGAACCAAAAGAATATACTGCAAGTCTAAAACAAAGCATGTACATATGATTTTGTTCATTTTATCCTCTTTGACATCATGAATATCAGGACGGCAGAAACATTTGGAAGAAGCTCAAAGACAATTGGGGAAGTAATATCAACTTAACGCTAACAGTTAGCTTAAAGAAGCTAACGTTACGGCCCAAGCAGAAAGCAGCAATACAGTAACTCGAATCATTGACAGAAAATAAACAAGCGCAGTTAAATGACACGTTAAATGTTACCACACTGTAATTACAGAGCGACGACGCTTACAGCTTAATGTTTAGCTCACCTCTCACCACTTGTAGCAGCTGACAGCTAGCTAGCGTTAAGCTAACGGTGCACCGCCGGTTTCACGCATCATGAGTTCGTACCACATTAACTACCACGGGACGAGGACATGCTGCGTGCACTTGCTGTGTTTTCTGGCGTTTACAGGTGTGTGTCAGCAGACAGACGACAGTCGACCACAGCGGCGGTGTTTTGCTCTGTGCTACTCGGAGCCATGTTTCAGAAGCGACACCTCACGTGACACAACATCAGCCCCATCTCATGTGACCGCTGGTGCAAAACAGAAGCGATTCCACATCCTCGGCGACCTGCAAGAACATTTGAACAACACCAGGAAATAGTCAAACCAAGTCTCTTTATTTGTCGAGCATATTCATGTTCATCAAGCTGCTTTACAGACAGATTAAATTGTGGGATATTATGGTTGATGATTACAATAATCAACATTTAAAACTGGATGCGTAAGATCATAACGTGAACAGCATTGCACAAAGAAATAAAATAAAATAAAAGCCAATATGTGGCCAGATGTGGTGACGGGAAACTGAAGAAAACAGACTCTACTCTGTATGCAGATAGGTAGAGTAGGTTGATCTGAACTGAAAATACTCAATCAAATGAAAACCTTTGGATTTTCACTGGGTGTGTGGAATTGAAAGGTGGAACAGGAGCTGAGCAGTTCAGAGATGTGACCTGGTGCCAGTGCACGCAGTGCCTTAAAAACAAATAAAATCAGCTCTGTACTTGTCTGGTAAGCAATGTAGTTGTGGTTAATTATAGAGCAGAAGTAGATAAGACTAGACAAACTAGATAATTAAAGTTGACATTGTTTTTGTGGTAAGATGACTTTACACTGGGCATGTGGTTGAAACCTTTATTTATGCTTTTTTGTTGCGTATTCAACGTTCTGCTAATGTTGTATTTTGCACAGTGTTCTGTGCAACCTGTAACTACTGTGAATCCTGTGGTGTGCATGCCTTAATCCTTGATTTAAAGTGACACCAGCAAACGTCTGTTTGCAAAGGTTTCAGCCACTTTAGATGATTCCTAGTCATAACATCAGGGAGGCATCTGATCAGCCCCAAATTCATTCTGCAGCATGACAAGGACCCCAGACAGACAGCCAGTCATAACAGCTATCTCCAGCTACAAGAACAGGGAGTCCAGCACACACAGAGCCCTCATCTCAACATCATGGAGTCACTCTGGGATTATATGCAGATACTAAGGCAGACTCAATACACAGGTTCTACATGACACCTGTAACAACCTTCCTACCAAGTACTAGTAGTCATACCAAAATGTGATTTTGTTTTTTTCTTTTACAGCACTTTAAAAAAAAAAAAAAAAATTAATGGCATTATTTTAAAAGCATTTTCGCTTTTACTTTTATTGCCTAAATTTTTTCACACAGCACTGTCAATCTTTCACATTTTGCTGGCAAATTTTCTGGCCAGGAAATGATCGTCTTTGCCTTATTTCAGGAGTCACCACATCACAGACCACTGATAAGTTTTTCCAGTTAAGGTTCTGCTACTGAGATGGAGGGATAGTTATCTCCACAAGGTGGCATGATGTCTGTAATTTCACAGACAAATGCTGCAGCAGTCTTGTGCAGAGGGTGTAGACAGTCTGTATATTTGCAGTCATTTGATTTATGTTTTAAATTGTCTTAGTGGCTTCAACTTTACCTCAGTGCATGATAATGTCTCAACAAAAGATAACAGCATCAGCATGCTGTGCTGTCATGTACATAACGGATGGCTGTCCTCCAGATGTGATCATCGTTTGACACTGTAATCAGGATTTTTAGCACATTATGTTTATTTTGTGTACTTGGTGGCTAACATTCCCAGTAGACTGCATTATTATTATAGCTTTGTATTACTATTCTTTTTTTTTCATAAACTCAAGTTATGGCTATTTGCAGTCAAAGTCTTTGAAGTCGGACTCTTTATGTGGGCTGTAATGCGTAATGTTTAAATGTAAGAGAGAAACTCAGTAAAATTTGTTTCTAGTCATTGTCATACACAGGATATTAAAAATGTATATATGCACATCATTTCTAATTCATAGAAAATGTTATATTGTTTTCAGTATTGTTTACATAAATTCTCTGAGAATGAGAATAACTTCAGGATATGCTTCACCTTGGCTTCTGCATTACAGTTAGCAGTTGAAAACTTTATATGGATGTAATTAAAGAACCACTGAAGTTTATAAAGATAAGCCTAAATGTACAATGATGTGCTTTGTTTTTATTGCAGTATGAGTCCTGCTGATGTCAGCAAATGGGAAAGTACTCTTCTGAATGCTGTGCACAAAAGAAGCTTTAAATGGCATTGAAGTACACATGTATTTATGTATGGATGTTTTGTAAGCATATTTTGGCTGGGTGCACACTAAGCTTTTCATTTTAGGGAGGAAGTGAACACTAGGGGACAAAACAAATTTAAAAAAAGTGCAATTGGTCAAACAAAGGGGCATAATTAAAGCAGTTTTTGTCACAGCTCAGCTCAACAAATGGATTGTTAAAATTATAACAAATTTTGCATGTCCTCAAAATTGGTAAAAATTAGTAAATGTTGAAATCCCACACTGGGTTGTAGGCTCACAATTACAGGGAGACAAATTAAAAGCTTCTCTCATCTCAGCATACCATCAATGTGGCATAATTACTGTCAGCATTTTTACAGAGAAGCTACAGCCAAAGAACATGACATTCCTTGGCTCAGCATATCATGTTCTTCTCTCAGTAGTTTTATAGAACTGCCAGGCAGAATGTGTTTTATGCCCCAAAGCAGTGTTGGTTTTGGTTGAAAGCATTCCCTGCAAATATCCTGAACTTACAGTACATAAAAAGGGAGCGGGCACAATGAAGCATATTGCGCATATATTTTATATGTAATATATTATATTTCAATCCATGACTGTCAGCCTGCAATAAATACAATTTGTGTTATTGCAATTTCCATCTTATAGATTCACTAGAAGGTGATGGTTCTCTGTAGGCTGAGAGGATAGCTTGAAGTGACCTTTCCCCCCTTTCCAACATGATAAACAAACACTTCATAGAGTTCATAGAGTTAAAGCAAAGGTTCACATAGTATTCATTGAAAAAATTATGCATTTTGTAAATTGTGAAAACTCAATTCCTCATAAGCATATTGCGTCTTCTGCCATTTTTACCTGTGCCAGCAAGGTGATATTTTCTGGTTGAGAGTTATGACGTGGACAAAAGGATTAGTTTTTAGTTTGAAGACCACCAAAATGTAGCAAATTATAAAGCAATTAAAATTATCTCTCATAACTCAGCAAACTTTTTCTCTTCTCACTATTCAGTATTCACTATTTTTGGTACAAATACATGCTTAAAACCCTGACCCTCAAAAAGTCTCCTCTTATACCTCAGATACCAATGTCTGTCAGGTAC
Source organism: Rachycentron canadum (assembly GCA_038496675.1). Taxonomy (NCBI): domain Eukaryota; kingdom Metazoa; phylum Chordata; class Actinopteri; order Carangiformes; family Rachycentridae; genus Rachycentron; species Rachycentron canadum. The sequence goes on along the minus strand of CM076657.1, from coordinate 8,487,981 downwards.
AGCCAGTTTGAGACTTGAAATTTTGAAACAGGTTTGGCAGACGTGTGATGAAAGAAAAACAAAGGATAAAATCCCAGCGACAACAAATGAAATTAACAAAACAGAAACCATTGATAGATAGATTAAAACTGTGGCAGCAGTGTGACTTACACAAAGCAGTAAATCCACATTACTATTACGAAATATGAAGCTTGCTGGGAAAGAAATGTATTTATATTGAATTTTTTGACCACTTTTAAGGAAGTTACACCTTCCTCTGCCATAATGGGGAAATATCTTGATTGTTACCAAATGCACTGTTCCCAAATATACACCACTATCAGTTCAGGCTGGGTATTACCATTGCCTATTAGTTCCTTAAACAATCAGGCAAATTAATTAATAACACACTGACTGATACACTTGAATGAAGTCAGTCTAATTTGTCTGTCAGTCTGAAATGTTCATATTTTTGAGTAACTTGTGGGTATTTTGTCTACATGCCCAAAATAATTGGGCAATTTCCCATTTATCTTAGTATTGTGATCCTATTACAGTGCAATATGAAAATCCTTTTTTGCAGTTTAATGACCTGTACTTAAATATGATTGAAAATAACAAACTGTTTTTGTGTTCTGGGAGTTGTAGACATTTGACAGTCTGCAGTGGAAGAAAAGGTGTTTTTAGGGGAAGGATAAAAGAGCAGAAGTATTCAGGTCAGCAGCAACACACAGGGGAACGTGGTGAAACTATTCACTGAAACAACACTGGCATGTAATTTATTTAATTAGGGCACATAATACAAGCAGTTTGATTGCATAGATTACACACAAGTCTCAGAACAGCAGCTTCTTGGTTGCAACATGTTTTTAAGGTTGTTGCTCTGATTCAGACAGCAACATGCTGCCTCTGAATTTCCCAAGTTTTCCCAATATGCATTGCATGGCAATTAGAAACAGAAAAACAGCGGATTTCTAGCGACATTAAGGTAACACCATGGAGAGTTGTTGTTAGAGAACATCCATGATAATGATCCATGATCCATGATGGAATATATTTTCTCTTTTAATTTGATAATTTACTAATTTAATGTATTAAAACGTTCAGTAAAACAATTTTAAATTAATAAATAAAGTGACCAAAAGTTGATCATAATACCCCATTCCCATAATAGTTCTACTCTGGGGAAGCTCTGATGGTGCATTTGGTGCACAAGACAAAGTGATCTTCAGTGATCTTGTTCCGTGGAAGTGAAATGTTACTTCATACACTGTTGTATCACAGACCGACCAATTAATTAATAGTTGAAAATGACTAACTTCAGTGAGGTCACTGACAGAGTCCTCCTCATTCATGAATCACATGAACGAATGACTTCAGCTGACAAGCACCTGTCAATGTGAGCACTGTGATTACGTGAGTCTGTTTGTTTGACTTTTTATTTAGTTATTTGGTTGCTTGTTTTATTTGGTTTGCTGAGCATGTAGAACTTTTTTTTTTTTCCCTTTATAATTAATCCCTCAGGGCTTTTGTTTTGGTGAGAGTGCCCGAGCACATCGATCTCTCTCCCTCTCTCTCTCTCTCCTCATTGTGCTTCGCCTCTCCTTTATCTGCTGTGGGACTCCCCCTCCTCCTCTCCGCTGCGCCTCAAAAGCGCGATCCATGGTAGGAAAGCCTCCTTTTCTCCGTTTTCCTTCAGGATGGCATTCTTCAAATATCTGCGTTCCGTTAAGAATGGGTTTATCCTCTTCTCAGCGCCACTTCTTCTTCTTCCTCTGCCTCTAGTGATCGGGACATCGGTATGTAGATTTGGATGCAAAACAATACATTGATCTAGAATGACCTCAACCACATTTAGAAAAGTTGAGAAATCCGGCATCACCAAGTGTTGGATCTATAGTCCAATAATGTGGCACCATGTTGCCCATCTCACAGCAAACATGTTTTCTATAATTAAACATTAATTACGTGTAATTAATGTAACTAATTACATTTTTAGATGTTTGATTATGGAAACATTTCAATTCGTGTGCATGTAGTTTTTTTTTTTGCAGTTTAAATAGAAAAAGGAGTTGAACTCATGGGTAAATTCAGCGCTAAGTTTTCCTTTCTTTTCTTTTTTTTTAACCTAAAATGCCCTTTGAATGTATGAGTCTGCACTAGTTCTCCCCTGCACCTGTTGATGCATTCAAGTGCATAACAGCGCACTCGGAGCTAAATGCATGAGAACTCTTGGTGTGTAGCCTGAGGCTGGCGCACTCTGAAGTCCTGTTGTTTTAACTCCTTGTTGTTAACATGAAGGGTCATGTCCAGCGTGGGAACTCAGCTCTGTCCACGTTGCTGCCACCACATGTGACATAAAGACATGCACATAGGCCGTAAGCATGTTATGATAGGCACAGACAAGGACACAGGATAGAGGCATGCCTGAGTCCACTGTGGACAGAGGTGCTTTTGCTTTGGAGAAATAGAGATTCAGACAGATAGATAAACTTTAAAACTGAAAGATATTTGATAACTATCATACTACAAGCAATGCAGTCTCTATTAACTGGGAAAGGTTTTAATTACACAGGATCCAGGTCTATAAAACAATGATTAGGCTGTCATAAATTGACAGAATTGTCATGGCAAATGAAGAAGCAATTGACCTGAAACAATAGCAACAAAAAGTACACTTATCTTTACCCTTTGAACCATCATAACACCCCATTAAAAATCATGTTTTGAACAGACTGACCCTATAGCACCTTTTCAAACAGGATTTTTAACTCTTTAAAACAATTTGACAAAAAAGGAAAACATTTATTTTTGTTTGTGTGTGTGCATTTACTGGTTTGCTTTTACACATTTCTTTTCAGGAGGCAGAATGTGCCTATGTGATAATCCTGATGGCGGTGTACTGGTGCACAGAGGTGCTACCACTGGCGATAACCGCTCTCCTGCCAGCCCTCCTTTTCCCCTTGTTTGGCATCATGCAGTCCAAAGACGTAAGTAAAACAACTGCAGCAGTGTGCAGAACTTGGTCAGCAAGAATGAATATCTGTTCACATGCGTCTTACTGTGTGTCATTGTGCTGTTTCAGGTGTGCATGCAATACCTTAAGGACACAAACTTGCTGTTTGTAGGGGGGCTGATGGTTGCTGTTGCTGTGGAGCACTGGAATTTGCACAAGCGCATCGCCTTGAGGGTGTTGCTCTTTGTTGGTGTTCGCCCAGCACTGTGAGTGGCTGTATTTCACGCCTTCACTGCAGATTCTCTGTTTGGCTTGTCATTTTTAAGACCGCCACCATTAAAGCATATCTAATCAACTAGGAAAACATTATCAATTGCTGGAGATAAGGACGTTGCCATCATAAATGTTTGCCTTTGTCTTTCTTTGTTGTTTTGTGTTGTGAAACACCTAATGGCCCAGCTGTCAATATAAGTCCACTAACATGTTTTTTTTTTTTTTTATCTTACTGGCAGTTTGATGTTGGGTTTCATGGGTGTCACGGCCTTCTTGTCCATGTGGATCAGTAACACGGCTACCACAGCCATGATGGTGCCTATTGTCCAAGCAGTGCTGGAACAGCTCGACAACAGTGAGGCCGAAATACCTCAGATCCTCAGCTCAGAGGAGCAGGTCCAGACATCAGAGAGTGACAGCAAACAGTCTCCACAGACAGAGAAACAGAGTGAGGGACAAGGTGAGGCACAGCCAAGTACAATATCCTGTCTGTTTGGCCAAGAAAAAGCTTTTTATAATCATTGACCTTTCCACTCATAAATGACTAGAAGCTCTTTTATTCCTTGCTCTTTGTTTGTTTGAAGGCCCGGTGGTGGTGACTTTCTTGGATGCCGCAGTGGAGGCTGCCAGGCATAAAGAGGCAGCAGAAAGGCGGAGAATGTGTAAAGGAATGACCCTATGTGTTTGTTACGCTGCCAGCATTGGAGGCACTGCCACACTGACAGGAACTGGTCCCAATCTGGTGCTCATGGGCCAGATGAACCAGTGAGTGTTTTCTTGCCATTTCTAACAAGTGCTCAATTATTTACAATGTTCTTAATTCAAATATTTTATTCCCCTTTGTTGTTTTATTTAGACTGTTTCCTGAGAATGGAGATGTGATTAACTTCGCCTCCTGGTTTGGCTTTGCCTTCCCAAACATGATTCTCATGCTCACACTGGCCTGGCTTTGGCTGCAGTTTGTCTTCATGGGATTCAAGTGAGTTTGGTGATGGTTAAAGCCTAATTACAGTGACAGAGACTTGAATCAACATCAAGAAACTTTTACCGCATAAAGAGTATGACTGAGTGTAGAGGTGATAGAAAGATTTCTATTCCCATGTGATCCCTCCAGCTTTAAGAAGACATGGGGGTGTGGGTCTGTGAAGACTGAGAAGGAGATTGCTGCCTATAATGTGATTCGTGAGCAGCATCGTATGCTGGGGCCCATGTCCTTTGGAGAGATCAGTGTCCTGGGTCTCTTCATTCTGTTGGTGGTGATGTGGTTCACAAGGGATCCAGGCTTTATTGATGGTTGGGCGACAGATATCTTCAACTCCAAAGCAGAGTTTGTATACAAGATTTTTGCATTCAAGTCTACACGTAATTTTCACTCACACACTAATTAAAACTATTCGCTGGGCTCAGTCTCTCTTTCCTCCACCTCTCAGGTATGTGACAGATGCCACTGTGGCTATCTTCATTGCTGTCCTTCTCTTCGTTCTACCCTCTAAACCCCCACATTTCTGTTCCTGGAGGACTCGACATTTCAACGTAGGTGAGTCATCATTCTGGAAGTATATAGCTTATGTACCATATTCTTATCCAAGTTTTTAGAGATTAGATTGTGCAACAATTCTGCAATGACATTGAATTTATTGGATCTGTAGTACCCCATCAGACTGCTGGCCCAACTCCACCTCTGCTCACCTGGAAAGTTGTCCAAAAGAAGTTACCATGGGGCATCGTGCTTCTTCTTGGAGGAGGTTTTGCTCTAGCCAAGGGAAGTGAAGTAAGTGGCAATGACAATCATGTTAATAGATTAATAGGCCGAGAGCTTACACACAATATGTTAAGTATAATATTGTCTCTGGAGGGGGAATTGTCTCAAAGGTGTCATGGTTGGCTCTGTTTAAAATTTCTTTAAAGGTGCTATATGTCAATGTGATTTCTTGTTGGAAACAAGAAGTTGAGGTTTAGATGGTCGTTTGCCAAGAGGTTCAGCCATCATTACATCAACAAGACAAGAATTAAGAATATGCCGTCTAAGCAGCGATACTTCGTCATCCTCTTATGCTGAACAGTGGACAGACTAGATACAGTGACTCACTTTCTCAATGCAGTACTACGAGACAGGACAGGCCGGCGCTAGCTGGTTAGCACACTGACTTTACTAGAAGAAATGAATTAATACAAATAGTGGAAGGAGGAGGCACTGGACATAACTCTTGTTGAGTGAATTTAAGGAGTTTGATGCTGAACTTGTTTTTGGACTGGTAAGTAAACAGCTGTTAATGCTAATGTTGGCTATGCAGTAATAGTAAAAACTTCCACCAACTTTCAACTATTTGTTGTCAACATTTTTTTTTTTTTCATCAATAGCTATTCAGTAGATTGCCATTTTTAATTATCATATTGAAGTTTTTAGTTTTAGTGGAGTCCACCATTCCCTCAGTGGATTTAGGCTGCCTACTTGTGCATATGCAAATTACAACTTGAACATTTCCTACTTGTTGAAATGTTCCATCTGACTGTTTTGCTTGTTTTGTTAATGTGGTGGTACTTTTATTACCACTGAGTTATATTTGAGAGGATTCTTTATCTTGTTCACGAACCTTAAAAAAGTGTATGTAAAATAAAGGACCACCATTTACCCACAACGCAATGTGTGTAAAACCACAATGTTAATTCAGCTGTATAGATGAATACGGCATACAATTTTACAAACGAGTTTAACAGTGTGTACTTGTGTTATGTAAATCTCTTTAGGAATCAGGACTCTCAAAGTGGATGGGTGATCAAATGACTCCCCTTCAAAATATCCCTCCCTGGGCAATTGCTGTCATTTTGTGCCTACTGATTGCTACCTTCACTGAGTGCACTAGTAATGTTGCCACTGCCACACTCTTTCTACCTGTCTTGGCGTCAATGGTAAGTTTTCAGAGAGAGAGTAAAATGTGTTTGATGAAAAAAGGGGAAGCAGAGGCAGGATCTCAGACCAATTTTAGCAGCAGTGGTTCAGTGAGGTGAGATGAGGCTTCCTAGCGTAGCTTCTTTTGTAACCAGTATCCCCAGTTGGAGTCCAACACTGAAACCACTCCCAGTGGGAACTGGCCTATTTTCCCTTTTTTGGTCACCCATCTAGTTGGTCATTCAGGCTGAATGTGTTTGGGGCCCTTGCTCAGGCCCCTCCTCCCATTAATAACCTGCCAAACACACCAATTCAGCCCAGTGCCTGGTGATGTTGCCCACCCTGGTGTTGCTGAAGAATGGCATTACTGTGCCTGCTAGTCAAGCACTCATGAGAAAACCAAAGCTGTACTGCAAAAGACAGTGCCAAAAGGGTTATTCACATTGAGGGCAAAGACAATTGGGTGCACAAGGGTTCCAACAGTCATGTGAAAATACTGATAGAAAGAAAAAAAGAAAGAAGAGCATCTGATCAGTTACCTGCAGCTTAGAGCAAGGAGATGACACTTTGTGGTTGTCATGGTTTGTGGCATGTCACTTTACGTGTCATCCTGTCAAGTGAATCTTTATCATTTGATTTAAAGAACAAACATAGGACTACACAAAACACTGTCATCGTGGTGACCAGATGTACAGCCTACAGTTAAAAGTAGTCTAACTATAAAGTTTAAGTCTTTTTACCCTTTGTTTATTTTGAGAACCAGAAATTACTGTGCATTTGTAAACTACTGTGCTACGGGATATGTAATTCAGAAGCAAATTCCACAAAGTAATGTTTTCTGCATCTTAGTAGTCTGCCATTATCGCTACATATGTAGTGCTTTTTCTGTTTCAGATACTATGACTCAGTCCCAAGCTTGCAGGAATTACATCTTAATTACACCCACCTAATGAGAGTTTTCACTCTGCACTGAATTGCGCACGTTTCACCCAGTTATGAGTCAGTGATTATGGGTGCAGAAAAATAGCCAGCTGGAGGAGTGGAGGATTTTGTGACCAAGGCTGGCTGTCATCCCTGTCTCAGACTGTTGAAGCTTTCTGTGTGATTATTGCAGTCCCAGTCCATTGGAATCAATCCACTGTACGTCATGGTGCCTTGTACTCTGAGTGCTTCGTTCGCTTTCATGCTGCCTGTTGCTACACCTCCAAACGCCATAGTCTTCTCTTATGGATACCTCAAGGTTGCTGACATGGTGAGTGTAACAGTGGTTTGTTGTGTTTATTCAGCAAATTATATGTTGAGGATGCTGTCACTTTATGGCCACTGCTACATTGTAAATTTTCTGACATTTAGTATTATTTCCTGGCAAGAAGCAACAACTTCACAAACAAATTTTGTTGCCTTTGGAGCCAGGCTACACATTTCTGAATGTTTACGGTCTTTATGCTAAGCTATGAAGCTTACCCTTATATTTACCAGAGAGATATTGACTTTATGCAAAATAAAAATCTTAAACCTTTGCTTAAAGATCGTTGCATTCTCTTTTTCTCCACCAGGCCAGAACAGGAATAGTCATGAACATCATCGGTATCCTATGTATTACTCTGGCCATTAACAGCTGGGGCAAGGCCATGTTTGACCTGGACTCCTTCCCCGTATGGGCCAATACCACTGGGGTGTGAGCCTGGTTCTGCCACAGGAGATGATCCGTGCACTCCCCACCCTCCCTATCCACAAGTGCCACACAAAGATCTCTGGTCAGAGCAACAGCACAGGACCACACGGTGGACAGCATGCGCCCGATTGCTGTTAAGACACAAGCCCCATAAGGCTGGTTTTCTTTGACATCTGAGTATTGCCTGTGAAAGAAAGTGGTGATGAATATGATTGGAATGGAAGACGAGTAGTTGAAGAATGAAATAAAAATCTCTATTTTTTTTACTTACACCAAGCTGTAGACCCCTTATTCTTAGAAAACAGTATGACAGAATTCATAAACTGTCAGTATCTATAGCCTTAAAAAACAGACAGACTAAGCTTTCAATTCAAGAGACACCATTCAAGTCAACTCTCTTCTTTTTAAAATCAGGGGAATATAACCAAAAGGAAGAGCTCATAAGATCAAATTTGTTTTATATAGTCACATGTGGTCACATCTCAATAAAAATAAGCCATACCGTAAATATAAGAACACGGTTTAGCACATTTACCCAAGTCCAGCACTTAAGTACAGTTTTGAGATATACTTAAAGATTAACATTTGATTCCAGCTTTTACTTAACTAGATTTCAGGGGAAGCATTATCCTTTTTTAATGAACTGACAGCTATAGCTACGACTTACTTTTCTTATTAAGATTTTACATTGAAAACATATCATGTTTTTGTAAAATATGGTAAATTGTTACAGATTGTTACCATATTAAATCATCCAGCTGCATACAGAGTAGTTATAATGACCTTAAACAGATGCAACATTAAAACTCTGTCTAAGTTAATACATTTGTAATTATCCAGTAAAATTACATATACTAATATGTCAAAGGCAGTCCTGCTGCGTACCTGTATTTTTTACTTTTGATACATTTTTGTGTCAATATTTCTGTATATTTCTTTCACTTAAGTAAAATATTGAATGCAAGACTTTTTCTTGCAATGGAGTAATTTTACATTCCAGTTTTATGACTTTTACCGAAATTAAATATTTCCGCCAACACCAAAAAATACTCACTCACTTATATGTTCATCTCCCATAACAGATTCAAAGTAACAAAGAATTAGGTTACCCATTTTGGAAATAGATAATTGGCTAATATGTACATTATGGCAGAAACCTGAATACAAGTGAACACTTTGTATCCAAATCAACCCATATATGTACATATATCTGCAGTGTATAAGAGGATGTGATACTTCCAGCATCAGATGACCTTTGTAATGTGTCATCACTGCAAACATATATAATCCATATCTAACTTGTACAAACATACTGACTTATTGTGGTGTAAACACATTTTCAGTATTTCAGTCAATACAGTATGTACCAACACTGTGAAATGTCTCACTGCATTCATGAAATCTGTCTGCGTCACATTAAAGTGGCATTGTATATGTTTTTCTTAAATATTAAGACTTTTGCAGATGTGAAATGAAAATATCTTGTTTGACTGAAGTAATCAACATTTCAACAACTTTTGGGAAATTAAAAAATAAAAGATATGAGTTTTACTTTATAGAGTTTTAATGTTTCTTTCTTGTAATATTCTCTTTACACATAGTAATTTAACAACACTAGAAGAATACAACATGTACTATTAATTCATATACACTAATTCCATATAGTGTTATTTAATACAGTTAGTTGATGCATACAATATTTAATTTAATTTATTACAAAAAACAAATGAAATTTAAGCAGCTGACTCAACAGAACTATGTTAACAGTTTGATCTAGTATAAGTCCTCAACAACTCAGAGGCTTTAATGAAGCAGGTGGACAGAAACCCAAACTTCCCAGAAAAAGAACAGCACTGTCATCCATCACTGTATCCAAAACAAAAATGATCCCACTTTCATCATCAGTCTGCTCTTTCTCAACTTAATATGACTGGGGCTGGGGTTTTTAGATGCACTTGTGTTTCTCTGCCTCTTGCTTAGTGACCTCTTGTCTCGTGCATAAAGCTGATATAATCCTCTAAACACAGTGCAGGGAGTCAGAGTAATCCTGCACTGAGAGGCCACACCTAATGTTTGTAGGGAAGAGTTCTGTGTCATTTCCTTTGGAGACATTGCGTGAGCAAGGGGTCAGGCTTGTCCACCTTTGCGTCATAACCATTATACTATGAGCTCAAAGATTAAATTTTACATTGTCACATAAATCCATATTACTACACTATGTCTGTGGTATTTATCATCACAATGAGCGTCATGTTCTATGGTCAAGACAGAAGATCATCATCAATCATAAATTACATTTTGACAGTAAACAGGCTGTGTTTGTGGTATTGTGTGACAGTGGGAAGCATATTACACTGCAGCAAAGATAGTGAGCAGAAAAAAATGAAAGGATCACATCAAAGTTCTGCCCTCAGTTCAGTTGGACAATTAAAATGTTAGACGGGTAAAATGTGGTTAACAAGCGGTTGTTTGCATAGAGCAGTTGGGATCACTATGATCTTGGGTCCCACTGGGGAAAAAAACTTATGTAATTACAGTGCCCTTCTCTCCCTTTGCCTCCTCTCAGCCACCCACTCATTATCCAATTGAAACATCCTCGTGTATCATAGCCTCCATTATTGGCTATATATACACGTCAGGCTTCAGAAGGAAACTGAACCTGCAAATTGTTCTTTGCTGGGGTTTCATGCAACTGACTGCACACACAAGACCTCTGGTGAACCCAAAAGTGCTTTACAAACTCAGCCTTGTTGCAGAGTAAGCAAGTTGCAAGCTTAATAAATGATCAGACAAATATAAAGTCAAATCAGAAAATCAAGAAAATCTTCACAGGCGCACAAGGAAAGTCACAGTTGTGATTTTTGTTATTTGTGTTTTGTCCACCTGATGCATTTGAGGGTATTTTGTGGATGGGAAGGCTTTTTTAAAGCCACACTGGCCTTCCACCTCTTCTGTATCAGTTACACATGAGCACAATATGCAGTCTGTCTGATACAATCAATCCTTCTTGGCACATAAAGACTTGTGTGTAGAGACAGTTTCAGTTAGCCATCCCAATATCCAATTAAGTCATGGACAAGAGGCCCAAGGATAAAAGCTTCAGAGGAGGACAGAGGGCCTTTCTTTGCACTCTCCAGGCCAAAGTACATCCACATTGACCAGCCCAAACTACTCGTGCCCCCCACCCTTACAGTCATTTCCTTTGTGAAATTTTATGTAAATCATTAAACTTTTATGACCTGAAAGTCACTAGAAATGTCATCTGTAATCCTCTGTATCAGCTGACTGATCAAAATGTCTTGCATATTTTAAGATACAAAGACAGTACCAGAAACTCTGACGTAATCAAATAAAAGAATGAATGAAATCACAATGTATCAGATGTGATAATATCACCACAGAAAAAGCTATTAGCACTTAACCTTAATTCAAAGAATGAGTCCTCGTCTACGTGATCTTTTTGGGAGCATAGGTTTGACAAAAATTTCTCCACCTTTCAGGAATGGGAAGAGAGCCAGCCTCATGGAACAGTGAGCATTGCTTTTTGTGGTACTGGGCAAAGCGAGCACCTGTCTTGGGGATAAAAAACCAAAGCTCATAGAGCCACAGTTTTACTCAGTGGCATGTGGTTTGTTGACACTTGATTTACTATAACTTTAGTTAGGATTATGAGAATAGCTACCGATGCACAAAACCATTGTGCATTATAATGGCGAGCAGGTGGATCCTATTTTATTACCTGTCCTGGGTCAAAATCCAGTTTTATTTATTATATTATTGCAGTTGATATAATAATTATTTTGCATGAGTCAATAGCAAACATGTCATATTCCAACAGAGACACATTGCTGTGACAGTGGGAAGATCTAGGTTCCAACAGGGGCCCAGTTGCTTATTTTAAACCTGGGCCTCTTGGTTAATGTGACCATATATATCAAATTGTCATTTTATCCAATCTTTCAGCAACCAGAGAGGCTTTAATTCTGAATCATATGCTCTTTTCATACTGTTCCTTCCTTTTTGTTTTCTGAGGGATGCTATGGATTATCTTGGAAATGCACCCAGAACCCTCCACCTTTGGGACAGTTCCCCTTTTAGACACTTGCTTTGCGTGGGCCACACATGTACTGAGAAAGAGAGTGGAGGATGACTCATCAGACCATATGACCACAGTTCATGTGTTCTTTGCACTGCTCCACTCTCAGAAAAGGCAATTTTAGGTGTAATAAGAGGTTGAGGCAGTGCAACCCTACTATTCTGTTCCACCCTTTGAAGTTTTCAATTTACTGTTTTGATGAAACTGCCAGGTCAATTGAATCCCAGATTGACATTCAAAAAGTTTCTTGTGTGTTTTTCTCTTGCATGTCAAAACAAAGTATAGACATTTTGGTGACTGAAGATCGTGCATCTCTCCTCCAAAGTGCCCCAAACTGATGACGTCTTTCCTTTTAGACCTACAGGAGAGAATCACTTGATGCAGATGTTGTAACATTCTTGTGACAGAGATTTGTGTGATTGTTTTCGTGTCTTGGTGGCCAGAATAAATGACAGAGTATGGCAGTGGTTTCAAAACTGTGTGAAACCACTTACCTTTGTTCTATTAATTACCAGTACAGTACAGAACTAACTGCGTGGCAAACTTAAATTGCTGTTGAGCATGTTTTTCTAACAGAGCTCCACAAACCACATAATTTGTCTTTATTTTCACTGTGTCAAATCCATTGTGATGGACATCAAAATGGATTATTTATCCATCCATCCATATTTAAGGTAAAATCAAGAACATTTAGGGATTAATAAGTTGTTTTGATAGCCTGACAGGCCATCTCTTGACTTGACGAGTCAGTAGTTAATGATTAGTTTTATTACATCTGTGATGAGCTGTATCCGCATAAAAACCTTAAAACCATAAAATTTCACAAGAATATGGTCACATAATAGGGAAATGGCTCCATCTGTTGGGCCAATGCTGCATCAAACGACAATCTATTGCAAACCTATTGGCTGATGTTTCTTCACCCTCCACCCAGTGACCTGTGGACATGACGAGTTAACACACAGGAAATAACTGACTTCACGTGACATATATGAAAGCAGGATTATAGCAGTTTTTCGCAACAAACACAGTGACAGAGATCTTCCACTGAACTGAAGGCACAGCAACCCAATAGCAACATACACTGGTGAAAAGAGCAACACTTGAACCTACTGGATCATGGAGAGGAACACACAAAGCTCATCTCTTTCTTCATGGAGAGAATGTTATGTATTGAAGTGGATCCGCATGTTGGTCCCTGTTGGTTTTAAGACAGAAATCAAAGAGCTGTCTAAACTGTCTGGACCAGTGGTAAGAAGCCTCCACAGAACTACTAATACTACTAATACTACATACTAACACTAATACTTCCACTCTTAATAAAAATTGTGGTGTTGCTTCAGTTAATTTAAATTTTCATCAAATGCATTTTATCTTTTAAGATTATATCCCAGTTCATGGTTTATGCTGTTAGTTTGGTCAGCACTATTTTCTGTGGCCATCTGGGCAGGACAGAGCTCACAGCAGTTTCTTTAGCCACAGCAGTAAGTACAGTATGGTGATGTTCTCACACGTTAAACCAACAGAGTAACAAAATGAATCGACTCATGTATCTGTCATATCCTCAGGTTATTAATGTTACAGGCATATCTATTGGCATTGGGCTGTCATCAGCATGTAATACTCTGATTTCTCAGGTATGTCATATCTCTCCCTGGACATTTTTTATCAGATATGACAAGTGTTGTCAATAATAAGAAATAAAAGAATATACTCTGATTGTAGACCTTTGGGAGCCGTAACTTCCTGAGAGTTGGGGTCATTCTGCAGCGATCAATCCTCATCTTGATCCTGGCATGTTTCCCTTGTTGGGCAATTCTCATCAACACAGAGCCTATTTTGTTGGCGGTCAGACAGGAACCAGAGGTGGCCAGGTAAGATGTCTTACCTAAAAACTAAATACTCCCTTCCCATCTGCTTGTTAATTTCCTTTTCATTCTGATGAAATATTTCTCTCTAGGTTGGCTCAGCTGTATGTGAAGATCTTTATGCCAGCACTTCCTGTGAGTATGTCCAATGATTACACAAGTAATGTCTAACAATTACACATTTAAACTGTTCACCACACCAGGACCTTACCTTTAGATTCCCTGTGGTAAAATAACAAACTTGAACAAACCTCATGAGATGATTTTAACCTTTCATATTCAGGGAAATCTATGAACATTACTGATGCTGTTTCTATGTTTGGCAAAATTTGTACTTCTTCTTCTGTGATCCATAGACCTCAACAATTAAAGGCCATATGCAGTGTAAACCCCAGCTTTATTATTTTTTCATGAAAGAGCACATCCTCTTTCATCCAGTGCCTTCTGGTACAGGAAAGTCACTGCCCTCGATACTGAGAAGGAATAAATACTTTGTAGAAAAAATGATAAATGATGCAATAATCTGTGTAACACAGACTAAAGTAATGTCCTTTTTATTAATTTCATTCAGACCTGTATTGGCTTTTCTTTATAGGCTACATTCATGTATTCATTAGAAACAAGATATCTGCAAAACCAGGTAAGTTCATTATTACTCATCTCCTTGATAAATCCAAACAACCCTTTTTAATTACATGAAAGTGAGGTCACAGAGCCAGTGATTTGCTTCCTTTCGTTCACAAAAAGGAGAGAAAGTTTCTATTATTATTATTCATGATTCATTTGACCACAGTGTAGATCCAGGCTGCATACTAATCGACATTAGGGATTAATACTATCCCAATTCAGATGCTAATGAGGTCAGGGCTGCCTGAACTTCTCCATGTCAAGAAACTTAAAACAAATGTGCATGAAACCACAAGCCTCCATGTACTGAGTCCCAAACTGTAGAGTAATTTATACTTCCGAAGGTCTCGTAACATTGTTTTCAACAATGAAGCAACTCTCCCTTTGAAATTTTTCAAACATTTCAAGCCCAAATTGGCTCTTTATCGGGTGCAGACAAATACATGATTTGCTGAATTATACATCTTCTGCCTGTTAATGGCAGAAAGACACAGTAGTAGAAACGATTAATGAGCTCATCTGGGCTCTCTCTCTTTGCTAGTGTCTAAGAATAGCCTGATATATGGCATCTTTCTTTCAGGGCATCATATGGCCACAGGTAATGACAGGCTTTGTGGTCAATCTTCTTAACGCTCTCTTCAACTACATCGTTCTCCACATATTAAATATGGGCGTAGCGTGAGTATTGATTATTGGACTACACATGGCTCCTTCAACATCATCATTACTAGTGGCTTTGCATGGCTTCACCATAATCATACTATAATATACTCTTCTGCAGTGGTTCTGCTCTTGCAAACACCATTTCTCGGTTCTCCATGGCTGGAATTCTCTACGCTTATATCATGTGGCAAGGTCTTCATAAGGCCACCTGGGGAGGTGAGTATAGGGGTGGCTCCAGGGGATTCCCTTAGCATGTGTTAGTTATTACAGCAATGAATAAAACTCAGAGAATCAAGCTGTAGCTCAAGAGAAAAAAGACCACATCACTAATTTTATACATCTGGATATATCTTATTATATATAATCTTATTAGATATTAGATCTTATAGATCTTACTGGTAATGCCCTTAAAGAAAATTTAACACCTATTATTTAAGAGAATGAATACTATTATAATACAAACATACAGTGGTTTTGTACAGCACTTTGAACTATACACTCACATATATATTATATATATGCATATAAAATTATATTTTTGCATGAAGAACTTGTCAATGGAATAAATTTCATTTGTTTTACACTCTTTAATGCAAACTGTACTGGAGTAAGAGTCTTCTCTGAACAATTATGTGAGCTCTTTTTTGTTC
Organism: Rachycentron canadum; assembly: GCA_038496675.1. Classification (NCBI taxonomy): domain Eukaryota; kingdom Metazoa; phylum Chordata; class Actinopteri; order Carangiformes; family Rachycentridae; genus Rachycentron; species Rachycentron canadum. The sequence goes on along the minus strand of CM076657.1, from coordinate 8,472,304 downwards.
TGACTTAACTGATTAACTGAGTGACTTATTGATTCATTGTTTTTACACAGGCTGGTCTAAAGAGTGCCTAAAGGACTGGGGCTCATTCTTCCACTTAGCCATCCCTGGCATGGTCATGATGTGCGTTGAGTGGTGGACATATGAAATTGGAAGTTTTCTGGCAGGTATTGTCCAAGGCCCCATTGTGATTTTAAAACACCTGTGTCAAGTAAAGTTAGTCTGAACACTAACTGCTGTTTTTTTAATGACAGGTCTAATAAGTGAAGTGGAACTTGGAGCTCAATCAGTTGTTTACCAATTGGCAAACATTGCATACATGGTAACTTCCGTTATTTGAAATAATCTTTCCTCTATCAAATACTGAACATAAAAATAGTTGTTAAAATTAATCACCTCGTTATATAGGCAGTGTAACTATGTAGTAACATTGTGTGTTTGTTGTTAGTTCCCAATGGGTTTTGGTGTAGCAGGCACTGTAAGAGTTGGAAATGCCTTGGGAGCTGGAGAAACAGACCAAGCCAAACTGTCTGCTAAAATGTCAATGGTCTGCTCAGGTTAGTGTGCTTAAACCTGAACACTATTTAACCCAGTTTGTTAATATATTGAAACAAAATGTATTTGAAGATGAAATAATACTTGTTCAGTTTTTTCTCATAGAGTTATATACGTGAGAAGAGCATCCTCTCAATCTATGAGTTGACTTTGAGCAGGGTATTAGGTCCCTGAGCTGCTCCAGTCATAACCTATTAAATGATGCAACTGGTGAATAACCAAGTCTGTCACTCTTTACCACAGGGTCAGTGTCTATATGCTTTGCGGTTCTCATTGGGACTCTGAAGAACCACATCTCTTATATTTTTACATATGATGAGTAAGTACACCTTCATCATTCACTCATATCTACATATCTGCTTATTTTTACCCAGGGTGTGTCACGTTAACACATACTGAGTAGAATCTGGGGGTGACAACAGGTCTCTTAAATGAACTTTCACCATTATGTGAGTCATTGTGTGCACAGAAAGCAGTGGACTTTGCCTACATCTTCTTTTACATATTAACTTGAGGTAAATGTTTCTGACAGCTATACTCATGCTGTGTAGCATCACTTAGGAGAAATTGCCAATTCATCTATTTCTCTTTTGTCAGAGATAGTCCATTAGTTTAAATTGTACAATGCTCAAAAATAAAACACAAAATTTCATATTCTTGTCATTTTCACCTCTCTCATAGGAAGACTGTACATTTTTGTCTTTCTTCTTTGCCAACAGACAAATCAGGGAAAGGGTTGCTGATATTATAAGTTTCTATGCTCCCTTTATCCTCCTCGATGCAATATCAGTAAGTATATCTTTTTTTTTATGATCTCCTGATATACTGAGATATTGTATTTTTGACAAATTATGGGCATTTTAGGGTGAGAGAGTCTAACATCCTTTTTTTGTGTGACAAGGGTGCCTCAAGTGGCATTATACAAGGAGCAGGTAAACAGAGAGTTGGGGCTATTTGCAACATTCTGGGATATTATGGAATTGGTTTCCCTATTGGAGTGCCATTGATGTTTGCCACTAAGTTAGGAATCAAGGGTAAGATTCACAGCAGTGATGTTTTCTAGCCCTTTGCCGTTTTAGCTGTGGTAATTTTCAGGTTTTGTCCCAAGCGTCCTTTTTAGGTAAGGGCTCACCACATAATTTGCTTGTTACTGATTCAAAGGAAATCAATTCTTTTACAGGTTTATGGATGGGCTTGTTCACCTGTGTGTTTCTGCAATGCTCCTTTCTGATTTTCTACCTGTCAAGAATGAACTGGAATAAAGTCACAGTAGAGGTTGGTATTCAGAAGTAAATTCTCCCATTAAAGGTGTCCCAAGGCTGCTTGTTAACGAATATAACGTTTGTACATTTTCCTCCAGGCTCAAGTCAGAGCAGGAGTGCGTGGGAGCTCCACAGAGATGAGTAAGAAAGATTATCCAGTCCAACTAAAGCTAGTTAGACAGAAGCACAAAGCCAACCTGGCATGACAGTAATATTACCAACCAATTTCTTTATTATCAGTCTATCAATTTATTCCCTTTTTCCCCAATTCATATAAATTGGAGTATACACTGGCACAAAATGGTGAAAAATACCTAAAGTTCAAAGTGATGTCTTAAAATGATTCATCTGAGCAACAGTGAAAAGCATCAAATGGTCACCTTTAATAATTCACAATGGCTATACAATTAGTGTTTGATAAATGACTGAATCACTTTTTTTTCCAATGATTGATAGTTGATCTCTACAACAATTTTCATCTATACCTATTCATTTCAGCCATAATTACATCTGTAACATGTTCACAAACTATGTAGAAAAAGTATGCTGTGCAAAAAAAACAACTAAAACTACATGAAATATTTGTCAAATAGTTAACTATGTTTAAAAAAAAAAACAAACAAACTTGTAATTTTAGGGTGAAAATGTGATGTTTGCATATTATGTCCAGGTCCACAGCCTCAGGATCCAGGTAACTCATATGGGCAAACAGACAGTATGGACCTGGTTGATGCTGAGGAGGAACCAACATTGAAGGAGGAGCTGTCTGACAGGACTCTGATTCTACGTAGGGGGTTGGCTCTGGCTGTCATGCTATTCATCCTAGCTGCTGGAATTATTATGAACTTAGTGATCACTAATTTGGTCACATGATGAAGAGAGTTTGTTTGTATTCAGTGAAGTAACTCGTTAGCCATCAGTGCTCAGTATGATACAGATCTCTGCATCACAGGATGGTGAAGCAGGACAGTAAGAGTGGCAGAAATGCAGAAAGCAGGAAGCGAAATGCTCGATAATCAAGGAAGTGTTCTCTGAAAGCAAAAAACAAGATTTACTAGTGAATCTGAAGGTATTCTGTTCACAACCATATTCTGTCAAATTAAAGTGAAGTTGACCGCCTCCGCATTTTTAAGATTAAACATAAACACTGTGTTTATCTTGAACTCTCTAGGTCAGTCTGACTCTTCATTTGGTACCAGCACAATTTGATCAGGAGTGAATGTAGTATTGATCCAGTCTATAGTAAAGTTGGACCCGATAGAGAGGGTCTCAGGCAGGGGCAAAAGGAAGTGCACACTTGCTCCCACAGCCAGAAATCCAACAGCCAACAAAATAGTGAGACCTCGCCTGAGGATCAACTGGGTGGTGGAGAGATGACCTCTGTTCACCTGCTGGACCACATGTCCACCCTGCAGCTCCGTGTTCCCATCACAGCCCTTGGCTCTCTCAGACATGTAGCCACCCACTGACTGGAAAGGAAAAAAAAAAAAAAAAAAAAATCATATGTCCTATTACTTTACTCTGTTAAAGCACAGTGAAACTCAGAGGATGGTAAAATGGAGACAAAGCCAATTGATAACAAGAGGGAACATTTTTATTGTTGCTTGATTTGAAAGTTTAGCAGGCCACTTACGTTTCCGTTGCTTGCAGTCTGGTCTGCAGTGCCATTACCTGCAGTGTCTGATGGTGCAGCTGAACTTATTAATATCATGCAAGTGTTTTTCTGAGCTCGTTTCAGTGCCTGCAAACAAACAGAAATCCCTGCATGTAATAAATACAGCAGTGTTTCAAGGCACGGTTTGATATTTAAGTACAAATTTAAAAGCCCCGCAGAGCCCACCTCCTCCGTCATTCTCCCCCAGTTCAGTTTGAAGATGACAATAATGTAGAAGGTAGATTGTAAAATGACACAAACAAGTAGTCCCAGCCAAAAACCTGCAGAGAAAAAAAATACCAACTCAGTGGTTATGTGCACAGCAGGCTTCATTTTAAAATGAAAAAGGTCACTTCATGCAATTACCCAACACTCTCAGATTTGCAACAAACATGAAAGTAACACTCAGTGAGAGTCCTATGCAGTAGTATCCAACGAGATTAGCCACAGCTGGTATCTTCTGTTTGCCGGTGCCCAAGAAGATGCCAGTGCACACACACTAGGATGTAAAGAGAAGAAATCTCTAATTATTATGTGCTCTTACTCCACTGGCCTCTGTGTGGCAACATCTGGACAGTGAGACTCACCACAAGACTATCGAAGAACTGGAGGAAACAGTAGCCGTTCATCAAGTGTGAAACCAGACCAATGATCTTCCTGAAATAAGGTTTTATAACCAAGACCTGTGTTCATCCTGGTTTTTATGTGCAGCACTAAAACTTGTGCAACCATAGGTAGTGAAATGAGTGTAGCTGTGGAGACTCACTCATCAGAGGTGAAGATAGAGCCAATCACCGTTTTAGTAGAGCCAAGCACCAGACCTTCAAAGATTGCAATGCTGCCTGTAAAAGAGGAGCTGTGAAATCTGCTAAACAGTGGAGAAACATTATTGAATAATACAAAAATATAAAATAAATAAACTAACTCACCTGCAAGACAGAGGGATACCTTGCTAGTGAGGATTGCCCTGGCACTGTCTCCTGCACCAAGAGCATTACCCACACGGGTACATGCTGCAGCTTGAATACCAAGAGGAAACTATGGATTCATCATTTTAGAACAAGCGTGAAAAAGAGTTTGATCCTGAGAGTGTGACTGAAGGTAAACAAACCTTCAACCAAAAGTTGAAACACGCTTGAAGAAATATTTTAAAATGACAATGTTACAACTATAGTATTAATTGTATTTAGTACCATGTAGGTTATGAATGCCACCATTATCACAGCGTGTTGAGCTGCCAGCTCGTCATCACCCAGCATCCCTGATCATTAGAGACAAAGAAATAAACAGTTGGGACTCATCGTTTGTATGGTTCAATTAAATCAAATCACTTAACACCTATTTTTAGATTACCTGCAAAGAATCCTCCAAACTCATAAACCCACCACTCAAAGCACTTCATCAGTGTGCTGGGGATGGCCAGTTTCATGTAGGAGCCCCACTCCTGCAGTGATTCTACAGACCAGCCTGCAGGGGGAGAGAGAAACACATTTATGTAGACAGAAAACCTTTGGCTGGTTTCTTCTCAAATATCTACTAAATATAACTGTGCCTCACCTCCCCATGTTTTCACATGGAGCTTCTTCCACCAAATGTAAGCAAACAGGAAAGCACAGATGTAAATCTGAGACAGGGTATTAGCTGCTGCAGATCCACTATAACATGGACACAGACACAGTGAGATCAGAGTTTGCAACAGTTGTATTGAGATTTAACAGCTTATACTGTTGTTATGTGAGCCAACCTACCTAACCCCCAGATCCAGCCAGTGGAGGAAAATGTAGTTCGTTAACAGATTTGCTATGTTTGCTATAGCAGCAGTGTACATTTGAGGCAGTATTATACCCTGAGAACACAAACACCATGCAGCTAATATCTTTCCATAGATAATATTTTTATGCACAAATAAGATCACAGCATGACATCAACACAGACTTGGTCTAGGACACTGTGTACCTGGTTCTGTAGGTATGACACCTGAAGATGATGTAGAAACATTGCCTGCACAGACATAAGATTTCAATAGGGTGTTTAAATGTATTAAACAGCTAATTGTGCAGGAAAAAAAAGTTAAATAATTACTGAAAATGTGTTGAATTTCTGCATAAAGTTGAAAGAAGAGTCAGGACTCACTGGTACAGCAGGGAGGAAGACTGCAATATACATCTGGGCTATTCTGAAAGCAATACATTCTATTCAGTTCTAGATGAAGACAAACAAGCAATTATCAAGTCAGGGCTAAATTCGCTGCTTAGCATCATTAGTTTAAATGTGTCTATTTTCACTGCCACCAAGAAGGAATTTACAGAAAATGTCTTATTTCATATAAAATAAATAAATAAATAAATAAAAAATTGACTGAGCAACTCTACAGAGCCGCTTTAGCCTTTTTTTAGCTGATTGTTTTGGTATTATGCCCCTCACATCTTACTGATCTTGTCAACTTGACAAATGAACTGCTCACCCATAGAGCTAACAAAGTTAGTGAGCTGTTGCAGAAGCCAGGCTTCTATCAAACTAAGGACCCTGTTGTCGACATACATACCACCAGTGATATCTTAACTTTATGTGATTGATAAAGGTCATTTGGTCAAAATCTGGAGTTTCTGTTTATGTTGAAACTATTCAGTGAAGCTGTGATTCATTAAATTTGAGAGGAAGTGCTGACTCATCTCTTGTGGTGGTTGCAGTAGTATTACATGCAGACTTGGTGCTGAGTTACCTGGCCACCTCTGGGTCCTGGCCCAGACATAGCAGGATGGCCTGGGCATTAATGAGCAGACCCCAGCAGGGCAGACAGAACAACAGCAGGATGATGATGCCCCGCTGAAGGATCACTCCCACCTGCAGCAGGTTCCTACCACCAAATGTCTGCACAACATAATTAACAGTTTTGAAAGGAGGGCAGTAATAAATGGGGAGTGGGGTCAATAAGAAAATTCCAGTGTCTTATATCATTTTATCAAAAGGGTTTTCCAGACCTGAGACACCAAAGTATCACATGCCAGCCCCAGACCATAACCAGTTGCTGCAGTGGTGACATTAATGGTCTGAAATGAATGTGAAACTGAGTTGAGTTTATAGTTGTAACATTTAATTTTCGCTCTGCCAACTCTCATTTTCTCATGTTAGCATTCAGAAGCAAACAGACGACCACTTACAGCAGAAGCTAATCCATAGCCAGCCATCACTTCATTTCCCAGGCGCCCACAAAACATTGTGACCACAAATGGAAGCAGGTAATTGAGGATTCGAGAGAGCAGCTGGAAACACAAACGCCAACAGTGCTGCAGTTGATACAGCTACCAGCTCACAGATTGTAAAATACAGTGAAAACAAGTTGCGATTACTTATCATAGCACTCAGACTATGACGTGACAAGTAAGCTACAACTATGTCATCACTTTGGCAGGTTGCAGCCACTGTTAAGTCACTGTCTAAAACCTGCCAAACACTGTTTTAAGGCTATTGTTTCCTGCTTCTAAGTCTCAGAAATGAAAGTCTGTTTCCTGACATTTTAACCATTTCTTTGGCAATGAAACACAGTCATCAATCTTTTGTTGTCCCAATCAGCCTTTCAGTAAAGGCTGCCTCAGTCCACAAAGTCTCTTACAGACACACAAGGGTATATTAACAGTACAATGTATTGTAGATTACAGTAAACAGAAGTTACAATTAATCTGCATGGCTCTTTGCAAATGAGCTGCCACACTATCATCACTTTGGCAGCTTGTAACTACTGCAGGTTGTAGCCATTGCATTAAGTTGTCTGTTTGCTGCCTCTAAAACTGAGAGACAAAGTCGATTTTTCCTGACAGTTCAAACAAAACATTGTATAAATCAGCTTAATATGAAGGACGCCTTTGATGCCAACTGCATACAGACAGGACTGGATGTATTAGCAGTGCCAGTCCTTACCAGAGGTCCAGTCATCCTCAGGATGTGGTACAGCTCCTCTCCGTGGGCCAGGGGAACCTTGTTGCGCACCCACCTGCAGCAGAAAAGCTTGTCACTGGACCCCTCCATGTCTACAGCACGAGACACCAATACAGTTTCTTCTGCTAAAGTGTCTTCTGTCTTTTCTCTCATGTATTTATCTTGGTCGCTCTCCAGGGTGTTGGGAAGAATGGAAATCTTGCTGCGGTCACAGCTTCCCTGGAACTAAGCCAAGGCCAGCTGAAACAACGCAGACTGTGAGACGAAAGAATGAAAGATGGAGGACATGTAGTTTTCTTTTGAGTATCTAAATATATTTAAAAACACAATTTACTGCCTCAGTTCCTCTAATCCTGCAAGAACATTATTTGTAATAGTATTTCCAGCAACTAAATATGAAAATGCTCCATGGGGTGAACTTGTCTATATTCTGGTCTACCATTCTGTAAATGTTTTATCTTCCGATAAAATCTGTCGATAGTGTAATTCTGTAAAAGCAACTACAGAATCTGATGACTCTGAAACGACCTCAATGCACTGACTTATGGGTAGAACATTTATTTGTATTTCTACTTTTTAAAATTAAAACAACAACTCCTACAAAACAACCTCTGACTATGCAAGAGCAACACAACACAAGACTGACAGCATAGGAGTTGGCTGTGAGCAGTTTTCCTACTATGATGATCGTGGTGCATGGCTGATCACCAAGTTAAACCAGGAAATTCATTCCACTGACTGAAAGCTCTGCTGAGTAGTACGTAAAGAGTCACAAGCACAATATTTGTCTTCTAACTCAAGTAAAAGTGAGAAGGAACCATGTTTGTGGACAGTTTTTGACTCTTTATGTTTGGACGTTTTGTCAATTTCCTCTTATTTTGAAATGACTTACCTCGTGTATGCACTTTTGTTTTCGTTCCTGTACTTGACCAGTTTTTCACCCTATGTTTCAGTTGTGTCCAATCATTCCTGCCTCCCTTGTGTACGTCAGCCTCTGTCTTTGTCGGTTCATCTGTTGTGTTCCAGCATGAATTATCTGTTATTCAATGCTTTTGCAAGGTATCTTATTTTTTCATAATTCCTCTGTGTTTCTGTCAGTTACCCCTTTAATGTGCCTTTGCTTTAGGTATTGGTCATTGGTTTTCTTGTCACCCCAGATAATTGTTCCTTCTGTAAAATAAGATTTGTGTTTCCTGGATCAAATAAATATTTAAACATAATTAATATTAATTTTCTGCATTGGGGTCCTGTACTCCAAAACTCTGAAAGTACAAGCTGATCATAAAACTAAGGAACTTAAAATCTGCTGCCAAAATGCCACCAGTACTGAGCAGAAGAACGCAGCCCTGGACTTGTCAATGTATAAAGCCACCTGAAAAAAATTATTAAGGGACATTCTAGCTTTTAAGAATTTCCCTGGGATATATCCAGGAGTTGGATTTCCAGATACCCCAGGACATCTGCTGTCCAGTGACTTTACCACAACCACCCTGGCAGACACGTTGCCCGTTCCAGCGTTGGGGGATCCTGGTTGTCATTTTGCCTCTTTCTGTGTCTGCCGTTCTGGACAGTTGTTCCAGTGTCCGAGGTTCCACTCAACATGTTATCTGTTCTTGAGTTGACCGCCCAAACTGATGCATCAGCTGTTCCAGTGTCAGGGGTCTTGGTCAACATCTTGTCTGTTTGAGTCAACTGCCTTTCTGCATCAGGGTCCTGGTCAACGTCTTGTCTGTTCCTTGTTCATTGCTTGTTCCAGCATCGGGGGCTATGGATCGATGTTACAACTGCTACACTCGTCCCCACAGCAGTTTGACCGGCACCAACTCCTTGTGTCTCCTGGGCAGTTCAGATGACACCACCTTCTCATGAACCACTGTCTTTGTTGGTTTGTTTCCATGGATTATTGCTTGTTAAGTTCCTTGGCTTCTCTTGCAATTCCTCATATTTCTGTTATTTACCACTTTTATGTTACTAAATATTTGGTTGTCGGTTTCCTTGTCATCACGCATTGCATTTTTGTTTCCTCTGTAAAGTAAGACTTGTGTTTCTTTCCTCAAATATTTGAACAGTACTTGGTCTGCTTTGTTGTCTGCATTTGGGTTCTGAACTCCTAGAGCATTACACAAAAAATCATAACTTTTTTTTTTTAATTCAATAAAATGGAAAGGCTACTGACATTTCTACAAACACCATTATAATTCCAGTCCAAAGGCTAGAAATTTTTTCAGAGCCAGTAAAACATCCTTCATTCCAGGTACAGATGACATGAATGTTGATGAGAAGAGGAGAAAACCTAGAAAGTGAAAGTGTCTGTGATCAAACATGTTGCTTCAGTCAATCTGTCACAGTTTAGTCCCTGAGCTTCTTAAGGGTAATGATTCCACAAAGTGATTCCACGATCAAGGTTCTCAAGGTTATGCGGTCTCACACATTAGGATCGGCACAGTGGAGAAAATTTGATCAGGAGTGTATGTAGTATTGATCGAGTCCTCTGAAGAAAGGGTCTTTGGCAAGGGCACAAGAAAGTGCACACTTGCTCCCACAGCCAGAAGTGCAACTGCTGCAAACAGAGTGAGTCCTCGCCTGAGGATCAACTGGGTGGTGGAGAGACGAGCTCCGCTCACCTGCTGTCCACCTTGCGTCTCTGTGTTCCCATCATGGGCCTCCGTTCTCACAGACACGTAACCGTCCACTGACTGAAAAGAAAAAAATTCTTGTCCAATGACTTTATTTTGCTAAGTCATGTGGAGAGTAAGCACAATAAAACAAAACAAAAATAGAGAAGTTCATAGATAACATTATGAAACAAGATATGAAAAGCCATTTATGTTGTTAGTGTTCAGAATAACCAAGCCTCTCAGAATAGCAGGCCACTTACATTCCCATTACTCTCCGTCTGGCCAGCAGCGTTGTTACCCAGAGTGTCTGACAGATCAGCTGCACCTAATAATGTCATGTGTATCTTTTTCTGAGCTCGTTTCACAGCCTGCAAACAAGCAGCGATAAAAACTTAACTGCCATTATCTGCTCAAGCACACGTTTCACAAAAAGATGTTGAAATTTACCAGATTTTTTCTCAGCAACCAGTGTTGTGGAAATATTTCCATTGCATCCAAACCTGCATGATCCTAATTTGTAGATAAGCTATCAACCTACCTCCTCTGTCATCCTTTTCCAGTTCAGCTTGAAGATGACAATGATGTAGAAGGTGGATTGTAAGATGACACAAATGAGCAGTCCCAGCCAAAAACCTGCAGAGAAAAAGACAAATTAGTCTGTCAAGGGACCACAGACTTCACTTATGATAAACTGCTTTACTATGTAGCCATTTACTTGTCCTGAGTGCCTATGAAAACAGCAAAACATTCATGCAATTACCTAACACTCTCAGCTTTGCAACAAACATTAGAGTAACACTCAGTGAGAGTCCTATGCAGTAGTATCCAATGAAATTAGCCACAGCTGGTATCTTCTGTTTGCCGGTGCCCAAGAAGATGCCAGTGCACACACACTAAGATGGGAAAAAAGAAATTTCACATTTTGATTTGCATGATGCTTTTGGCATCAAACAGCAGCTATATTTTAATCTGACTATATGACAAACTGGTAGACTCACCACAAGGCCATCGAAGAACTGGAGGAAACAGTAGACACTCATCAAATGGGAGACCAGACCAATGATCTTCCTAAAATGATTATTAACATCATATCTAGTTGTACTCTAACAACTTTGTCATACAGTTAGTGAAATATGAGTGTAGCTGCGGAGACTCACTCATCAGAGGTGAAGATGAAGCCAATCACTGTTTTGGTTGAGCTGAGCACCAGACCTTCAACAACTGCGATGCTGCCTGCAAAAGAGGAGCTGTGAAAATGTTGACAAAACCAAGCATCAAATTCTGATTTCTTAACACAGGCTACAACAACAGAGCATGTTTATAACTGACCTGCAAGAGTGAACGACATCTTGCTGGACAGGATTGCCCTGGCAGTGTCTCCTGCCCCAAGAGCATTACCCACACGGGCACATGCTGCAGCTTGAATACCAAGAGGAAACTATGGATTCATCATTTTGGAAAAAATAAAGGATGCATATAAAAAAAAAAATTACATTGTCATGCAAAAACACTTAATCCTGGGAGTGTTCAGAAGCAGAACCACAACTATAATTTGTGAGACTTTTTAAATCTAAATCTCAAAAATATTCACTTTTAAAATGAGAAATGTATTGATGTGCTGTCCCTACAAATTACCATGTAGGTTATGAATGCCACCATAATCGCAGCATGTTGAGCTGCCAGCTCATCTTCACTCAGCATTCCTGACCGTTAAAGACAAAGAAGAAATTGAGAATTAAAATTGATATAATGCACTGGTTTAATGTCTTAAAGATGATGTTCAGTTACATACTAAATTTATGTTTGGAAGAATGGGCTCCATGTCATCATAAATATTGGATTACCTGCAAAAAAACCCCCAAACTCATAAATCCACCACTCAAAACAGGTCATCAGTGTGCTGGGGATGGCCAGTTTCATGTAGGAGCCCCACTCCTGCAGTGATTCTACAGACCAGCCTGCAGGGGGAGAGAGAAACTTGGTTATGTAGCCTAAGAAAAGATGGAGGTTGAACAGTGTCATGTACTGTATGTAAGCAAAGGGTTTGAATTAAATCCTTCACCTCCCCATGTTTTCACATGGAGCTTCTTCCACCAAATATAAGCAAACAGGAAAGCACAGATGTAAATCTGAGACAGGGCATTAGCTGCTGCAGATCCACTATAAGACATGGACACAGACACAGTGAGATCAGAGTGTGCAACAGTTGTATTGAGATTTACCAGTTTATACTGTTATGTGAGCCAACCTACCTAACCCCCAGATCCAGCCAGTGGAGGAAAATGTAGTTCGTTAACACATTTGCTATGTTTGCTATAGCAGCAGTGTACATTTGAGGCAGTATTATACCCTGAGAACACAAACAGAAATGAGAAAAAAAGATGATGCGATGAGTGCTACTTAGCCATAACGTTCCACTCAGAAACATAATTACATGAATTAAGACAGCATATTATTTAGTTTTTGTGCAATAAGAGAACAGATGATGAGTACAGGGCATTAACACACCTGATTCTGCAGATAAGTCACCTGAAGGTTATATAGAAATAGTGTCTAAAAGGCAAAGATGAAAACTGTTGACATCATTTGTGAGGGAAAGTTACTCTTTATATCACTAATAATGTATTGAATTTGGACACAAACATGAGAGAAAAATCACAACTCACTGGTACCGCAGGGAGAAAAGCTGTAATATACAGCTGGGCAATTCTGAAATCAAGAAGCTGTATTCAGATCCATCATGATATCATCATGGTCATTTACTCTCACTCAGAAATTTACTCATGGCAAGAAATGTTAAGCTGTTGTATCTGGACTTAACAACCCTGGATGCAGACTTGGTGCTGAGTTACCTGGCCACCTCAGGGTCCTGGCCCAGACATAGCAGGATGGCCTGGGCATTAATGAGCAGACCCCAGCAGGGCAGACAGAACAACAGCAGGATGATGATGCCCCGCTGAAGGATCACTCCCACCCGCAGCAGGTTCCTTCCACCAAATGTCTGCACCAGTGCACAGACAGCGTTAATTATTATATGGGAGAGAATAATGAACGGTTGGGATCTGGAGTCAGTGAAATTGAGGGCAAATTCATGTGGCTTTTCAAACCTGAGACACCAAAGTATCACATGCTAGTCCCAGACCACATCCTGTTGCTGCAGTCGTGACATTAATGGTCTGAAATGAACATGAAGCATATTTGCATCAATTTGATGTAAACCTGAGGACTAAGCAATATTTCTATGACTCATAAGAGTAAATTTACTATATATTGATTAAATCATCAACTTGGTGAGAGAACTGTAAAAGCTATTTTTGGAGGGTAAGTTTACAGTTGTAATATATCTTTTTCATTCCTCCAACTCCCTTGAGAATTACATCTTCACCTCTCATTTTCTCATTTTTGCCTCCACATCACTCTGTGGAACATGGAGACGACCACTTACAGCAGTAGCTAATCCATAGCCAGCCATCACTTCATTTCCCAGACGCCCGCAGAACATTGTGACCACAAATGGAAGCAGGTACTGGAGGATTCGAGAGAGCAGCTGGAAACACAAACACCAACAACAGTGCAGTTGACACAGCGACCAGCTCACAGGCAATGTATTGCAAATTACAGTCATCAGAAGTTACAATTATTCTGCATGTCTCTCTTTGCAAATGAGCTGCCACACTGTCATCACTTTGGCATCCTGTGTTACTGCAGGTTGTAGCCATTGCATTAGGTTGTCTGTTTGCTGCCTCTAAAGCTGAGAGACAAAGTCGATTTTTCCTGACAGTTCAAACAAACATTGTATAAATCATCTTAATATGACGGACACCTTTGATGCCAACTGCATACAGACAGGACTGGATGTATTAGCAGTGCCAGTCCTTACCAGAGGTCCAGTCATCCTCAGGATGTGGTACAGCTCCTCTCTGTGGGCCAGGGGAACCTTGTTGCGCACCCACCTGCAGCAGAAAAGCTTGTCACTGGACCCCTCCATGTCTACAGGATCAGATGCTAATGCAGGTTTTCCTGCCTGTCCTTTCTGTCATATACTTATATTTGATGGTCGCCAGGGACAGAATTCACCACTGTTGTATTTCAAGTATTTCAACATCTTAAAAGGTTACTAATTAATTCACTTGAGGGTAGTTTGACAAATTCCATTTCAGGCTTGACACTATGGGCAAAACTAGGACAAAAAATAATATTAGTATAATGGTACAAAGTTCATCTTATGAGTGACCATTTAATTCTTTTCTCGGTGGATACCAGAGTTGCACATAAATTACGATTTAATTTAAAATCCAATTACAGTTAAATTTTAATTTAGCAATGCATCACATTCACCGAATGAATGATTATATAGCCAATAGTTGCCACTGTGGATAGCCTGTGAAATAACTACCTCTGTGTTGTCACATTTGATATGTGAGCAGACAGAAGGTGTGAAGTCATGATTATTCATGGGCATTTTTAATGACTACTCAGGTTTCCTTTGAAGAAGTGGGATCTGTCTAATCAGTTCTGTCAGCTCAGGAAGATATTTTCATTGAAGTGTTTGGGAATATTAAACATTAACATGTCATATGGTTCATTGTCCTACTGGAGAATGGTAAAGGTTAACCAGTCACTACTCAGGCAACATCCAGGATGAGATGCAGCCCTCTGCTGCTATCAGCCAGAAAACCCATTCAACTGGCCATCTGTGGCAGAGTGATAGCATACATCAGCAGTAAACATCCTGTTTCATGGATAGAAAACATATTTTGCGGTGAGATGTGCATGGCTGAAGTACTGATGTATAAATTTGTGTAGACATAAAATTGCAAACTTGGGGTGAGTCAGATCTTCCAGAATAGTTCTCCCTCAGAAATTATTTCAGCACCGAGCCAAAAGCAAATGTGTGCTCAGAAAAGTTCTTTTGTTTTGGTGCATTATGTGTGTTTCTGTAAATCAAGTGCATCACTCTGATTGTTTGTCTCATTGGAAATCTGACAAAAGGATGACGCCTTCCACTGAAGAAATATCATATCCACTCAGTGCACAATGTTACACTTAAAGACTACAAACGCACTCACACAAGTGCACACTTGTTTGAATCATTGCCAACTTTGAAAAGTTGTACCTTTGAACCCTTCTATTCAATTCTGTGAAAGCAAAGTTGGTGATGTATGAAAGTATGAAACTAAAATTGTTTACAACCATCATATATGGACCATTTGGATTTGTGTTCTCTTGGATAGTGCATGTGTTTTCTGTGAAAATAAAGGCATGAGAATCAAATGAAATAGACCTATTTGAAATAGCCTATATGTATGAATGTAAGTGTCCAACCCTGATACATTGAAGAGAATAAATACATACATAACATACACAATAAGAATGCAGAAGACAGCATGAGGCAATTGTTTGTACACAAAATTGGAATGGACCTAATGTACTATTCTTCTTGTGCAACTATATATTTAAAGTCCATTTTAATAAGCCAGATTACTTTTTACAAGACAGGGACCAGAGGGAAGGAGAGGAGACACAGTGTGATTAGACCATGTTTGAAATCAAGTATCGAGTGTGAAAGATTAAACAGCGTGTGAATTCTAGCTGTGAATGCATCTCTGAAAACAGAAGTATGAGCAAAATATTGCATTTCTCTTCACCCTGCATGTCCTTTTAGAGCCTTCAGTCTCACTTTGAGCTCCCCATAGTGTGACAACCCAAAGCCCTCTAGGCTTCGTGTTGGCTAAATCAATCAGTCTGTTGGAATGAGTGCCACAGATACCATGTGCTGCAGCGTCAGTGATTTGTATCTGTCACTTGCTATTTTCCCTAACACTGCTCTTGCCTTTGTGTTTGCTGAGTCCATCAGATGGCACATCGCATCTCTGCTTTCTTAGCTCTGCCTCTCTCTCTGGTTCTCTTCTACCGTCATTCCTCTTTAGCCTTGTTAACTTTTGCTATCTGGTTGTTGTGTGTCAGACTGCAAATTTTACTGAACCTACTCAATGAACAAAAGAGCTGATCATGTAAAAATGTGACATCACAGGGTTGGTTCTGGTTTTTAATATGAAGCTGTCTAAAATTTCTATGTGACAATTAAAGAAAAGCAGAAGCAGTGAGAAACATATTTATCAGTTTGATCATAAAGAAGCAATAAATTAAAAAACTGCTTTTTGATATGGTTCTTTAGTAAATGGGATACATCAGCATTTGTGGCTCCCAAAGCTGTCCAAACATTGTGCAACATAACACTCTAATGAAAAAGTTGGGAGTCGGGACTGAAGATAAAAGCTAAAACCGTGATTTTTTTAATATTTTAAATATGATGTAGTACACATATCAAATGTGACCTTCTTCTGTTAAAATACACCAGAACCTATGCGGTAAAGGTGACAGGTCATGCAGCTCATCAGCAGGTTTTATCTGTAACACAAGGACAATGTGGTGTCGCACAACAATGAGCATAATTTAAGAACCATTTTTAATTCTGTTTATGGACAAGGTTTTTGACCTCTAGTTTTTTTTTTTTTTTTTAAGAAGACAGTCCCCAAGGACATACATCCTGCTTATGATTACACGCCATTTCAATGATCACCAAGTGCCAGCTAAAGCGATGAAGAAGGAGGCTGCTAACACTAAACTTGGATGTAAACAACGCTGGTGTGAAAATGAAAGGAAATTCACCCCACCTCAAGGACACACACAATGTGTTTTCTGAGTAACAGTGATTGTGAATATGGCTTTTTGTTCATTTACACAACAACTCTCCAGGGCACCTTTAAGGAGGTCAAGGTAACCAGGTTCAGGTGTTTCTGCTTTGCGTGACCGTGTCCCAGCCTCTGTTTAGGCCTAATTTTGTGGTTTGTGCTTTATTGGGTTTATTTTTGAAAAGGGAAAAAAATGAACTTTGGTGCTACAGTGGTTTGTGAGCTCTACTGAACAGTGTGATAAATCTGAACATTTTTCCACAAACTGGTTTTGTTGGAAGCTTGTATCCTTATTAAATCTCAGAATAGCAGCCCCTCTGTGCAGCAAACAGATGTTTTTAAAAAATCTATCATCAATCATGTTGTTAGCATCTACGACTATTGATTGTTTAAAGTAACGTAAAATGGCGTCTATCTGTATCGTCTAAGATTTAACCAAATTCTTTCAAGTGACTGTTGTGTTGTCATGCCGTGTGACTGCAAATCCATCTGTGACACTAGCACAGGAGGGGAGGAGGTCCACAGCCTTTGAGGGTCATGGACCAACTGTTGATCTCTAAACTGTCGCATTCTGTCCATTTACAATTGTGACAAAATCATCTGAACCATCTGGAGGGAAGACAAAGTCACTTAAATCTTACAAACAGCCATGAGTGGATCTCAGCAAGAATCATTTCTTTATCCCCCCTCCCCACATGCCTAACCTCACCCCCGTCTTATTGCAGCATGAGAAACTCCAGCTCTTTATCACCGAGCACTGAGTAAGTTATACAGTCCAAGACAAAATACGCTTTCTAAACTCAACCAACTCATTTCAAAGTTAAAAATTACTCGTCCAAGCGTATGTGTGTATTTGCCTTGACAAAATTTCTTTCAAATAAAGCTGTTATAAAAACAAAAAACAAACAAACAAAAAAAACATCTTCACAGGTTGAAAATCGATCAAAGAGCCAAAACTTTCTTGATTCCATTGCTGATATGCTTTCAAATGAATGAGTTATACATCTGAGGAGACATATTGTTTATTCATTTGGTTTTCCTTTAATTATTCACTTTCATTGTGTGTTACACAATGCTGGAAGTAACACAGATCTTGTGTTAATGAGCTACTGAGTTGTCAACATTCTAGCTAGGAAGCTTAAATAAAAGATGGCTGTGTTCACCACTGTGGATCTGAATTTAAATACCAAAGCAGAGAAAGACAAATGGAACAAAATTGGAAGACCAACGGCAGAATTGTGTGTTTAACAACTGAGAGACATCTGACTTGTAGGTAAAATGTGATGCTACTTGTTTAACTTGTATTCACTTACATAAAAGTGCCTAAACATAAAGAGCAGAAAAGGGCCCAAACCATTTCCCCCCAGAGCAGTCATACCCTTGAGTGGAGTTAAATCTTGATGTCCCTGGTTAATGATGGCAGTGAAAGATGTGAGCGCTGCGACGAAGAGACACGGCCTGTCACATCTGATGCCACTGTGAGCAGTGATATGTGGTTCCAGCATCTGACCCGCTCTTCCTGGAGGCATTTTAGATAATTGCTTTCTCAAATGCAATCTACAGATTGTTTTTTTCCCTGAAAGTATTCAAAGACAGCAGGTTTTCCAAATTCGTTCTAATTTCTTGTGACTGAATTCAGAGGCTGTGTTGCAGGCTAATGTAGCAGTGCGCATCCAAGCAACTAAGCTTCTACCCAATGACGTGCCCTCCAGAATAATATTCAGACCTATTTTTAACCTTGCTGCAGTGCACCCCTTTGGTCATTTCCTAGAGTTTCACCAAGCTGTCAAACCATTTCTTCCAGTGTCACCATGGATACATGCATCTAAGGTCAAATAGTAAACATTTCATCTCAAGACAGATGTAAAGCTGCAGCAGCTACTTACTATTTTAATGTAAAAGTCATTCAAATGACTCCATGTAAAATAGGCCAGTTTCAATATATTAAGATGTTACATAAAACCAGGCCTGAGCTAAACATTAAAGTGTTTCCATGGCAGCCTGCCAGAGGTAGAAAAGTTTATCTCCATTTCTCTTGCTGACCCCAGGAATGTGCTTTGGTTATGAATTTGTGCAGCAGTTATTTACACTATCAGAGGTTTTGTTTGTTTTTCTGTTGTCTAAAAACCAGGCTTCCTTGGCTTCATAAATATCTCTCCCCATATCTCTGTCTCTGTCTAGGGCTGCTCTGGACTGTTGATCTATTCAGATATTAATGCATTCCTCATCACTGCCCTGGCATCCAGAAATCACCTGCCAGATCACAGGACAAATTAAACCCCAGTCTGCTGTTTTGGAATAACAATAAGGCTGATTCAGTGCTTCTGCTGCTGAACAGAGCTGGAGGTCATGGTATGTGTTAAATTGCTGCTTGGCAACTGATTTGTTGTGTATTGCAGAGCATAAACTGTGTGATCTCAGGTATACAAGGGGGACAGCTACTTTCTATCTTATGCAAGCATTATGTTGTATGTCTGTTATGCTAAAATACGCTCAATGCAAAGAGGCCGCTCTATTTATTGCAGAGTGTCCTACGAGCCCTGTGGCACTGGGGAAGCCTCCTTACTTGTTTGCTCACACTAAAAGCATCATCTGAGTTTTCCTTATGAAGACAAAAATCCCTGCAACAGAAGCATTCATCGATTCACAAATCAGGTCCATCCATTTCCAAGATTTGGATCTTGTTACCAGAAAAAGCCTCTGGTGTCCAGAAGCATTACAACAGCATGAGGGACAATCATGGATGCACCAATCAAATCATAGCATATCAGTGTTAGTGACACTGACCTTGTTACTTGATTAATGTGTAGTATTTGTTTATTAGTATTAGTTTATTTACCAGAGGCATCACAGATAAGTAATGTCATGTAGAAAGACAACAGATATAATGTATAAAGGGTTAAAATTACAAAATGAACTATTTTTTACAACATAGGATAAAAACAAATCAAATATACTGTGCGTGTCTGCATATTGTGCATGATGGTGTACACACTGACAAATAGTGTGTGTATTAGTATAGGCGTGTGCTCGCTTTATTAGAAACACCACACTAATACTGGGTAGCTCCCCACTTTGCTTTGGAAATAGCCTCAGTTCTTTGTGGTGTTAGTTCAACAACATTCCTTGTCCTCAACAAGGTGTTTCCATCTACAGAAACACTGTTATCAACACGTGGCAGTGAGGGACCTGTACCTACACACTTTGGTTAAATAAAATGCAAAGGCTTCAAGTTAGTGGTTATTGATGTAGACATGTTTGTTTTTTTCTCGTTTCCACTTTACTTGAAGGCCTAGTTGATTTGTGAAGTAGTGACAGTGCACTTGTACTGAAGAGTCTCAAAGGAAAATTACCTTGATTCAAGATATTGATCAGCTGACATGACTTGTGGGAAAACAAAGAAGGTGCATTTTTACACTGATTTCCTTGGCATAAATGAGCATAACAGCAGGAAGAATAGGGGCTCAAATTAAGAGGACTGTAAGCCAGAAACAGTTGCTTATTTTCAGTCACTTAAATCACAGATTTCACTGTGGTTGACTAACAGTCTTTCATGTGAATCATGACGGTCTTTCCTTTCGCAGGGGAGCATTTTCTTGCCAGTTTTCCCAGACCATATGTTACTAATGATGTTTGAATGTGGCTTGGAGACAGTTCAGCTTATTGCCTGGGGTAGGATGAAGCACTGCTCATATCCAGGTTAGAGGTTATTGTCCTTGTCACCTTCATTATGATGAAGGCAGTTCATCAATTTGATAAAATTCTCCATATTTTCAGGGTCTTTCCAGTGAACTGTGAAATAGGTCACATATTACTGGAACAATGTGGACAGTTTAACAGCTTCAGGCTCAAAAGATGAATACACAACATGCCTCTGACACCAGTGTACTAAGATATTGCATTATAGCAACGCAATAGATTTGAGGTTGATTTAACAAATATAAAGCAGTGTAAAAAAAAATTCTCACCACAAGATCCAACAGCTGTTTGGAAGTTTTCTATCACATCACATGATCTTCATTAGCAGATGGATCATGGATAGAAACATGTTTAAATTCCCATTTTTTGGGCATGCTGGTAGCTGTGTCGATCTGTTAGTCGCCCACCAGCAACTGGTCCAGACTGAAACAATGATTGGATAAATATTAGATAGAATTATTAGTTAATTTTCATTAACTTTTGTACAGACATTCATGGTCCCCGGAGGCTTAATAATACCAGCTCTAGTGATCCATGAAGAAGATTCATGCATGAAATTTATGACTCCTGTTAACACTACAGTCTGTGGTATAACACTGAGCAGTAAATGGATGACTGGTTTGATCTTCAGCAATCAGTACAGGCTTGTAGCCATTTATCTGTTAAGAAGTGCTGCTCTGATGACTTTGTGGGGCAGAATAAGGCCTAGAGCTGGTGCTAGTACTGTATCAGCCAGACTCCCTCAAGTTAAGAGACTTTGAGAAATGAACAAAAACTGGCTTTACAGGCAGACAGATGGATAAACAAGAGTGTGGTGGGCAGGCAGGAATGTGACCGAGGGTAATACTCAAAGACATGAACAGGAACAAAAAAACTTACAAGGAGTGAAGGGAACACAGACACTTAAATACAGAAGGGAGCTAGGGGTAATTGAGACCAGGTGAAACACATCAGTCCAGGGCAGACAATCTCAGAAAACAACGTACGAGTGTACAAGGTTGTGATTTCAAAATAAAATAGGAGACGACAAGAGTCCAAGGAGCACATAACAAGTCAGCCTTACAATATCTAAATATTGTCTAAATATTGTCTGATGCCCCACAGTAAAAGACCTGGCAGTAAAAAACTACTTTTAGCAGGTGATCAAGCTTCCATATGGAAAGAGTAATAAGACTCCAAATCATTCAACTGTGAAATATCTTTAATTATGCAATAAATACAGACTGAGTCCAATAAACACAGACATGTTTATCATCACAGGAGATCTGTACAAAACAATATACCTTGCAGCAGTGAAACCAGGTTTTTTTACTCATTGGTCAAAAGGCCAGTGTCAAATACTCATAAGACCAAAAAGAAGACCACAAAAATAAATAAAATCAACAATTTTCAAAAAGAAACCCTGTCATACTATGTTAATTAACATACAAATGCTTATTCTATAAGTCAAAGGAAGTGTTAATAAATGGCAAATTAGGTCAATACCCAATAGTTAAGTCTTGATTTGGTGAATAGTAATCATTTGACAACATCAATTCATACTTAGTAAAGGTTATGGTTTGTATTTGAAGACAATAATTGTGTAACACTTCAATCTTTTGATAGATACAATAATTTTACATATTATCATAATATATCATGTTGTTCTTTTATTAAAAAGGATTATTTAGTATCTAAGAATAAAATGAAAATGGAATCATATGATTAATGAACAAGTGTGAGAAACTTGAATAAATTAGTGGAGTAATGTAACAAATACAGATGCTCCCACACAGGTGCAGTGTTGGGTACAATTTGGAAAGGAATATCCAATCATGCTCTGTGACATGTACAGAGATATACATGAGTGAAGCACCTTTGTTGGGGCATGAATGGCAGGATCTTAAATCAACTGGCCAGTGTTTCAATAGGAACACTGACTGACACCTGCATTTAAATCTATGGTAAAGACACCAGTTAGAAATTATGGCTGCAAACCTTATGAACATGATGTGAGTGACATGTAGGAAAAAAACAGAACAACTCTTGACTGAGAATGTCGAAAAACATGATATGTCGGACGATTCATACCTCACTGTATTCTCCACACGTGGGCAAGTGCATGTGTAGCAAACACCAAGGGTGAGGTGCAGGGCTGAATGCTTGACGCCCACAAAGCAAAAAAAATAAAGGGATCCTCTGTTATGCTGTGGGGGACATTTTACTATATGGTTGCTTTATGTCTCCTGAGAAGGAGGCATCCCTGCAATTGTTGTGAGCGACCACCATCATCCTATGATGAAACATTTCTATCCTGATGTGAGTCGTCTCTACCAGGACAACAATGGCCCCATCCATACAACTCCAGGGGTCAGTGGGTGTTTTGACGTGTATGACAATGAAGTGAATCATGTGTCCGGCCTTCACAATCACCAGATTACAAAGCAGTTGAACATCAATGAGAGGTTTTCGTCTGACGTGTTAGATAGCGCTCTTTACCACCATCATCAAAACAACAGATGAGGGAATATCTTATGTAAGAATAATGTTCATATCTTCAGTATATTTTCAGAGACTTGTAGAGTCAATGCTAAGAAGCATTGAAGATGCCTTTCCTGATTTGACTTGATTCTTACGGTTGAAAAAAGTTATTTATCATCATTTAAGTATTGATTTTCATTTTACTCTGCATATGGAGGTTGAATTGATGTCCATGAATATACTCCATACTCTAGTATTAAAGAGTGCCACAAACATGACAACTGGTTACCATTATTCAACAATATCAAATAATTAACACACACAAAACAATCACCATTTAACCATTAGATACTCATTTGCCATTTACTAACATTGGTGTACCAAAATGCTGCCCAGCTTAAATATTAAACTCCTCCACATCATGGCAGGAAAATACCACTATATGTTTCACAGAATGATGGAGTCACTTTGATGATTTTGTGTACATTGATGGGAACAATCATTTTGTTAAACTGAGTGTTAAGTATTTGAGTATTGTTTCTACAATATTGTACAATTACCAAGTAATGCTAATTGGTGCACTACAATTACAGGGGTAACACTACAGGGAGTCATACATACTTAGTAGTTATCAAATAGCTGATTACTGGCCCACCTGTGATGTACAGGAGGCAAGAGAAAAGGAGTCTCCCTCCTGGTTTCCACGTACCACTTTGTTCATTTAAACCAAGACACCCTAAGTACTCACAAACCCCTTTTCTTTCATTGCAGGTATCAAAAACTCAAGCAAGTAATCCCTGACACATTGCTTCAATCCACACCCAGAGAAATACACAGTCAGTTCTGAAAACTAGTGAGCTGCACTGAGAACATAAAGGTATGTTAACACTGGTCTCTGTGTGTCCACTGATTTAGCTGTCATCATCATCACTGTCTTCATATTCACAGGAAATACAACTCCACAACAAATATTGAGACACTCACACACACTCGCACGCACGCACACTAATAAAAAAAAACAATACTTTGGTAAAACAAATAAAAATAGTTTTGTATCTCTACACAACCACAAATACAATTTAAGGCAAAAAAAAAAAAAAAAAAAACAACCATCCGACAAGTCAAACAACAAAAGGTTCAAAAACATACATTGAAAATATTTCTATTTACAATATTTCCTTATAGAAAAATATGTTTAAATTGCACAGACTTTTAAACATGGCCACAATAAGACTCAACCTCGAGTGAACAGGACAGCATCAGATTTCATCACAAATCTATCGGCTCCAGTGCAGCTCTAATAAATGAATGCTATGGCATCCAACTGGCATGGGGTCTATTGTACAATATCCTGTAAGCTACTGCAACTACCAAGCAATTAAACTGACATTGCCAATAATGATAATTACAATGCCATTGCAATTATGCACATCAACTAGAGTTAATCCCTTTTTTACACCAGGGTCTGTCAATCTGTAAACATTTTTTGGTCGAACCAACACTTTCCTACAAAGTACTTGTGTTTAATCCTCCAGTAGTTACTTTTACCAACAGACAGTGACAGAGCACAATCTGCAGGGAAAAATGAAAACTACAAGTACAATAAAATATAAATACAACTCTTTGTTTCTTAAGCTAGTACCACAGCTAAATTGAAAACAACTGTGGCATATCTCGATAGTGCAAATGCGACCTCGGGGACCGAGTCGTGCACACCACAGCGCTTCAGGGGCTGTGGACCTCGTCTGAGGCGGCTGTCGAAAGGCATGTTCTGCCTGACTTGTTTGAGGGGAAGGGTGGGGGTGGGGAATGGCAGCCTTAATGCCAGAGAGACATCTAACAGTAGGAGTGAAATGGAGGCAGCGGCCGGAGCTCAGCGAGGTCGGATGATTTGGACTCCAGATCGCAGACTCTGTACAGATTCAACCTAAATGCCAAAGTGCGTCTGTGTCCACAGGCCCACGCAGAGATGATGTGTGTGGAGTATTTACATCAGTGCAGGAGTCAGTCAACATGACCACCTGTCAGCACATCAGTCTGAATGGGATCAGAGTGAGGTACAGCATCTTGTAATCTGCTGCTTCAGTCTCAGCGTGTTCAAAGTATCTTCATGCACCTCATTTTTCATCCTCTGAAGCACATGTGTGCATGAATATGTGTGTGTGTTTACCATTTTCAGTACATTCTTCTGATTTTATAATTACACACAATTTGAGTTGACACAAAAAAAAAAAAAAAAAAAAAAATCACTGCCATCCCCGGCATCTTCTTTAAATTTCAGGCACGAACACGAAGAGACATTATCCAAGAGCAGGTCAGGAAAAAAAGGCCAAACAGGTGGAAAAGTGTGAAGGGCCAAGCAGGAGGTAAAGCTGAGCTGTGAGTGATACCAGCAGAGGATCCAATGTACAGGTACAGTAGGTAGAGGTGACACTGTCAAATAAGAGAGGGAATTAGGGAAATCTCTTACGTTGAAGGAAAAGTTGACACATTAATTTGTGTTTTCATGCTTTGTATCAGCATATTTGTTCTTACAGCTCTCACAGCTGCAATCTCCATAATGACACAGACAATATTTCCTAAAAAAGATTTCAGGCATGGGGGGACATTGCAGTTGTAGCTCATCAGTACTTGCGTAATCGTAATTATGGGCATACTTACATCTACTCCTCTTTGGTTGCTGTTGCATAGTGTGTCTTATTTAGGTTACTTGAGTTACAACAGGAATAATTATTCCTGCTTGTTGTTTTTTTTTTGTTTTGACCTCTTAGACTGAAGTTTATTTATAAAATAATAATGCCTCTGAGACTAAAAGTGTTAAGACTGTAATGTATCAGGTACACCCAAGAACGAAATCCAATCAAGGTGGACGTTTATTGACTTTGCCGGAACTCAACATTAGCAGGCAAGATCAATCTGTGTTTGTGTAGCTGCTTTGTGGAGCCTTGGGCTTTTACAAGCTTAACAAGCAATGCAGTGAAGTGAAAGTGGAAAGGCTGTATCATTCAACAAGGATTTATTAAGGTTATGTTAGCATTTGCTGCTGTAGCAGCTGTAGCAGCAATTGCTATTTTTAAGTGGAAATCAATAAAACACAACTACAAACTGCATGTGCAAGATATTCTGGATATTCTGAAGTCTTCACCTCTCTGATGCTCTCAACTGAAGTCTGTATACTGAAGTGTGGTACAGTACAGCTGATGCAAACCATACCCGAGTACACATGAACAATACTTGAGGCCACATTTTCAAGTGGACATGAGCAGGTTCTGATGATTGGTGCCCAGGTATGGTACACAGTGACAGTTACACTAATCAAACAAACTGGCTCACATCCAATGTCCCTGATGTGAAAACCCTGTGATGGAAGTACAAAATTTGTCTGCTGCTTTAAATTGATTCTTTACAAAACTACATAATGTGCATTCTTGCTGTTGTAGTACAGAGCAGTCTTACACTGCACTGTCCCAAGAGAAGTCTGCATCATTCGTGATGGAGAACTGTACAAATCCAGAGGGACAAGAAACAAGTGGTTGGACAGGTTGTTACTGACACCTGAAATGTCAGTAATTGTCTGTCATGCACATAACAGCACAGACAAAGTCTCTCAAGATGTCACTGTCTGACTGCTTGCGTGTCCTATCCCCTGTGAAGGTAATAATAGCAAAAACGGAGAATGATCCAAAATTAGGTACAAGTTCTTATAATCTGGACATATTTGTTATATCTCACATATTCAAAAAATAAAATCTTACCTTGGCTATAGACACTAAGACCCCTTTTCCTGCCTCTTCTTCTGTCCTCCTGCAATCCCCACATCTCCTTTTTGACGTCAGGGAGTCGTGTCTCCACGATGTATGGAGGCCCGTCCCCATGCACCTTGTCCACTGCCTCCTCCCCCTCCGCCTCCTCCCCCGTGGTCCTTATCAGACTCCGGCTGGCTCTGGGCTCGCTCAGGTTTGGGGTTGGGTGTGCACGGTGGGTCAGGCTGTTGCACCGACATGGTCCTCCGCAGGTGGGTGCGCTTGCACAGGAAGTCAGGCTTCGCTGAGAGACCAAATGAGCCTTTCCTTAAGACCATACGAACTGAAGGGGATTTCTTCGGTCTGGCTCTGTGCCCAAATTGAAGGGTGGAGAGGTGCGCTGCATAGCCCTCACTCAGAAACTACACCAACCACAGAGAGAGAGAGGTTAGAAACTCAGAAAGACTGTCGTAAGAAGATAAATGTAAGTGAGAAAAAACATGAGGAAAATGTAAAAATGTCCAACTGAATTCGGACGACAACATTAAAGCTACAAAAGAAAGAGAGCAATAAATAGAAATTGAACCACCTGGCACTGATTCTGGTATTTCTTTGAAGGTCTGCCAACAATATAAATCTGTGAGGGGCTCAGGCCAAGCATGTTGTAAACAGAGATGTCCTTCATGGAGCCATAAGCAGAGTTGATCTTAATGTGACACTGGTGAGAGAGGAAATAATCAGTCAGAGAGCCCTTTGGCATTTCAATGCAGAACAATAGAAGGCCTGGAGCTATGAGTTTGAGCTATGAGTGACAAGGAAGAGAGAAAGATCACTTTAGTGGGGAGAGTAAAATGTTTCACATGCTTTATAAGAAGGATTAAATGCCCTGTGAATGTCAGAGCGATGGTTTGTCTACCTCCTGTATGAGGTTCCTGAGGAAGATGGTCTTTTGTCGCAGGGGATCATGAACCAGGCCTTCAGAGAAGAAGATCATCCCGTGGGGAAAATTGTGCTGTGAGAGCCAGGATACCACACGCTGCTTCTGCATATCAGGACGACCTGTGATGTAGATGATCAGATATCCCAGGTCCTGCCAGTGCCTGCGTGTGAATACGTAACATCAGAGACGTTTCAAAGGTGTTCATTTCAGGTATTTTGAAATGGCATTAACATGGAAAAGACATGCTTCAATGTTTAAAAAAACTTGCTGTACCCACAAGAGGACACACCCACTTCTGAATTTTTATGTCCTTCAGAGGCGTTTTGTACACGTGCATGTACAAACACACCCACGCACACACATTCAGAAGTTAGTTACCTGACCACGTCCACAGCTCCGGGGCGGACCTTGGGGTCACTGCCCATGATTGACACACTGGCAGCAAAAGAGCCATCAATACTGAAGACCACACACTCCATGCCCCGTGGCAACACAGTCAGGTAGGCCTCTGCACTCGTCTGATCTCCCCTTGGGATGGAAAAAAAGAGAAATTGCATAAGAAACAACATACTCCATTTACTACACATGCCTTTTAGTCAGTTCAAAGCCACTCTTTATACTGCACTCTGTAGCTAGAAGCTCACATACCGACACAGAGCACGAACATAGGATCTAGTTGAATAATCTTCTCCTTCCTCTATGTATTGCTACATCTTATTTGATAATGCAGCACTCAGTAAAGGGCATGCTACATAAATGCTTACTTGACAACCATTTTAATTGGATAGACTCCCAGGCCTAGCTTCTTGCTCTTGGGTATGGTATATGTGACTCTGCCACTGCTGTTGGTCACCTCTGTGTCAAAGTGTACCCAGCGGCCAGACTGAGGTTGTGTCATCAGCAGGATGTCCACCTGACAGGGACAGAGTGAGTCACCACATAGAGATTAAAGTCAGTCTTTCATACACAAACATACACTTTCATACCTATGTGAGCAGCAATCAATCACGTTACTGTTTTTCACCTTTTCTCCAGTCAGTGTGACCATGTCCAAGGGGCCGTACATGAAGCGACCAACCAGAATTTGAGGTCCATCCTCTGTGGAAATGATATCATTCACCCTGTGGTTGGCTGTGACGTTCTACAGCAGACAACAAGAAGAGGCATTAAACACTTTGTACAGAATATTAAGTCACCCTTTATGGCAACAATAATTCACATTTAATTTTCCTGTGTGGCTCTGCTCATATGATGCTCTGAAATAAAGACCATGAGGTGAAGCTTTGAAAAAGATAGTAAGTGGACTTACAAATTTACAAATAATGTTCCCATTGGCAAGAATTAAACTCCCTGCTCAAACCTAGGCAAGACTGACATTGGCCAACATCTGAGGCTTCACTAACATTACTGAAAGTGTTTGTCCTTGGGTGACTGCACAGCATCAGAGTATGTAGTTGAATTTTCAGATTTCAATGCCTATGAAGTACATACTCTGCGACCTTAGAGAAAAGAGTTAACTCTTGATTAAGCCTCCTCGTCTTGTTCCATATTTCAACATTCAGTATGTACCTCCAAGTGAGCAAGCAGAAAAACACTAATCCCTAAATCTCTTCTTGCAGAGATGTTGCATTTTAATAGCATATTATGAGCACTCTAATGTCTAATTCTCACACTGTTATGGGTCACCATGATAGAAATTTTCCTACTGACTTCGGTAATCCTTACTTTATTCTGGAGAACTTTGCTCAGCATCCATGCTTTTTTAACACCTTGCCAACACATTGATACATGGTTATTGCTCTGTAGATAAAGAATAAAATTTCCTCCACCAATGGAGCATCTGCACATAATCAGCATTGCTAAGTGCTAATGTGATCAATCATGTAGTGGTTGTATTTGGTGGCTGCATACAACCACACTGGCTAATGATAACTAATTTAAAGGATGTGACATCTAACAAGGACTTCATTTCCAGCTGTTATCCTGCGTTAGCTTTGTCAAATATTCACATCACAAGGTCTCACTTTCTATAACACTAATGGGAAGTATGCAGACATACAAACATAAATGTCCTCACCTGTGCATGCACACAGAAACACAGAGTGCGCACGACTGCCCTTTGTGATATGAGGAGGCCTGATACTGTTCAATATCTACTTAGATTTCCCTGACACTGTTCACTGAGAACTTTCTGTGTGGATTTTTGTGACAACAGGAAAGCACCATGTGCCTCGATATTACCACACAAAACAGACCTCTGCACCGTATAAAAAAAAAAACAACAGGAACACTTGTGGTCCCTCTGGGACAAAAACATCATACCAAGCAAGGGAAGATCAGAAATAGATGCCAGGCATCTTGAATAGTATCACTCTGCAGCAGATGAGCTGGTCATGCCCACATTGAATCAGTACAGAACAGCTCTAAATCTTCGCTCAATGAATTGCATTCAGGACACGGCAACTTGTCAGAGCTGCTTTCCTTTAAGCACTTACATCAGACACA
This sequence comes from Rachycentron canadum, assembly GCA_038496675.1. NCBI lineage: Eukaryota > Metazoa > Chordata > Actinopteri > Carangiformes > Rachycentridae > Rachycentron > Rachycentron canadum. The sequence continues at coordinate 8,442,240 of CM076657.1, read as the reverse complement.
TCACTTGGCAGAGGTGAGGTATAAACAAGATGATACTGGAAAAAGAAAATCGTCACAGACCCAAATATAGATATGTTTCCATGGTGCTCTGGTTACAGATCTAGTTCTGCATCCTTGTGAAAAGCAAACAGTAACTAAATTATTTGGTCTTTAGGAAATGGCAGATCAAAGGAGGCATTTGGTGGATAGCAACATGAGCAACGTGTCTGCCTGTTTCAGTGCTTCAAGGTGACAGTGTGAGTATTTAAAGAAAGTCAGACCACAAATCATTCACTAAAGCACTGCAACCTCAGAAGTTATTGATAATATATTTTTAGTTTAAATGAAGGCCATTGCAGCAGAAAAGACTATTTATGCTCTGTGTGTGTGTGTGTGTGTGTGTGCTGTATGTATGTGTGTGTGTCTGCTGTATATGTGGGTGTATTTCTGACAATGTACATAGTCCAGGTTGGGTAATGTTTTGCATCCAGGCTGAGGAGTTTTTTTTTTGTTCAAATATTCATGAATTTGTTCACATAAAGTTTGAAAATGAGTGTCTAAAAATTGACTTGAGTGGCCATAAATTCACATTTCTGTTCGCGACTTTACCACCAGAGCAAACTGGGACAAAAGTACATTTATACAAAAAACACTAACTAATTTATTACCCTTAGTTTGACGTGTGTCCTCCTTCTGAGCCATTTTTCTCGTGGGCTAGAGGGAGAGAATGGAGCCGAGGCTAAATGGTCTGCTTCCTGGGTCTTCACACAGTCACATCGCATAAGCTGTCAATAAACAGATGTAAATATACACACACACACACATATATATATATATACATGTAAGATGCATATGAACACACAAGCCTTTGAAATCACAAAACCTAATAAAAATGAACACAGTCATAACTCATTTGAAAGCCTTGTTGGTAGTTTTTTACATTTAATCTGCTCTGGTGTACCACACTCCTGGCCCACATTTTACTTGAATTTTGAAAAAAAAATTTTTTATCATAAAAACCGTTAGTAGGTGATTTTAATACTCATGTGGATTACAATAATGAAAGCCTTAGTGTTGCTCATTATACGACACAATTTGATTCTCTCAGAGTGTAAATAAATCCACTCTCCGTTTTAGCCATATCCTTGTCCCCTTGTTTTGTATATGGCATTGAACCTGAACCTTAATAGTCTTTACCACAGAGTCCTCTTTAATCTGATCACAATTTAATTACCTCTGATTACTGGATTGCACACCATTAGGGAAAATGTCTCACCATAGTACTGATAGTATAGCTAAAGTGAAGAAGGTTATTTCATCAGCACTTAATTCAATGGCATGTTTAATTATATACAGTAATTTCGACTTGTAAATCCAGCATGCACACAAGACACAGGTTCCACAGGTCAAAGGTTCTGTGCTTGGACTAATTTATTGACCTTATATATGATTCCTTTCAGCAGCATTATTCATAACACCCATTCATTGTTATGCAGATGATAACCAAATGATATTTAGCCAACAGATTAGTTTCATCAGGCTTCACTGAAAAACAACAAAGATTTGGATGGGTGTTATTGTACTTGGTTCAAAGCACCTTAGAAACACATTGTCTAATGATATAATTACTCTGAATAGCCTAACCCTGGCCTCCAGCTCAACTGTAAGGAATGTTGTAGTTATCTTTGATCAGGGTATGTCCTTTAACTCCCACATAAAACTGATTTCAGGGACTGCCTATGTTCACCTACACAACACTACCACAATCAGGCACATCCTGGCTCTAAAAGGAGCAGAAAAACTTGTCATTGCTTTAGTTACTTCTCGGATAGATGATTGCAATTCCTTATTATCAGGGTGCCCAACTAGTCTCTAAAGACTCTTCAGCTAAAATGCTGAAGTGCAAGTTCTGTAGGAACAAGTAGGAAAAGAGATTAAATCTCTCCCATGTTAGCTTCTCTGCACATAGCTCCCTGTAAAATCCAGAATATAATTTAACAACCTCTTCTTCACCTGCAATACCCTTTGTGGTCAGGGATCAAAGAGCTCATAGTGCCCTTTTACCACACTAGAACACTATGCTCCTAGAGTACAGGCTTACTTGCAGTTCCTTGAATCTCCAAAAGTAGAACAGGAGGCAGAAGCTTCAGATGTCAGGCTCCTTGTCTGTGGTAACATCTTCCAGTTTGGGTGCAGGGGGCAGACACCCTCTCTAAGTTTAAGAGTAGCCTTAAAACTTTTCTTTATGTGAAAGCCTAGAGTTTGGGCTCCATCTTGCCTTGATCCATCCCCTTCTTACACTATTACAGGCCTAGGTCCCTGCCAGGGACTTCCCATAATGCAGTGTTCTTGTATCCTCCTCTACCTCTCCCTCTGTACGCATTTATATCCCATTAGCACATGTTATTAACTCTTCCTCTGCTAAAGACTGCTAAAATGATTATTTGTTTTAATTATTAATTATTATTATAATTATGTGTTATGATTTGGTGCTATATACATATAATTGTCTTGTCTCACCTTAACACCTGCATATTGAATACACCATCATCCCTTAGAAGATTTACCACTTCAAATTAAACGTGCAGTTATGCTTAGAAAACAAATAGAAAGCCACGCTGACACAGATTACGGGCTCAGGATTGATTTGGAATACTTGAAAGAAAATTACTGCTCCCTACTTGAAAGAGGCCGTGCATATCATTCCTGAGTCAGTCACTGAGTGGCTTGGACCTCGAGACACTCCATGTTTCTAAACAGTGGATGACATTCTCTTAATTGATACACTGAATGTTAAGAAATTGCTCTGTGTCTCTGTGCAGCCCTTAAATTCCATGACAGTCCTTTAATATCACTTGGCAACAAGTGGAGCTGAAAATCGCTTAACCAAAATAATGTTCTTCAAGTTTATTAGCTTCCTGATGCGTCTTATTTCCTATATGCTCTCCTAATTCCCCTCATGCTTTCTCTGTCTTCTTCTCACAAAGAAGACATGCTGCTGTGGACAGGGGCAAGGTGAAGATTTTTTTTTCTCTTCTGGGAGCTCTGCTTTCTAATGATCAAGTTCAGAGACCGGCTGTGTTTCCAGTGACTTTTAATAGGATATCACACGGTGCGCTTTTTCTTTTCCTTTATTTTTTCTTCTTCTTCTTAGTGTCAGTGCTGAGGAGTTAATGAACATCCTAGTTATTATGACAAATGGCCAAATACAAACTACATGTAAATGTAAACCCTTGTTAAAGATGTGTATATGACAGTCAGTATACTCACTGACAGCCCAGTGGATAGATGGCTTAATTCCCAATTGGTACTAGAAATATGTGCAATGGTCCACTGCAAGACCTCTGATCAAAGGTTGGTTCCTCATGACATAAGAAAGCCGATGAGAGAAATATGAAAATGACTGAAGACCTTTGAAATCTTATCAACAAATTTACACACATTTGATTTCTGCAGATTTCAGTCATCCTCCCTTTACATCTATCCATAAACCATCTGAAACTGCAGCAACCTGGTCAGATTTGCTCCATTTTCAAAATTAACTAGAGACCATCTTGCAATGGGATCAATAATCATTACTACATTCATTACATCATTACATGAGCACTCTCACACCTCTCTTCAAAATCAGCCTTCATTAACTTACCTGTAATATGTTATGTCTGTATCTTGCACGGTTCTGACACTATCATGAGAAAATCTGTCTACAGACAGACATAAAAACATCTATTGAAGCAGTCAAAACCACCTCTGTGGTAGTTCCCTTCTCCAGGACCACATTTTGCAGTTAAGACACACACAGATTTAGAAGTGAAAACAATACCAGCCTCATGCTGTTGCAGCTTGTAAACATGTTTGATAAAATGGCCCCCGCTTGTCTGAGACTCAACTGTGAGGTGTGAGATGAATCCCAAACATTTTCACACAAGATTAAATGTGGTGACAGTTAATATTGACCTTCCCTTTGTTTCACAGACCATATCACAATCCTCACAATCTTGAATCACTCATCAAGGCTAAATCAAGGTAAAAATGGGCCTTTATATCATGTCGTGTGTTCTCAGCTGTAAACCTGCACTTCATGACTCAGCACCACATTGTGCCTTGAAATTATTTTACACAATATTTATTGTTAAAATGCATCAGTAAATCTCTCTATACATTGGTTCTTTCTTAACTGACTGTCCACAACTACAAGAATTGATGGTATTACTGGCTCGCTGCCAGACATATGGTAATTACATATTTGGTGAGTCATGTGAGCAGAAGGAGCCCTTGAAAAGATAAGCAGCATCTTTCGTATGTGCTACCTTGATTGTGAAGCAAGACAACACCATCAAATGAAGAATGAAAACAGCTGCTCCACCAGTCACAGCGATTGGTTCAAAGAAATCTTGTCATCAAGAATGCAACATTTAAAACATGTGGTACTTGGGGTGATGAGAGGGCTGAGTAGTTGGGGCGCACCATGTGGGCACATAAACTCTGAGCCGGCGTCCCTATATCAAATCCTGGCCAGGAAAATTATGTACATATACTGTATGTAGTACCTACCTATAGATACTATATATATGTATAGTACAGATATAAATTCTACTGGTATATTTATATTAGCACAACAAAAACAGACTGTAAAGTGTGAACTGAACATCTGTGTCCAGTGTCTTCACTTTCCACCTCCTAAACATGTCTTGTTGTTTACAGTATTACAGGGACGATGCAGTGATGTGAAGTGGCTTCTCCCTGCTCTCATTCTGTTATAACGACATTTATCAAGCACACAAACAAACAAACAAACCTGGAGGCATTTTGAGCAGACCACAACTACATTCAGGTTAATGGGGTATACATTCATACTTCTGGCCTGAACAGGAGACTGAGATTGTACTGTCCTTTGTCACTTAGTTTCATCTATTCTCAGAACAATGTGCTTAATAAATACCTCCACACTTTTGATTGGAGAATTTCAGTCTTTTGAGATACGAGTCAGCAATTTCAGCAACTGTCATCCTACTTTTCTCTGCAAATAGTTTTGTCTTTGTTGTGACAAACACGAAAAACAATTCAAAATGTCATATACATATACTATGTCAAAAAATACTTTCAAAATGCAAATGCGTAGAGAGTTAACAATGGTATTTCGCCCAGGGTGTAAGACCTGCTGAGGAAAAACAGCAAGGCTGTCAGTAAGGCTCTCCTACCTGTCTTAGAACAAAAGCTGCCACGTCAGTGGATTCCCAGTAGGAGGCGTGAAAAAGATGTGGCAGAGCCACTGTTGGGAAGGCGGTCAACACATCAGGGCAGTACAGAGCAAAGTCCAGCCTTTTGGAGCCCCACCAGCTACTGGAAACTGAAATGTGCACACACACAGACACACACGTTATTGGAAAGTAACATGGAATATTTACTAAAGTGCACTTTAGCACTGTTTTGAAGTACTTGTATTTTATGTGTGTGAACATACTCAGTCATTCAGCTTTACTAGCTATACTAAGGCAAATTCTTTTGTTTTGAGGCAAATTCGAACTTGTCCTGCAGCAAAACTAACAGAAGAGCTCCTGAGGTCCATAAAGGATTATCGTGTGCACATAGGATTAAAAAAACATCTGTCTGGGGAACCTTAGGGGCTTCAAACATGCATCACGCAAAATAAATGCTTTTACTTTGGACACTTAATAAGGACATTTTGGTGTCACATACTGCTTTATTTGCATCAGAGTACTCTGAACAGTGTGGTATTGCTGCATTAACTTAAGTAAAGGATCTAAATACATCCTCCACCACTGAATGAGGAAATTGGAAGTCAACATAAGCTGTGAAACCCGATGAGGCTGAATTCATCTACAGGAAATAATTGAATAAATGAGACAAGACTCATCGTTCCTTTACTCGCCTTCCCTCCCACTCACTGTTAGTGATAGTGTTTCCCAGCTGGCCCATGGAGCAAATTGACGTTTCACTTTCCACACTGGTAATACTGGCTCTGCGACCTCCCTCCTCCACTCCTCCTCCTCCTTCAGTCTTTGTCTCAGAGGACTGCCGTGAAGCTGGACCTCCATGGGTTTGCTCACCTTCCAAAAACACGTTTGGATGGCCTTGGATACTTTCCTCTAGGGAGGCAGAAGGGCAAGAGAAAAGACAAGGATAAGCAGGGAGTGAAGAAGGAGGGAAATGCTTTGATCACACAACATCTGACTGGCCTCAGTCTTTAAATCAATGCTGTTATTTTGCCTAATAAGACAGGCTCTTGCTGTGTTTCGACTTGCTTTGTGTTTCATCGAGAAAAACCAAAGACAAGCACTAAGTAGGTGTACAATGCCAGACTCTGCTTTTACTCTTCACGGGGTTGAATCCAATTGTATTGGCTTTGGAAGTCCCAAACAGCTTCTTGCTCTGGGCTCATGCTGACAAACAGAATAATTTATCAGGTTTGGTTCTTCTCTAGCACTATCACGTCCCTACGCAGCCCTTTCCTATTTGTTCAGTGATAATACTGTACAATAAGAAAAATTTCCCTGGAAACATGGTTGTACCAGATATCATGGATCAACCTGTGCGTCCCTAAGACGCAGAGCCTAGAAAAAGCACATTTAATCAATAACTTCATCACTACAGAAGCAAGTGTCTACCAGATCAGCTCAGTAGCAAATTTATGTTAAATCCTACAACATCCTGGAGACAAAAGGAGACTCACACTTGATGTAAATGAACTTCTACAGTATTACCTGAGATGGCTGAAGAACAGGAAGCTACAAGGTCTGTGTCTTGTTTAAAAACACTGCCACACTGTCTTCCTCCTCTATCTGTATTATGAGACTCAAAAAGTTCTTTTCAACCTGACTCAGGGGATTAATCATTATCCTGTCAGCTTTGCCTTGTATGTTGCTGTGGATCTATTATGACACTGGAAATGACTTGACTCACACTGACATGAGCCTCTACACCACAGCTGCACTGCACAGTGTGCAACACATGAAATGTTGATGACCTATAAATCAAGCCATGTTTTGACAAACAACTGAATGGGATCATATACAAGCCAGGAGTCAAAGTGTAGATGACCCCACTTGAGAATCATGTCATTTACTCTCCTGTTCACAGTAATACACATCAGTCCCCTGGGTCTATTGAAGTGATGGAGTAGATAGAAGGTGAACACTGGGAGCTGGAACAGGGTGTAGCATGGTTTAGTAGAGCTGAGATGTAATGAGAGTAAGTGAACCTGCTTGCCTGCAAATGTTCAGACCACATCTTTTATGAGAGCTGCATCTCTGAAAAGAACAGATTTCCTTAATGACTGCCTCTGACACAATTTTCTGTTTACATGACTTCCACTCACATTAAACACAAATGCGTACAAACCAATCCCCCTGCACACATTGAATGTGTGCAGGGGGATTGGTTTGTATGTGCATGTGTCAAACTTATCACCCAGGCTGGTCAGTTTGGTTTACGACGCAGCCAATTACTGGCAAGTTACCCCTTCTCCACTGGCTGGTGGTATGGTTCTAAATAATGCGTCAGATGCAGCCACATGTCGTGTGTCTTGTCTGTGAAGGATCAGCATCTGCAGCAGAATAAAGATGAACGGTCACCCTCTGGGAGATGAGGGAGACTCAGGTGTGGTTAATACATTCCCAGAGTCAGGGGAAATAATTCACATTTGGACTGTTTGGATGAGGGAGCTGAAAGAATCTGACATGTATCAGTGTTGCCAGACTGGGTGCCATATTTTCTGTGTAATGGCCATAATTTTGAATAAGAAGAGGGAGAAAATGTGTTTTTATATGAAATTACTTTTTGTTGGTTTGGACAAAACAAATAATTCGAAGACTTCAAACTGGGCTCTGAAAAAAATGGTAAAAATGTGATTTTTAAAATTGACATTAGAAAATGTAATTATTACATAAGCTACGATAACAGGCTCCTTGCATGGTAGCTCTCTGCCATCGGTGTGTGTTTGTGTGTGTGTGTGTGTGTGTGTGTGTGTGTGTGTGTTTGTTTGTTTGTTTGTTTGTGTGTGTGCATTATCTAATCCTAACCCTAATCTATTTCCTATCATTAAAATAATTTGTAAATATTTTAAGTCTGACTGTATTAATTTTTTTGTATTCAGATATTGTAGTTGCATGTTAGAGGTTCTACTTTGAACATAGAGAGATGAGTTCAGACGAGGTGCTACTTATGCATACTATTGAGTAGTTCTTCCATGCTGAGGTGCAGTAATCAAATTTTTGAACTTATTTTTGCAAAATAAAGTTTGGGGGTGGGGTGTTGGACCCTGTTAGGAATGAGCTCTACCAGATGAGCCACCAGGGTGCTCCAAATCTAGGTAGGTTTATAGGCTTTGGGACTTTTAAAGAATGAGACAGGTTGTCATAAATTACTGAGTTGGAAACTCACAAGGAAAGATTAGCATCCACAACTGAACACAGATCACCTGCCACTCTCTCCACTGTTTGAGAGAATCAGTGGTGATCAACTCCACCTGTTTGGACCATTGTGATGACCTTCATTTAATGTGAAACAAGTCCCAACACATGTCCTCTGATAAATATGTTAGAACTAAATACCGGGCCGTTATATATACTATATGCTTTGCAGTGATTTTCAGTCAATTATACCTGCTCTTTATTTAAGAAACTGAAGGGGATGTATTGCTCACACATGAATGTCCCTACACACACTCACATACATGGACACACATGGACACACAGACACACTACAATCTGTCATCATTAATAAGCCCTGCCACACACCTCTCAGAGGAGCCTTCTTCTCTTTCAGTCTCTGGAATATTAGCACAACTCTGTCTTTCTTTCAGAACAATGAGCAAAGAAAAGGCAGAGAGAGAGAGAGAGAGAGAGAGAGAGAGAGAGAGAGAGGGAGAAAGAGAGAGAGAGAGAGAGCACTGACTGACTGATTTTACATATAATTTCAAAAGATAAGTGGGGAAGAAGCAGGAAGAGAGAGAAGAGAGTTACAAAAATGCAAGGGCTAGCAGGAAAGATGAGGCTGCATGGTGACGGACACAAAGAGGAAAAAAAGGAAGAGCATATGCATTCAAGCATGTTTGAAAATTAGGAAGAAGCAAAAATGGTGGCGTCACCAGTCTCATTTAATGACCAGTATGGTCACAGAAAGATTATGATTTGAGCACAAGGCTGGGTAGAGTGAAACAGCTGATGACAGTGGTAAAAAAAAAAAAAATAATAATAAAGGACATGTAGCAATGGAAGATGATTGTTCTGTGGCCTTGAAACATCTTTGTAGCAAAAAGAGACAGAAAGAGACTTTTAACTCAGCACCCTCCCCTCCAGTCCTCACCATCCTCTTGGCCTCCACACACATGAAAACAAAACACACCACAATCTTAAAATTAAAGTGCAGTTAGTCACATGATCAGCAGTGATTATAATCCTGTGTGCATTTGCTGTCTTGTATGATCATATTTCCCATTTGACCATAGCTGAAAATCAATAGGAAGAGACTCATTCTGTCTATATTAGCAACATTCATCATAATAAAAGCTCCACTGTTGATGGGTGTTGATGTCAAAGTCATCCCCATAGGAACCTGATTTGATTGGTTTTCCAAGCCTTCATAACAACTGATTACCATATTACAGAGCAGGAAATGGGCGATGTGCGCCACAGTTTCTTCTGTGTGTCTGTGAAGAGCAAGTGCGCTCGTATGTCTGCTGATGCTTGTGTGCATCTATCTATGGTTTTTAATTTAACACATAATTTGACAGCATCCAGGCCCGATCAATGGAACAGGGATGCAGACCCATAATTAAAACCCAGTGTAGCTGCAAGCCTGCGCTGTGTGTCTGCTTTTACACTCCATCACCTTTGTCAGGACTACTGGCTCTGCGAGTCATCAAGTGCTCCACATTGTGACTGGCTGAATGTGATTAAATTAATAAATCACAGCTTGGGCATCCAGTATCCATTTCACACACATTATTTACTAACATGTGCCAGACATTTTTTATTTGTTGTATACAAGTGACATAAGTGCAGCCAGGGAGGGCCCTTGTCTGTGTTGGTGGAGTGAGCTCAGTCCCAGGCCACACATGTGGCAGGCCCTCATGCACACCTGAATACACAGGGATCCAGAGAGAGCAAGTAAAGAGACCGACCAAATCTGCCATCTCTCTCTTTTTCTTTTCTTTCTCTTGCCATCTCGCTTTGGTGGCCACATGTCTCCACTTTATCCATCACTTCAAATTAAAAGCTCTCTGGAGAGTTGTGTAATTGCGACTTTGCAGCAGTGGGCTGTCACATAAGCTGCAGATGTATATACGGGAAACTGTACATACAGTTGTTTTCCTGTCACGGCTCAAGCTGTGAGTGTTTTCTCCTTTGCCTTCTGTTTCTGCGTCTTTCCTGTTCTCCCTTGTGTCTCCTCCTCCCCTGTTTGTCTGTGGCTTATGGGTGTGGCTACCTCTCCTGGCTCCTGGCTCCTGGCAGACCTGAACACCTGATGGCAACCTGCTCCTCGCCTACTGCTCAAGTACTCTGGCTCATCATCCACGTTGTTCCAGCCTGCTTCTATGATAGCAGCTCTCTAGGCAACAGTATTTATTTGTGTTTTCCCTCATGCTCTTTCCTAACCTGATTCTCTCCTGAGCCTCAGTTATCCCTTGTACTAGACCAGACCTCTCACACACACACCTCAGTATCCAACTGGATGCCACCTTTCCTCTCACCTAACAGCCAGCCTGCATCCACCCTCGCCCACCTTCACCCTCATTGGGGTCCAAATATAAACTGAACCATCGCACCTTTAATGGTTGTTGTTGTTGGAACTGTTGTTACAGTCTGCCAGTTATTTCTTAAACTGCAGATTACTCCAAAAACTGATTGTCCAGTTGAGGGAGAAGGTTGTTTTGACACACATTTTCCCTGAAGATCAATCAGTTTTAATTGAATCTGTCTTTTATGTTATGGCTCTAATTTATGAAAATTATACTGAGACATGTTCCTGATATTTTGTTATCCTTAATTCATATAAATGGGTGGATAAATGATGATGATTAGATGATTTCATGAAATATTTTACTACTACTGGTATAACGAGCACATTTTGAATGAACACTTTAGAAGTGTTACCATGGCAGAAGTGTTTTCTGCTCTCTCCCAGACCGCATCTGTGATGGATGTTCACTCAAACAGTGAATAATGATTAATTTTCTCATCAATTTCATCATTAAACAAAATTCTGCAGTTGATTTAATAATGTCCCACAGTTCCCAGACACAAGATTGACATATGCCAGATTAGCATTCTCTATCTGCTGACGTGCCACAAGGTTCTGGCCTTTCTGTGTGGAGTTTGCATGTTCTCCCTGTGCCTGTGTGGATTCCTTCCAGGTACCTCCCACAGTCCAAAAACGTTAATTGGTGACTCTAAATTTACTGTAGGTGTGATTGTGAGCATTAATGATTGTTTGTCTTTATATATTGGCCCTGTGATAGACTAGTGACCTGTCCATGGTGAATCCTGCCCTTGCTCAATGTCAGCTGGGACTGGCAGCAGCTCCCTCGTGACCCTGCATAGGTAAGTGTAGCATAGATAATGGATGGATGGCAAATCTGATGATCATTGTGTGTTTTTTTAATTAATTAATCTGACCTTATAAGTATCGCTCAGTTACTGAAACCATTTTTACAGTGAAAACTTACTTTTAACTGTGCTGCTGCTGTGGCCTTTATGTTATACACATATAATTGTATTTTAGATATGGAAGAAATGTTTTATTTTATTGTATTCATAGGATAATGTTGCCCTGTATACCTGTACAATTTTAACATTTCCATATAAATTCCATATAAAATGTAGAGCTAATCTGGAACCACTTACAAACTCTTTAAGACTGCATTTTACAACTTAGTGTCAAACTGTCAAATATTGCTATTGTCCTCAAGCTATGTTTAGTATGGTTTATGAAATATGATCATTCAAAAAAATTCTTATATTTTGTTTTATGGACCTGACAAAGTAGATCTGCAGTGCTTCCAGAAAAAGAACTAAAAGATAAAATGGACAATAATTTTCCATTTCCCTGAGATGGCACGTTTGACAAATCTGCTTTGAGTTACACATATTTCTAATGGCGGCATGTTGAGTAAAAAGGATTAAAAATTTTTAAAGCCTTGCAACAAACCGCAAAGCCTTATCTTCATATCTGGATTCATGCTCACAGGCTGTTAGCACAAGCGATCAGTCCTTGTCCTACTTTCTCTCAGTGAGGTAGGTGGATAGAGCAGAAGGAACCAGTTGATGCATCATAACTGCTGTTTAGGGTGAGTCTCTATGTCCCAAAAGTGGGCTAAAACATGATTCAAATAAATCAGTGGCTCATTAAGGACTCAGTCTCTACAACCAAGCCCTCCAGTGGGATTACTGCAGGACGATGCTATATCTAGCAGATTAATATCTCACATACTGTGCCTGATCCGCAGAGATCTGTAGCAGCCTAAAGGTACTGCACCACAAGAATATGAAGTATAATTACTTCAGGCTTCAGGCTTTGGGGTCAGGATTTACTACGCACAGATGGGATTGAGGCTCTATGTGCCTTCTGCATCCGTAAAAATTCATATTACGAAGTCACAGGATCACTCTGCGGCTGTAATCTAGTCTAACTGGAAGAATTCCTCAAAGGTCTCACACTAGCTTTGAAATACAAAATCCAAAAGGTTATTAATATGGCAGCACAATTACAACGGAAAATAGATTAACCTATGAAAAATTCAGGAGGAGCTGCTCTCATGTCTCCATGCACTGGTAAATTGATTTCAAGGTTTCACCCGTTTTACCTATGAGCATTGAGCGTCCATCTCCTAGAGGGTAGCGCTGGTAGCGTGGCACAGCAAACGGTGGCAACTTGTGGAAGAGAGGCTGCAACAGTGGCTCCAGTCTGGAGGCTGAAGGGTCCGAGGGGTAGAACAGGTTGAAAATCTGAGAGCAGGCTGGATGTAGCTGGCTCACTGAGGATTAGAAAGTACAGGCATTAGACATAGGGATATTAGTATTAGTATGAAGTGTAGCTGTGTCAGATGAAACAGTAATATTTGACAGTACAGGCCTTCGAAGAGCATCCAACTATTTCATATTGCACTCCAGTTCCCAGTAATCAGAGAAACTTCATATTTATCACAGCTTTCATGCATATTAGTGCAGGTAACAGTGTCTTATATTTGACTGGCAAGCTGTTTTCTGTGTTTGTGTGGAATGTGCATATACTGCTGTAGACACATCTATGTGATGGAGGGCATTCTTACATATGCATGTCATGTGTCTTATTCTTACCGTGGACGGCGGGCAGCACAGTACGTCTCATGGCCAGCACAAGGCCCAGCGGACAGCCCAGCAGGAAGCAGTCTGACACCTCAAAGTCGAATCGGCCAGGGTTCAGCACTAGGCTGGTGTTACTGCCGCCACGCTCTGTGCTTTCTTTCATTAAACTGGGGAGTAGACATGAACATGAAAGATGATATTTCTCTGCCACCAAATATAGAAAATGTGTTTTCCTTATTTTTTTTTCTGTTGCCATTAGAAAAATCAGCTGGAAACTGTTGGTCCTTTTTAATCTTTGGACGTTTACTCTGACAACGTTATCAGGTTAGCCACTGTTAGCTATGGACTGGTGTGTATGTTTTTTGTTATTTTGGGTTGTAACTATTCCTTCTAACCCTGTTCATGTTTCTGCATCGATATTCCAGTACTCGTTGCCACAGAGTGGTTAAGGCAAGAGGATGATTGTATAACAAAAGAGGAGCTTTTCGTTTTTGATTTAAGAGAAAACCAGGGTAATCTAAAATCTCAAAAATATGTTGGAAATGACTGTGAAGAAAAATTTTGATTCTTGACACAAATGAGCCAGTGATGCTTTTGCTTTGTCCTGATTCAGTTCTAAACCTCCTTGTTTTAACATTCTGGGGTCAATTTCAGCACCAGGCCCTCATGACTCAGCCTGAGCCACTATTCATTCAGCCTTCACAGCCTACATCATGCTTACAGCTGTTTGAACAGCCAAGCTCGTCTCAGCCTTGACCCTCTGCCTCTCTGCTCTCCAGCGAGGCAAGATTTCCCCATTAAGTCATGCGCAGGGAGAAAGGATTAGCCAACAGTCTCCAGATATCTTTAAAAGCCAAATCAATAGTGCTTTGATTGTCTTCTGCTTCCATTTTGTTTTCGTCTTCTCTCTCATAATGTGTCTGCTCCTTCGCTTCTTCCTGCTGCTAATTTGTCTGTTTATCTATCTACCAAAATCTGTTGTTGTGGAGAAATATCCTCCAAGTTAGTAACATCCTCCAAGAAACTCCAAGAAACTAGCAGTAGTTTATGTGTGGCTGAGGACAGTGAACCATTGGGGCATTATTTATTGAATGACCAGTGCATGTACAAAAGGGAAAAGCGTGATTAAAAGACTGGGTTTGTACATGTTCTCTACTTCTGTGAATAGATTCATGTCCCATGTTGACATGTTAAATTTATTTTAACAAAAAACCATGCTCTGGGTAAGTGCACTGAACATAAAAAGTTTAATGACAGTGCACCTCGGAAACTGTCATTTTGCCTGTTGGTGCAGAACCAGAAGAGTTATTTTTGCACCCTAGATGGGCCTAATTTTCCACCACTTTTACTGTTGCCAATATGTTAAATAAATATGACAAAATATTTGCTAACTGAGCTAAAATATACAACCTGCCCAGCCTTCTACTGTAGGAGTACCAAACAGATCTAACACTAATGCCTCCCTATGAAGCTAAGGCATGTCCACTGGATTTTTTTTTTATAGGCATTATGCACAGACTTTAGTGACTTTGGTGGCTCTAACCACACATAATCTATTTCTGAGCATTTTAAACAGATTTCTAAATGCTTAATGTCAATTATGTCCAATTAGGTGTTTTGGTGTTTAATTTTTCTCAACTTTTATTGCCATCTGTCTAGACATCAGTGAAATTAGTCAAAACAGCCATAAAAAATCTGTCACACTGCTTACTCCAGTGACTGCATTAGGTTTTTCATATGAGCAGTGAAATGACCATTTGCACATCATCTCACAGGCAATTTCTAGTCAGGACCAAGGCAGAGCAAAGTACACATGGAAACTGGAGTTAACCAGATGTAGACAGATGATCGGAGGATAATGTCTGTGAAAAGGGGTTTTTAATAACCTTTCTGGGGGTGCACAGGTGAAAAGAGAAAATCTGGGAGCAGAGATCACCCTCCACACAACCAGGCTTGGGCATAATCAGTTCAAGAAGTGACAGACTAGAAGTGTATTGCCATGAACACAGGGTGTCATAACTGTGAATTGAGCTCCTATCTTCAGTGACTGTGGCTGTGATGGTGTGAGCCTAGTGGAGCATGTGATTTGGAATGGGAACACCGGTTGCTTGAGTTGAGTCAACATGGCAGCCATACCCCCCTCCAGCCACCCCAACCCAGCTAAATTCACCTGCAGCACTCAGTCTCACACACAAACTGGCTGGCACAGGCACAAACAGGCTATTCATAGTGCAGCAGAGGCAGGTAGGCATGCGGGGCAGTCAAGCTGCAAATATTGATAAAGAGCGGTGGCGAGACAGGGCAACACATTCCACAAACACCTGGATTGGGGCCAGCATGCAACATCTGGGCCATTACACGAACACCTAACACACTTATCACCGTTTGATTTCTGTTGGACAGAAAAGCATGACACAATTACTAACACCATTCTCTACCTCTGATGTTTGAAGCACTTTGTTGCCATGTTGAGTTGCATTTGTGTGAACAAAATTTTAGCTAAACCAAAATGACTAATAATAAAATTATCCAAATGTGTAAATATAATTATATTTGCAGTGTATAAGTGTATATTACAAATAAGCTGTACGTGTTGGACCATCACATGCAGCCACAGCATCTTCAGTGCTGTGGCTGCCCCTAATGCCCCTTGTCCCCTACAAGGGGCATTATCATTCTAGAAGAGACGACTCCCATCTTCCTGCAGGACAGTATTGTCCTAATTAAGCATCACAGTGTGTAGTAACACAGTTTGTTCCAGCATTTTATTTCGACAGAGACTCTGTAATTGTTCAACAAAAGTTGGGGCAGCAATATGTCTTGCTTGTACATTTACTTCCACTGCTGCAGGAAAACTGTTAGTTAAGTTGTATCCAATCCCAGCTGACGTTGGGCGAGGGTGTGGTACACCCTGGACAAGTCACCAATCTATTGCAGGGCCAACATACAACCATTTATGCTCACACTCACGCCTACTTTGACCAATGAACCTAAACGTGCATGTCTTTGGACTGTGGGAGGAAGCCGGAGTCCCTGAGCCTGCATGCAAACTCCACACAGAAAGGCCGAGGCCCAGGGTTTGAACCCAGAACTTTCTTGCTGAGACAGTGATGGTGACAGTGCTAACCACTGTATGACCGTGCTGTCCTATTTCACCACTTAGCCTCTTTTTTGCTCCAGTGTATTTTCAGGTTAACCAATGTTAGCAAACAGTTGTTGTAGTACTTGGTAGACTATATATTTATTTGATTATATACAGTTTGTTTATAACCCTTCTTTTTGTAATGCTGAAGAAGTCTGATTGTGATTATAGGCTTTGTAAGTGTTTCATACTGGATGTACAACTGTGAGTCACCTAAGGTCACTTTCGGCTTCAAAAGCATAACTAAAAAAAAAAAGCTATGCATTTGATATTTGAATGCTTTCATAACCCTATTGGTTTTTATTTCCTTGACACTGACACAGATCAGATCCTTATCTACAGATAGGTTGGAGTTTACCAAAGCTTTTATTTACTTACAGCAAAAGTGATGGGCATATTTTTTATGTTTGTATTTTGTATTAGGCATTATTTAACAGCTATCCTTTTTTGAGGATAAAGATCAGAATCTGGATGATGTTTAGGTGAGTAGTGCACTCAGGAACAGCATAGTATGTTTTATGTATGTTGATTAGAGGTGAATGATGTGGTTAAAATACACTATCATGACACATGTAATCTGATCCAATCAGTCTAACATTGCTGTTTGGTTTTAAACTCAATGCAAGTCACCTTTTTACAGGGCTGGTGTTAAAAGATATGGAAAATAAACTGTTAATGGAACAGACAGGAATGACTGTTGTGGCTAAAACCTGTTCATCGATTTGCAATTGTCTATCAGAGATATTAAATGGAGAAATACCACTGTAAACAGTCGCAATGTCTGATGGTAAACAAACTTTTATTCTATCACAGTATATCACAGTATATATTAACACCAATCCCTGTGTGTGGGTATATTTATGTGTGTTGCTCCACCTGGGAAAAAAGCTGTGCTGTCCAGTGGACGAGGTGTCGCCATCATACGAGTCGCTCTGCTTCCGGCTGAGTGGCGGCCCACCCTGACTGTGCCCCTCAGTGGGGGCAGAGATGTCAATGTTGCTCTTACTCAGCCTCTTGCTAGAACTGAGACCTGGACTGGACTCCCCAAGCAGGCCAGAGTTGTCCTAGAGGAGAATGTGCAAGTTACTAATAATATAATAATAATCAGATGGGAGTTGATGTGTTTTACCAGGTGAACAGTTAAGTGTGGGAGCAAAAGAATGTGCCTGTAGAAGATCAAATCTGTTAGACGTGAGTGGATTTGAATGGTAAAGGGAAGAACAGGAGAGAGAGGGAGTATTGGGCAGAAAGCAGGGATCATGCGACATTTAGCAGGAAGAAAAGGACAAAAAATAACAAGCTACTCCATAAGAGCCCAAATGTTACAATGAGTATGTAACACACACACACACACACACACACATACACACACACACACACACACACACACACACACACACACACACCTCAGGGACTCCTTTAAAATGATGGTTAGAAAAACTGAGATTCCCATCAAGTCAACCACTGAAGACAAAAAGTGACCCACACACAAAATTAAAGTCCATTTGATTTACAGCATGTCACTTTAGAAAGTGAAAGCAAAGCGCCAAGGACATTGTCACTGGTGTATGGTGGCATCTCTAAAAGCCATTCTTAACAGGGGTGTTTTGTGTAAAAATTACTTTATCCCAGGTATGTCATCTTGATCATTTGCAGTTACCTCATCATCTTCATGTATCATCAGGAAAGTTTTCCTTTGCCAACTTTTCATAGTCTCCTAAACACCACACAGCGCTGAGTATCATCATCATCGTCTCACTGTACCAGTGAGCTCGTACCTTCAGGCTCTCAGTGCTGTTGTTCCTGCTGCTGTTGTTGGGGCTGCCAGGTCTCTGGTGGTTGCTGAAGCACAAAGCGTCAAAGCACAGCACACCTCCCACACAGTCGCCCATCAGACATACCTGCTTGGGAAATTTGTAATTTAGACGCCTTCCACATATGGTGCGTTCAGTCAGCAAAAGCTTTGACAAGAGGACAATTGGAGAGACATATGGATGGAATTAAAAAAAAGAGAAAACAACATATTTCATAGGGGCAGGGAGGTTTGAACCTCAATGTGTCCAAAACCCATACTATATACAAAGAGGATACAGTGTAAACTAACTGTTATGGTATACTGTTAGTGATCAACATACAAGGAATCAACGGATTTTACCAACACATAATGCTGCAAGATTTAACACTCACTTTTTGTTTTCCTATAATGTATCTCTCTGGAGCTGTTTCAGCACTATTTACAATTCATACAATAATGTTTTGCAGCAGTGGGCAGCTCCTCTATTTCCTTTCTGCATTGCATTGGGGGACAATATTATCCAAGAGCACAAAACAAGCAGTTTTTTTTATGCTGTGTTCACACCATATTGTTCAGGCTGTAATTACGAGAAACCCAGTGGGAAAAAATCCACTCATTTAGGGCGTTTGTCTGTTGGGACTATAAGGCAAGCAGTTTGGCTGACCATCTGGGAATATTGTGCAGGTTTTTTTGTTTTTCTCATTTGGCTGACACAGCATGAGAGTTTTTGAGTTTCCTTAATTTTGTGATTTTTTCATTGAGAATGCACCTCATCCTCAACACCTGCTTAAAAATTAATATGTAATTGGGACACAGCTATTGTTTTTCAGTGAAGTGCCAACCCATGTGTCCACTATCACCAGACAGTAAACTGTCTGTAAAGTAAAGTACAAAGTGCTAGAATGAAAAAACCTAATTACAAGTGGAGTAATCTGCATAGAAAATATTGTAGAGAAAAAAAATTACTAGGTTGAAATTTGATCATTGTGAATAAGCAAATAAAATTGTAGACACCAACCGATGAGGAGGAGGAATAATTAAATAATAATATCAACAAATACCCATTCATCAATCTATCATCCAATGCCGGGGAACTGAAAGTACCAACTATCACAACATCATCTACCCACAATAGCAAGAACCAATCAAGAATAACAGAGATTACTATAATTACCCTTCATCACCCGTGTGGCTGTTAACTAGTACCTTACCTGACTGTATCTAATGTCTTGGTCATAGCTGATTGGCTCATCAAGATTGTATTGACCAGTGGCTTTCAATCATGTGCCATATCCAAGCCCTAATAATCTGAGCACAACAGCAGCTGAACTACAACAGCTTACAGGAAAAAAACCTTTATTTTTTCATTTGTTTGACACTTGTTGCACTAGTTTTTATTTTGCATTTAGGATATTTTTATGACTGAAGCTAAGCAAGGACATAGTGTTTCACAGCCCTAAACTAATTGTGTTAAATTCACCTTGTGAACAGTCTTTTCACTGATAATTACCATGTTAGAAAATGCTACATGTTTCCAAGGCCTAGAAGTTGTTATGTAGAAGACAGTGAATCGTTACTTTCTTTGGCAATCATTGATTTCCATTAAAGTGTGTACAGTCAATCATTCAGTGACGAGAGACTTGAGCGTCCTCTCCAGAGGCATGACAGACCTGACCCGTGAATCCCTGGCCATCCTCTGACTGCAGGAAGCTGTGGTAGACCTGGTTGGCTCGGGAGATGACAGTTGCTACGGCATCCTGGTAGCGTGGTGAGACAATAGCAAGGAGGGGGAGGGCAGCCAGAGGTAGGTGGTCCACGCTGCTGGACACACAGCTCTCGTCATAGCTGTATGGGTTCAGACTGGAGGTGGGGTAGTGGATAGAAAGAAGAAGAATGAAGAAACACAAAAGATGACATTATCAATTTCTGTCTTCTTTGAAATCCAGTAAAATGTCGGTAGTCACTTCCTAAATCATGTACACTCCACATGATGCAACAATGGTACAATGTGTGTATGTCTCTGTACACAAGCTAGACAAGGAGAATAAGTGTGTCATCTCAAGGAATAAAGTATTAGCAAACCTAAAAGGGTAAAAAATGACCAAAATGACATCACAGACTCTTTACTGCTGTGTGGACAATAATGAATGCGTGTGTTTGCTCATGTCCGCTGCAGTGACGGTGCACGTGTGGATCAAGTGAGACACTTCATGTGACAGTGTGGGGAAAACAGTTAAGGATGGCCCCCTCACTCTCTCCTTGAACAGCAGTGGTAACCCTGTCACCATCCATCAGATGCTCTGAGGCAGCGATGCCACACCAAGGCAGTAATATGTCAGTAACCATGGACACCTCACACCTCAGAAGGGCACAACCTGATGATTTTCAGGTTACATTGACACAAAAATGTTAATAATGCAACACAGATATTCAGATTACAAGATCAACAATAATTTGATCTCTGTTCAAGATGTTCTGTACAGAAATATAAGTTCTTCAAGAACTGCTAAATAATTTTTCCACATAACCCACAATAAAACCAAAAACTGTCTCTCAATATATTTGAATTCTTGAAAAAATCAGTGGCCTTCAGCCCCAGACTTATTTCACTTCACAAATCACAAATTTGATGCAGAAGATTTCACTATCTGTACAACCAGTTCTCTGTAGAACATACCCTGAAATTCAGGATAGATACAGGAAAATGAAAACAAATTGAACATGTACATATAATAATAGCTGAGTAGTTTCCTAAAACAGCCTGACACTGTGCTCAAAAAGCAAATGTTACTCAACCCGGAATAAATAGTACATTGGATGGGGACTATTTTCAGCCGTGGCTCTAGAGCAGCAGGGTGGTGTGTTTGGGACTGAGTCAGAGTAAACCACAGTGCCCACGTTTGTTGTTAAATCAGAAAATGTCACCCATAGCATTTTTATTAACTCATTATGGAGAGAAGGAATATATCAGACTTTTGCAAAAGTTGGTTGTTGTTTTTGCTCCTTCATGTTTTTTTTTTGGACAGTAAAAAAATCAGAATAACATCATTGAGGTAAAAATAAAAGCAAGATTTATTTACCAAGCATTTATCTTATGGATTGGATGTAATTAACAAATGACCAATTCCTGGTTGCAAGAGTTATGGCACTGCACACTTTCCACTTCCAACAACTTCAGTGTTTGCAAGCTAATGAAATACAGCAGGGAAATAATTGTTTTGAAATTGTTTGAAGGTCTTATCTTCTGACTGAGGTTAATTGTTTTCTCTTGCTTTCTTTTCTGTAAGGCTGTTGTTATGTGCTCTGTTTCTCTGTCCTACTCTGAGGTCATGCACTTTTATCACCACAACAGTTCACACCTGAATTATCCTGCCTCTTAAATGATTTTGGATACCTTCTACAGATATAACAGTGGGCATTTTTTAAAATCAATATCTTAGTGACAATATGAACTATGATTACATTTAGGTTGAAATGAATTGAATCGACACAACACATTCTGGACTAATATCTCTACAGAACAAACACTAAATATCAATCTTCTGCTATGATATAATTTTATCTAAACTAAGTGAGGAAATAAGTGTTTCTTCAAAGGTGGGACATTTTCTTGTTGTTCTTCTAACTGGTCTGTCATGATTTATTTGTAATTCCAGTAACACCAAGGCCCCTTTGTGCCTCTGGGGGTTTATGAGCTTTGTCCTATTGGAGCCAAACATTTTGTTGCCATGGTTTCAATACCCCAGAAAAGGGAGTCTGTGTATCTATCCATCTATGCAACAAAAGATTCCCTTCAGTTTGTGAACGATTGGGGCCAGAGCAACGTAATGTTTCCTCACTGACTGTGAATGCTTTGATGTATAGTAATCAGATTAAGCCATTTTTTTGTCTGCCTAATCTTTTTTTTAGGACCAGAGCACTTTTAATTATCCAAATAAAACTTCACAAATTTGAGAACTTATTCAGAAAAAGAAAACACCCAATTCCATTATCATGACTTATTCCTAATTACAGCCATAATTCTGCACCATCACATGGTTTTAGCAGCCATGGCCAATTACAAAACACAGTGTTCAGCAGCCAGGCTCTGACATCTGCAGTGGATAAAGCCACCTCCACAGTCTCCACATCACAGCAAACACAGATCTGTGTTGGATGGCAATTATTTACATCAGCCACTACAGAATTGCCAGTCACAGGATCTGTTTATATGTGTTTTTCCTTCTAAAAATGACTCACAGGACCACTAGCATAGCTGTAGTCTCTTTGTAGACATTTGTGTTATTACAGGTTGTTTAACCTCTCTCCGGAGCAGCTTTTGGAAAGTCTACTCTATAACCTGCTCCCCCATGCAGATTTGAAAGAAAACGGGAAAAAGCTAAACCTCTGTAATATATTCGGCGTCACTTGAATGGCACGGTACGGTTATTTGCATAACAACAGTGTCACTCTTTCGACAGAAGCTTCTGTGAGAAAAAATTCAGCTCAGGCAATTTCAGCACAGAGATAGCACCACCACACACCACCACATCACCACATTGGTCTTAGGGGAAGACTTGCTGTGCAACAAAATATCATCAGGTCACCTCATACCACAAATTATTTGTTTATTATATTCCTGTTTACTGAGTCTTAGAAATGAAGTAAGAAATCCATACATCCCAACTAAGTGCCACTGAGGGTTTGAACCAAGCTTTTGAAGTTACACAGCCTTGATCTTATTAGAGTCTTGTTAACTTCTGCTCACACACACACACTTCCACAAACACACACCTGCTCACAGAGAAGTCCAAAAAAGAAAAAAAAAAACAAAAAAAAACAAAAGCAAAAAAGCTCTAATTAATATTCCAAATACAGCACTTCCTCTGAAAAAGGTTCACAAGTCACATGACAGGAGCAGAGGTTTAACACCTGCTGCACTGTTCAACAAATGTCAGGTGAGACACTCATTATTTGCATTGCATAATTAGTTGATTATGCAAGCACTTGTTAGTATTATTACCACAGAGCAGCCACTGTTTTACATTCAGAAGTGCGCCCATAAATTATTAGTTTGTGTGTGTGTGTGTGTGTGTGTGTGTGTGTGTGTGTGTGTGGATGCATGAGCCAAAGTATTTTCTGGTTTGTTTGCTGAGGCAGTTTGAAGGTGCAACATCCTCAACGATTGCAGCAAGTTATTCTCTGTTCAAAATCAATGATCCTAATTAATGTGAGGCAATCATTAAAATCTATGTCTATACATAAACACACGCTTTGGAAAGTCTGCTCCACCACACCATCCAAATCCTTTCTACATTTTAATGGCTATAATTAATCTTAATAATCTAAACTATAATTTCCCCGAAAATGGTGGTGATCAGTAAAATAGTGGCTGTGATTTCAGACATACAATTTTGATGGAGCAAAACTGGAAAGTGCTGCATTTGTTGTCTGAGACAGATGGTGTTCTACAGATTTTATAGTGTGGCTGTAGATTTAGATTCTTGATTAAGAGCACATGTTCATCCAAAATGTCATCTAACAGTCTGCAGACTTTTGACATCCATCAGCCAGCACACACACAGCAGATAATTCAAATATGCTACTTGCAAGTCTGTTTGCTCCTCAAAAGGAGGCGCATCAGTGGAGCCCTGAATGGTGGAAGAGTGTGGCTCACATTGCAGTGACGAGTCTGCGCCCGTTATTTCAAAATATGAGCCATTCGCTCATGAGCGGCAGCATTTACCCAGTTTACATCTCTCCGCTCTCATTAGTAAAAAGCAAGTAATATTAACTGAGAATATGCGGAGGTCGTATTGTGGTTTCCCTACAGTGCACATTGACAAGACATATTTACATGACAAGTTGAATTTAGATTGGTTCTTAGCTTTCATAGTTGATCACTATGGCATGTTGATTTGTCTTACACACTCACACAGAAAGCAGAGTAGTTTCAATAAAATTCTATAGGGAAAAAGGAACATAAGTCTTCCTCCAGGTTTCATAGCAATGTGAGGATGAAGAGATCCACAATAGCAGGAAGAAGATAAGGTTGAGTGAGCAGATTAAACCTCGAATCAGCCTCATCTCACTCAGCATAACCTTGAGGTAGACTCTATTATGCTGCCCCACCACCCTCCTGCCTCTCCACATAATGTCAAAATGAAAACTCTAAAGTCTGTCAGATTCCTGCTTAATAATTCTCCCCATTTCTTAATGGTTGGCACGTTTGCACAATTAATATGAACAGCAATGGCCCTCTCTTAATTAGGGAAAGGACTCAGAAATAGTAGCAGCACATCCCCAGCTGCTGATGGCCAGAATAATGAGTCTCTATCTCCATGAACTGGGGTCACTTGCTGAGTACATGGGCAAGCGGACTTCCTCCTCTTCCTCCGCTCTCCCTGATGGAAAAATGATCTTGTTCAATGACACTGAAACCACATGAATGCATTCGATTTTTCTCTCCTGTAGCATAGATTAAGTTTTTCACATTTGAAATGTTTCTTTCTCTTTAAACTGTGACAGAGGCCACGTGAGGAAATCAATTTGGGAGCCTTTTCACTGTCACTGTTAATTGAACGCTATGGTGCAATAACACACATTCAGTGCTCTTCTACGACTGTTTCTGTGTCGGATGCATTTGTACGAGTGTGTTTATGGATTGCATGCATGTGTTGTCTTGACACCCAGCTCCTAGCCAGCACTTCCAGGTACATTCATTAGCAGGCAGAGCTAATAATGAGCGCTTGGAGCCCCTCAGAGCACAGCACGCCATGAACACACGTGGCAACAAGGACAACACAAGCTGAAAAACATGTTCATCCTCGATGGGAAACTCCCTTCTGTACATAAGGAATTATCAAGAGCTGCGTCCAAAATGGTTTGTTTATGTGAAAGTTTGTCTTTGAGGCGCTAAGAGGCTTTGCCACCTCCACTCTGTGGTGTGATTTTCAGCCAATCTGTTACCCAGAATCAGAGTACATCACCCATACAACAGCATTTCCTTCCTGCGTAGTTTTCCATTCCTCTGATATTTATGTTGGCACACAAATGAATGAGGCTCCACACACCCACATGTCCAACTCTGTCATTACAGTAAACACTGTTAACTGACAAAAGTGTACTTCAATAAGTGTTTGGTGTTGTGCAGGCGTGTATAAATGCCTACTGACTGCACATATTGTGAGAATATGTTGAGGACCTGGAGCCATCTGGGCATAAGTAGGCTTTGTCTACTTTCACTAGAGCACTAAAATACACATTTGTTTATATTGATAGCCCCGTTTATTAAAAAAAAAACTTTTTAAAACTATTTTTCCCTCTTCGTGCAAATGATTGGGGTATTAAGCAAGATTGATTTAGATTGATATGACCGGTTCAAATATATATCACAGTCTGGATAGTTTCTTGATGACACTTGAAAAAAATATATTATTATAATATATATTATATTTCCAATAAGTTTCATTTTGACTCCATGCCATATTAACAAAATTAAACTGAAATTGAAAATATACTGAAGAAAAATGAAATCTACCACAGGGAAATAAATATTAACCTATCAATAATTTCCTAAATAAATAGGAATGGGACCAGGTGGGATCAGAGCGTTATATATAGTCATTCTGTTTCTGACATTTTAGTTTGTGCATTAAATTGTTTAATCATTTAGCTCTCTCTTTATATTAATTCATTTAATTCTGAAAAAGACAGTTTAGGATGTTTGTGACAAATATGATTGGGTCTTTTTTCAAGCTAAATTTTTACAAGTAAACAGTGTATGTTTATATTTTTGTGTTTGGGTGTCAACATGCATTCAAGACCAGGCAACAGAGACATGTGGCAATAACTCAGTTGTGCTCGTCTCCCAAGGGAAGTTGTTGCTTTTAATATTTTATCTCTGGATGTGGTGAAAGAAAAACGGACGTAAAGCTGCCAGGCAGCTACAGCACTCAAATCTCTTTACACTCATCTTCCTTCAAGTCACTACCTCACTTCTGCTAACGTCAATCGCAACCACACACTTGACTGCTGAACACATTCTCTCAGCCATAGTGATTAGTGACAATTCAGACAAAAACATCATCCTCTCATAATTAGAGAGCAGTAAAAAAAGTCACCATGTCAGATAAAACTGGTGAGCACTGGGACATATGACACTAAATCTGAAATGAAATCATTAGTTACATTTAATCTATATATCTAATCTAGTCTCTACACAGACAGCAGACAAGACTAAAGAAAGAGCAAACCCAAAAACACAGACACATATTTACCTCCTGTATCTCAAAAATATCCTCCAGCCAAGGACATCAGTACTCTACACAGATGACTGAAAGGATTAAGACCTGTGAGGTTTAATGGTGATAATACTATATAATCTTAGAGAAGACTCATCTTCTGACTTCTGCTCATCACTGAGCTACTGCCACACCATCCACAATTAACTTTCACTCTGAAATTGATACCAAGATGAAATCTGAATACAAAGTAACAGCAGCTAATTAGACAAACAAACCATTGCACACATTTCTTGCAGATGCATCAGGATCACTGGAAACTGTAGGATATAATTCAGCTGTTAATGGGGAGAATTCACATAAAAAACAATAGCATTTAAAAAAAGGTTAGGAGTTTAATATTCTGCATGACCACTTGCTTGCAGGGGCTGGAAATGTCATCAGCATACTAATTAACATTGCTCTGTCTGTTTTAGGTCTTAGGTCAATATATTTTCTTAATTACCCTTCACCACCTTAGCCAGTCAAGAGCATTTGTGTCTCTATGTTAATTCCTGCATATCTGCAGTCATGCAGTGCAAATTCATGAAATCCCTCCTTTAACAGTGAAGTCCAGCACTGACCGTTTATTGCTGCTGAACTGAACTGAAGCAGCAGATTAAAAAAGGATAGAAACAAATTATGGAAATGATGGCTGTACCTTAATGCCTGGTTCAATGAAGGATAGAGAGGATAGATGAAGCTGATGTCAAAGAAGCCAAATGGAAATGCAACAGCCATTGTTTACAGATTGTTTACATTGTTTATCTGATGAATCCAAACTATACAAGCAGTTTGAAAGAGATGCAGTGAAGCATCAGCACCGTACTGTAACTGAAGCAGCTATCATTAATTCATTTGATTAATTCATAAAGATTCATAAAAAAATACCTCTTCAGATGCAGTTGTAGCACTTACCCTGACTTGCATGTAGCTTGGGAAAAGCAAGATTTTTGCCACAGATTTGTGATTTGGTTAAAGGAGACGCACATACAGATAAGTGATAAATTCAGGGAAATAAACCTAATACATCTTATTTCTAACCCCAAATTACACTGCATGAATTATGGGGGAAGCTTCCAGTTATTCCTTTGTCTGAGCTGGTGTCAGCTACAGTCAGCCGTATAGGTGCCTTCTCCTTTTCTTGGATTTTAGGGAGAACAAATGTTGTGGGAACACAACCTGTCACACTTTGAACAAGATAATTTGACAGGAACATTTATTTTCTGTTTTCTGTTCCAAACACTGTTGTTTCAGACACAAATATAGTTCAGATGGTGTAACAATCATCTATCATTTCAGCTAATGCTAAGCGAACTTTTTTACTGCAGCCTGATGCCACTTGTTCAGATTGTCCTACAGCCGCCAGTGGTAGAAAGTAGAAGCAGACAAACCCAAAAATTTTACAAATAACAGAGAATGTGGAGACTACTCATCTGCCCACTAACCAAAAAAACCTCACCCCAAGACCAAGAAATTTAGGTGGTGAAACTCCCTTTCAAAAATTGCTGTTAAGGGCAATGGGGGTAATTGGTATGTCTTACTCTCAAACATACCTGACCTTTATGACAGAGGCAGACAGATAAGACTCTTTTCGCTTTTTGGATTGTTCATAAATCACTGCACATCACTCTTCTCCTCCTCCAACACTGTAACATTTTACCAAAAGCCAGCTTAGTTTAGTACCGCGAACTGAAGCCACTTGTTCGGGTCATTCTCCTGTCCCCGGTGGCAGAAGACAGAGGTATGTTCACATTTTGTCATAGTATGCCCTAAAGGACTTTTTGTGTTTGGACCTCTGGGATATGTTTCGACACTTTTGGACACATAATGCTTGATTGATTTGGCTTATGAGTGATTTTCCTTATTGTATTTGAAACCACTTCCCTTGGGTGGCTCATATTAGTTTACTTCCTGTCTTTGTCTCACGTTTCCCTCTTTGTTAATTGTCTGCCCCCGCCCTAATGTGTAGCACCTGTGTTCTATTACCCAAGGGAGGCTACCTTGTGTATTTAAGTCTCCGTTTTCGCCTTTGTCTTTGTCAGTTTGTCTGTTTTGCGCCTGTGATCCCTGGTTGTCATTGTGTGTTATTTCAGTGGGTTGTGTTTTCCTGAGTTCATGGTTTTCTGGTTTTTGCTCCTGTCTGATTTGTTTTGGATTTTTGTTTTGTGTTCAAGATTCTTTCTACCATAAAATACCCCTTTTGATGTCTGGGTTTCAGCACCTCTTACCAAATGTTATACATAATCCTATGTCTGGTGCAACATCCTGAATAGTTCATTGTCTCTGGAATTATACTGGAGGAAGATGAATATCGTTCTTTAAAAAACTTTGACTTCGTTTGTTTTTGAATGATGTAACTAGGTTGGGAAATAGTGACTATGTAAGATAGCGTATGATTCACATAATTTTCATACTAAGTCTACTCAGCATCCCTGATGCCCTTGTGCAGTTTTTTTAGTCAAGTTATTCCTGTGGCTAAAGTTTTGGCAGTGGTACTCACTTGGACACCAGGGAGAAGGCTTCAGCGCACACAGCCGGACATGGCACCAGCTTGATCATCACGTGTTCTGCAGCAGCCTGGAAATGCACCCGTGTTACTTTCTCCAGCACCGAGGCCAGGGTGGCCACATCACCAGCCTTTGTGCTGGGGTCTCCACCTGCTGTGTCCAAGATGTTTCCCCCGTGTACAACAAGCAGCAGCACGTGGGTCTTACATTTTGGCTGCAAAAGGATTCAGTTTAAGTTGAAAAAGAGACATTTAGAAGGAGAGTGTCAAAGGGAGGGAAGGAATAGAAACAGCATTTTGTGAACGCAGTGGGGCTGCATAGCAAGACAAATAACCAGGTACTTGTTCTTCACTGCTAGTGAATATACTGAGAGACTCTTTGTGATGATCCTACCTCTGTGTCCTCGAGTCCTTCAATGCTGCTTTGAGGGGCACAACGAGGACCGCCTAGCTGGTAGAGACCCTCTGTAAAGAGTAGTAAAAGGCAGAAGCAAGAAGGAACAAGGGAGGGAGGAATAAAAACAGAGAGAAAAGGGAAAACAAAGGGTCAATGCTGGAACCACCTCACCCAGATGCACTGATAACAGAAGCATAAATGGATATTGATCAGTGAATATGGTCAATATTACTTCTGCCTCTTCATCTCTCTTGATTCCTAGTTCAAATTGGGTGATGGGCCTATATACCCTTAGCCTCTAATGGCATAAGCATAAGATTCAGAAGTCAATACAGACAGTAAATAACAGCAGTGTGCATGGTTTTCTGCTACAGCATCTAAAGCCATCACATGTAATTAGATTTTGGCTTCTGTGATCAAAAAAAAAAATGGACCTCTTCTCTAGAAGATAAACACATGGGAACATTTTCATCCAAACTATAGCAACTAATAGCATCTCTCTCTCACTCTCTCTCTCTCTCTCTGTGTGCAGTGCAGCATATCATGGGAAACTGGCCAAACTCATTACCCTCCCTAGAAGCCTCTGCACCCTGTGTCATCTTATTCCTGAGCTCTCTCCTTTCTCTCTTTCTATTTTCTCTCTCTGGGCTCAAGGCATGGCTCTGTGCTTTACTTGCTAGTTGTTTATTTGGCCTCCTCGGCAGGGACCTGAGACTGTCACGGGAGGCTCGCAACAGACTCACGCACTGTCAGCTCCCTTCTACTCCATTCCCAGCCCAAAGCCTGCCTCTGACTGCCTGCTTGTCTAGAACAGCTCAGCACACACAAGGGACTCAGCCCACTGCACTATTTTGGTCACAAAGTAACAGGAAATCAATGGAGAGAGGTTTTCTTTTTTTCTGAAAGAGTGAGGCAGGGCAGAAAAGTTCCTCCAAAAACCTTGTCAAGTATTTTAGTGCACAAACACTGCTGGATAGGGAAACATTGTGGGATGTGACAGCAAGCAGAAAAAGTAAGTTGTTTGAAAAGACAGAATTTATTTGTGGGTCTAGATCATTAGTGTATTTTGGTTTATGCCTCTGACTGACATATTTATTTTATATATCTGACATTTGGCATAAGTCCTTGCCTTGAATGTCATGTATGGTCTGTCAACTCCTTTGCACTGCCTTTATCTCCAGCTTGAGCAATGTGATTAGTTGTCAAAGTATATACAATATAACTAGAAACAATGATTTTCTAAAGTAACTTCTAGCCGGTAGTGTGGTCAATGTCAGTCTGCTGGTCCCTCCACCACACTGGCTCAGACTAAAATATCTCAATCACTGAATGGTTTACTATGACATTTCATGGTTCCCAGAGGATAAATCTTACAGTCTTGTGGTGATGCTCTGATATTTGTCACCATGAGGCTGACATTCAGGGTTTTAAGTAAAATATTTTCACAATTATTAGATGGACTGTTATGAATCGTAAAAGGCTGCAGAGTGGATCAGGTCTGATGGTGTTTATGATCCCCTGACTTTTCATCTGGCACCATCACCATTATCAGGTCACAACTCCGATTAAACTAATGACATCCCCATCATCCTCAGCTGTCTTTTGTTTATAGTGTTCTTGTCTTGTTAATCTTTTTTTCCCTCAGGATCCCTCATCACTTCAGTTTAATAAAGTCTGCGTAAGATAACAAGTTATTGTAGTTGAGTCATGTATAATCAAATGACAAAGTGTCTGCTAAATATGAAACCTAGGTCCACAGAAGCACTGATATTAATCTAATCTAAATTATTGAGTTTTTATACCAAATGTATACAAATACATGATAATAATTTGGGTTTACAGCAGTATACTGCTATAATCTTATTGTCATGTACAGCAAACTACCTGAAATACAAATAAATGATTTCAAGGAAACACTTGAGTCTTCAAGAAATTTCTATTTGGTCATTTCCACACTAACAAAATCCCCTGAAACAGTGTGTGTGTCTTGAAATTGTCATCCCACAGACAGACAAATAAAATCATTTTAGGCAGGTTAGAGCAGTGCCTTAAAGCACAAAGCTGAAATAGGTTTCATTACAGACATCACAGACTACAATTCCTGTGGCTGATTGAGTGAAATATGACTTTGCTGGGTTGGTGGAAAGGAAATGTTCTAGCTAAATTCACTGTAGTTTAAATTTGCAATAAAAAATATATAGATCTTCATTCAGTTGTAACTTAAAAAATCTATTAATCAAGCAATAAAAATTGCAAAATAGTCACCGAATACAGTAGAAAGTCAATAAAACAGTATTCACTCCCTCAGACACAGCCAATATAGAAAAGCCCTGCATCTCACTCATAGCATTATATTAGAAAATGTACCAACTGCCAATCTGCAGCAAACAGCTGTGTTCAGCAGACTGTAGCAAAGACAGTCAGACAAAATAGCAGAGCTACATTCACCTAATCATTTATGAGACCAGCACACATGCTGGGATGCTCCTGAATTCAATGAAAAGTGAGACGTTTGTCTGATATTGGACCAAACTGACAAAATCATCTTTCTGTTGGTGCGGCTCAGTGGTATAAAGCAGCTTCCTGCGGTTACGAGGCGGTTACGAAAATAGTTTTTTTCTCCTGCTTCAGATTTGTGCTGCTGCTGCAAGGGGGATTCTCACAATCCGTCTGCTTTTCTGTTTTCATTTCTTGCGCCTCCTCTCAGTGGTCTGAGTCCTGCCAGTCAATATGTGCTTTATGAACCTTAGTGGTATTTAGCAGCTCTCTCTCTGTGCTACTTCTCTCTCAAATTACCTAACCTAGAAAGCACCCCCTGTGGAAGGTTGACAGTGTCATTGTTCAGCCACATCACTGCCATTTCCAGTGGCAGACACACACTCCCAGCAGGTACACACAGTGCATTTGTGATCATACTGCCGTCTGATGTATTTCTTAACTTTTCTAGGAGAGAGAGGAGGAGAAAATTGACCCCGGAAGCAGGGGGGGTGAAGAATGAAGGGCCACAGAGAAGTCTACTAGAGCTGAATGAGAAGGAATGAAATATTGATCTATTGATCTTCGTTTGGATCCCTCTTGTGTGTCATTCTGTTAGTGCAACTATGATTTAAAATGTCATTTTCCCATAAAGCTGCCTTTTTGTCCCCAGCATACAGAGTTTTTGTTATCTGTTTATCTCTCTCTGAATCTTCTTCCTCTCAGGTCTCGACCACTTCTATCACCATCACACATTTGTCACCTTCAATCGCGCAGATGGGAGAAAGACAAGAGCAGGAAGATGAGAGTGGGAGGCTAAAGACTGCATTCATCATCAGTGAGAATGGCTTCCAGACTACAGATTTATATCTTCCCAGGGAGTATGAAAATGGCAAAATGCCCTCAAAGTTTCCTGCCTGCTGGAGTGTGAATCGACTCATTAGAGAGCTACAGTATCACAGTGAATTATCTGTCTTCCTGGGAATACGTGCTCAGAAAACTCTGGCAACACTGGCATCTTCTTGGAGTTTGTTGTTGCCTCTGAACCTTTATCTTAATTCAACAAGACACGCCACAGTTTCAAGCAACGCGAGATGAGATTTGTGATGCAGAACAACGCCTCTGATTACATTTGTGGGAATTGATTATGGTCACTTTCGAGTACATAGGTCAATCAAATTCTGTATGTCTTTATAAAGAAATCATGGTGATAAGTGGAAATAACACCAAACAGGCTGATAGCATTATTGCAAAAACCTTTATTACAATGACTAGCTCTGGCCATGAGGTGTCACTGCCCACTTGATGCATGTGTGTCCAATATTCTTCTAGCTCTGTTTTTGGTCTCCACTGGGGAGAAATATCCAGCTCTGTGGCTGCATGCTAAATTTTCCATCATGTCCCCCAGGTAGAGGTCACTTGATTGCTTGCTTTAGTGTCAAGAGCAAACAAGAGTGGGTCTGAAAGCCATGACACCAAAAAACAAAATTAACTGAAGAAGGCTAAAATGCTGAGAGAGCCTGCAGAGTTGTGTGATAGATTTCTGTCAGTTCATCACCACGAGTGACCTATTTCATATAAAACATAAGTCAATCAATCCAAATGAAAAATATTGATTAGTCTGGCTTTAAAGTGGCTCTAAATGTTTTCATTTAACTGGACAGTGTCCAGATAAAACTCGTGAGCAGACCGTGTTTATTTACTCCAAAACAACTGCAGCTGTCATTTCTTCGTGCTGGTAGAGTAAATGACAAACCACAAGTTTAGAAGATCAGTTGATGTATCACATCCAATTGTATCCACGTGTGATCGTCCTATTGTCACCCTGCGAAATCCCAATAGCCAGTATGATCAAGGGGTGGGGCATTATTCTTTGTGAGAGAGAAAGAGAAGGAGGAGCGACGTCATGGCCTGTTTACTTGTCTGCTCGCCACTCTCAACTGTTCATGGCTTCCCCCTTCTCCCTCTGTCTTTCTCTCTCCCTCTCTCTTACACACAACCATGAAACACAGCAGCTAAGAAACTGAACAAAGTGACATGTTCTGTTTGTTGATCTCTACTCCCTTCAATCAGAGCACCTACAACAAGTAGCATCTCAGTGCTGGTCAGAGTGTGTGCACACATTGGTGTTGCAAGCAACAGTTAAATGCTGTAATATAAGTACAAGTAGTTGCTACATTAATGGAAAACAAGACAAATTCATCGTCTTCATCCATCATCACAAACGACAGATCTGTAGAGGGCATAGTTTAAACAATAAATTTCAATATATTTGTATTACAGGTAAAACAGTTGCAATGGAAATGATATAGAAAAGTGAAAAGGTCATGTATCGCTCTGTTGTGACTCCACAGTGTGTGCTGTTGAGGAGTAACAGGTTAGGGTGCTCATTTGGAGGAATGCTGTCTCCTCACTGGGTGAACAGCCCCCTCTGACCCCTGGCACAGTACAGGCATGCTAACACGCTCAGCCATCTGTTCGCTGCTGCCAGCATCAGGGTCTGTGTTGGTCTACTACTGCGAAAAGACCCCAGGAGACGCCACCAGCTCCTGTGCATGACAAACCTGCTGACCCCCCCCCCCCCCCCCCTCTCTCTCACACACACACACACACACACACACACATACAAGAACACACCATAAAGCGAAGCGGCACATAAAATGACACATATACACTCAGACACACAATCTGTTCCAAACAATCCCAGCTGCTCCCTGTCTATATGCCATGTCTGTTGTACTGCAACAACCTCCACACACACACACACACACACACACACACACAGCAGGCGGAAGTAAGGTAGCAGAGGCTAACTCAGTCACTGAAACCAGAAATGTGCTGATTTGATATTCTCTGTCATGCCTGTCTAAAAGTTACCAAATTAGTGGATCATAAAACCGAAATATAAACAGTTGCAATTCATATTCATATTCACATATTGACACTCAAAGGGGGAAGGAAAACACAAAATATAAGAAATACAAATGTTTTAAGTAGCGCAATTCAATTTGAGCAAGGAAAGGAAAAGAATATAACAAAGTTGTACAAGAAACAAGTGAAAAAAAAAACCCCAAAGGTGACACAACAAGAAGCTACATGAATAAGCTCATGTTGCTTTATCTGGAAATATCAGTGAATATGACTGATGATGGTTAGCCTAGCTTAGCATAAAGACTGGGAACAGGGAAACAAGTAGCCTAGCTCTGTCCAAATATAGCAAAATCCTACCAGTAATTAACATGTAACATCTCATTGGTTCTATAAAAAATTTGTCTTGCTAAATTCATGAGCTTACTGGTTGGAGCTTTTGACAGACATGACAGCGATATTGACCTTCTTATCTAAAGATTATTAACTATTTCTTTTGGACATTTGTCACAAACTGGCTCATAGTTCAGACAAAGGAGGTGAATGGTTCATCACACAACAAAAGAGTAAAACTGAAAAAGAAAATACTGAAATTTATAAGACCAAGCAATTTTCATGTTGAATGTGACATTTCTTTAACTGCTTAACTGAACATCTTAAGCTTAGCTGTTGCCAAACTAACATTTATATTCATTTGTACATGTACTATACATATATGTACACATACTTGCTTGTGTGTATATATGTGTATATACAATCAATTTAAATTAATTTACATGGTAAAGTTTTGAGAATTGAGTTTTACATCTTATACAATGAGCTTCAATATGTCCAGCATCCCTGATGTATCATTACAAAATCAAACCGAAGCGAGCAGCAGAATTTTTGTAAAATCTATTTTATTTATTCATTCACTGATGGGATTTTAAAAGGAAAAAAAAACTGCATTGGATTGACATCAGCAGATACTTGGTGCTTCAAAGAGAAAAATTGGACATTAAGTCAAGTAAATTTTATTTATACAGCCTAAGGTCAGAGATTCATCCCAGTGGGGCTTACTGTTTGTAAAACATATAACTCACTATAAACTTAGACCCTTGATTTGTGTAAGAAAAATGGGAAAAAGAAAAAAAAGGGGGGGGGATCTCAGGAAGGGGACAGATATTTAATAAGTGTCTTATGTACTAACTATAGTTCATAATTATTAAGCAATTATTAAGTGTAATAAGTTGAAGCGCTTAAGTGGTATTGACCCATTTCTACCCTTAAGTGCTACACTGACTGTGAGCACAGTTGCTGTATGCCACTTCTGCAGCAAGTAAACTCTCACAACAACACTCAACTCAATCAACATTTGTCAATGGTCAGTGAGCGTGTTAAACATTTGCAGAGGAAATCTATGGGGAGCTGAGAGGCATGGCACATGCAGTTTTGTTCCTTTTGATTTCACACAGTTTTTCTCCCTCCTCCTCACCCACCCTCCCCATCACCCCTCCCAAGGGCTGTACAAATAAAAGATGGGGCAGAGAGATACTCCAGACATGGAGTCTTCAAGGCCAGCCGCTTGTTACAATTATCTCACCTCTCACTCGTTTATTATTTGCCGTCTTTAAACAGAAAAATTTGTCTTTCCGGATTGTAAGCCTCTCTGGGCACGTTTGCTTTCAAGAGAAAGACAAAAACATTAATGGGAATTCAAATGAGAGGGAGACTGTGCCATGTGTTAAAATTGGCTTGACTGAGAGGAGGAGGTGGGGAGAAAACAGATTTTCAGAGTGACCGCACATTTATGTTTTCTGTCTCTCTCTGCATGTGTTCCTGAACAGAGCTACAGGGAGCATGCAAAAAGGAGAACTGTGGTGCTTCACAGAAAATGGAAAATCATTCTCCCATTCAATATATTTCTCTCTGGGTTACTTTGTGTGGAATTATATTCTCATCATATATCATGTTAGTGGGAAAAAAAATATTTCTGTGCTGTTTGGCAGGGCTTATCACTTAGTCATCTCCACCAAACTGTCTGCTTCCACTGACATAATCATTTTAGCTAATGTTATCCCAGCTTGGCAGCACATGCCAAGGAGGCAGCCAAGTTGGAGTCAGGAGTTTTTGTTTATCATGGAGTCCGTAATTTTCAAAAAAGATCAGTTATGTAACATGGCTATTTCAGGTCTGACTACATTATACATAAGTTGCTGAATGAAGTGAAAAAAGTAGTGATGAAAAGAGCAGAGCATAAATATACAGATAAGTGTGTTTGCTTAGTGAGCAGATGGGGAACCTGAAAGACACTGGAGCAGTGGCTGATGTTAGATCACAGAACGTCACAATGAGCAGAGAGGAGGAAGAGGAATACAGTGGAAAATAAGGGGCAGCTGTGCTCCAGGCATTCCTCTCTGTCACTGAGGTTTCCATCACTGTAAGTCGTCTCTATTGGAAGAGAGAGTGTTTACAGGTGCCTGTGGCTTGTGGAGTAATGAATGTAGCAAGATAGAGCGGGAATAATATAAGACCATGATGAAGTGATGTGATGGGAAGGGTGTGAAGGGGCAGAAAGGCCAGGGAGAAATACATGGATGGAGTAGCTGAAGAGAGCAAAGGCAGGAATGAAGGAATAATCAAGAGCAGAGGGAGGGGGGTTAAAAACCCAGAGACGCTTTTGAGGAACCGGCAAATAGATGGAGATCAGAGGGTCGTGGATGTCACAGCTCAGCTCCTACATGGGCTCTGACTCAGAGCAGTCCAGCTGCAAATTTAAGCCTTCCCACACATCACTTTTTTTTTTTTTTTTAAATTGCTGATACTTTCCCATGGAGGAAACCTCCCACTCTTCTGACCTACACAACACCATGATCAGATTCAGTCTTCTATTCACCTCTTTTTATGAATCATGAACAATAAAGCATAAGCAATGAGGGGATTTAACAAATGGGTAGCTGTAGCTGCTATGATTATTAGTGACTCATGTAACATTTTTTAGCACTGACAGGTAAATATTCCAGCGAATCTACAACAGAAAGTGAACTTGTAGGGACTGCTTTTGCTTGAATCTTTAAAGGTCAGTACTGACTTATGTAGAATTTAAACCTCTATAATCAGTATTTCTCTACAAACCATGAGATGTGAAAGCTGTCACTTGTAATGATGAACTGGTTAGCGCAAGATTTTTATAATGCAACTGTAGCTCACGACATTAGTGTTCTGGTTCACACTCACTGCTGTGTCTATTTCGACCACAGCAGGCAGCTGTAAAAACCCATTGTTCACTATTTGCTCAGGACCAAACAGCAGACAGACAAATTTAGCGATTAGCTAGTGAAGCATTTCACAGCTAAAGAGTCAAAAAAAATTCCCAGGGGTTGGTGGAGACCAAAATCAGAGCTCATGAAATTGCAAATTGGGCTTGGATTTATGTTGCTCCATGCAACTCTTGGTGAAGAAGTTCATTATAAGTGATAATAACAGTGTCATGTTTGCAGCTTGGTGACTGTGTACAGTACAGTATACACTATTTTCTGGATGGGACATCTTTCAGTTAAAACCCAAACTTCTCAGGGTTCTCCTGTGGCTATATGGTGGCACTATCATATACTAACATTACTTTCATAAAACACTGTACCTCTCCCTGGTTTGTTTCCAGTCACCTCCACATTATTACTGTCTCTTATAAAAAAAAAATTACAGTACAAAAAAATACATTTGTCTACAGCAATAAATATATTTATTGACTGTATCTGTGTTAAAATAAAATCACACCCTTTTGTGATTCAGATT
This sequence comes from Rachycentron canadum, assembly GCA_038496675.1. Taxonomy (NCBI): domain Eukaryota; kingdom Metazoa; phylum Chordata; class Actinopteri; order Carangiformes; family Rachycentridae; genus Rachycentron; species Rachycentron canadum. Next base: position 8,403,733 of record CM076657.1, on the reverse strand, counting down.
TTCACTGGTACAATACAGTGGGTGGAAAATATCATGTGATTTTGTTAAAATGAATTCAATTACCTTATTAAGATATCTGCACCTCCATCACTAATCAGTTTCTATAGTCCCACCAGGGACCATGACCAGCCACTTCTGCTGCAGCAACTACAGTTGGTGCTGCTTTGAGATCTTTTTTTTTTTTCTATGCCCAGTTTTACCAGGCTTACTTTATGTCTTTAATATTCTTGTGCTGCTCCCACGAGTGTAGGGTGTAAACAAACATTAAGGATACAGAACCTCTGCAGTCATATGCACATTTGTATGCAGCACCATGCTGCGGAGTTTCTATTTTTAGTAAGTTTGACTGTTGCTACTTAAGGATGAAAGACAGAGTGAGAGAGACTGAGAATGCAATTACCAATACTTTGAAAGTCTAAGTAAAACTCTTGGCAGTGGTCTCTGAGCTTGAAAATGTACTGGAAGTACCACTTATGTATTTTCTTTCCATCTCACAGAGTCTTGAGTGGAACAGAAGCTTCACAGAGCTGCAACCTGTCTGAAAATAGATTTTCAGGAAAAAAACAAATCCATGCGATATTACTTGTGTTTGCACACATGATTTGCCACTTCAGTCATGTGGTGTGATTGAAATGTGAAGCACCTGTTGCATCAGATACAGCCTCCCACTGATTATAATGCAGGAAGGACATCTAAAATGTGCCACCCTTTCTTTTTCATAAGGAAGATACTCATTATGATTTAATACATTATAAAAGATAAAGAGATGTGGTCTCAGTAGGTGTCAGTCTCAAGATACTGGGGGAACATTATGATGACGTAATACTGTCTCAGTTCAGTGTGTCCCATTATGGAGAGATGCCAGTTTTGGACCCCTACAGACACCATATACATCACACACTCCATTTAAGGTAACACATCCCCAGTCATCTATAGCAGGGTTATTTTTTTTCAATGGGCAGTGAGTGCACTTAACTTCTCGAGCACAACTGATGTGCAGACCAGTTCCTGCACCAGACACCCTGTCAATAATGGAGCCAGTAGATTTACAGTAACTGACAACGGTGGCAGCAAGATGCTCTCACAGTCTTCTTGTCCCATAGAGTCAACAACTATCTTTAGTCACCACACTTAACAGTGACTACATGTCTACATACATACTGATGAAGCCACAGAGAATTATCATCTGACTCTGCAGTTTCTGTTTTACAGCTCACAACTTTCTTTGGCCACAGCAGGCAGCTATTGTTCATTAAAAAAAGCCCTAAAAACTGCACTGTACACTAGCTGCCCAGCACTAAGTGGAAGATATGTGTAAGCAAATAGCTGGTGAGCATGGTGCAGCATTTAGAGCTAAAGAGCTAAATATTTCCTTTAGGAGTTGCTGGAGACCCGAACAGAGGAGGGGAGTGAATATTGGACCTAACTTCATTAGGTGGCAACAAACACAACTTCAAATAAACATGTTTGCTTTAAATAAGCCGCTGTTTATTAACGAAAAATCATATAAATTTAAAAGATGTTAATATGCTATTAGTCTCTTCTGCTTCCAAGTTCAGAAAAAAAAATCAGTACTTGCAGGTTTAACAAATGATCATGATATGATTTATATCCTCACGCTAAAAGACCAAAAAATCAAACTAAAAGAATCAAAAAACAGCCAGGCAGATTTTAAATTTAAACAGATTTCAATTATTCACATGCGGCAGAATATGCACATTAGAGATATTATTCCTCCTCTTCAAATAGCATATAGCACGACTCTGGTGTACTCTATACTTCACCAAATTGATCCCATCAATCAATCTTCCTCCTAATTGTGTGTAGATTTACTGCTTTAGCTTCACAGTATCCTGTGCAGGAAATTGCGAGAGGAAATTTCATGCTAAGAACAAAAAATTGGAAGCCCCACGTGCTTTGGTAAACTCAAGACTGCTGACATCTTTAGCTCAACGCATGAGAAAATGTATTTCCAAACGGCTGTTTGCTGTTTGACACCAAGATAAACCACTGAAAATGTTGAAAATAAAGCATACACTTCATATTAACATTATTTACATAATTAATATGACCTTAATATTAGTTTTTTTCAGTGGGCATTTTTGGAAGTGGCTAAAACATGTTTTTGTGGTTTCTGTGCTGCTATACTTACTGGAGATAACACACTATATATTACCACCACACACAACACCATGTCAAATAATGCAAACTATCACTTTAAGCAAGAAAACCTATCCTAATGGGGCAGCTCCTCATGTTTTATTTATTAAAAAAAAAAAAAAAGTAATTTCATTCCCTCCAACAGACGCTGGTACTGTTAACATTACTGTATAACACTACAATTCTACCCTTCTTCCCTTGCTACCACATGACTTGGTACAGCATCCCTGCAGGAGCAACTTCTTTCAACTCTGCAGGACCAGGGTACACTCCCACTGAACCACAGTGATTTAAAGCATCCACCCTCAACCTCGGGGATGACCTTCACAACAAGAACTGGGCCATTTATCAGTAAACAAAAACCAAAAGCAAGTGCCATGCTCTCAGTACGTGACCATCAGAGGTAAAGCACAGTTGATAATGAAAAGATGTAATTACCAGTGATTTTGTACTAAATGGTAAAATTGGCTCAGACTATTTATTGCTGACATCCAGTTTAAAGCTATACTGTTTTTTGTCCCTTGTTGTTTTGTCCAAGTCCTTGTCTGATTAAGGAGGAAAACTTACTATAACATTTAACATATGGATCTTTATTCCTATATATGACATGTTGATAAGTAAAAGCACCACACAGAAAAACATAATGGAGCGAATGACAAAAAGGTTACTGCATATTAATGTAAATTTATTCCTGCCAACTTTGATCAAATTTTACACTCTCACATGAAATCCCCTGCTGTGGGACTTTACTATTCTATTAAAAACCAGTGATCTGCATAAATCCAAGCACTGATTTATGATCTTTGAAGGCACAACTGAACTTATTGTGTGTGAAAAACATGGTGCTGTTAAATCTCTGGATGAATGTAATGCAGTTACTTTGGTTGGATAATCACACCAGAGACTTTGATAAATGAATCTAATTAAATAACTTTCTCACAGGAAGAATTCATTAGGAGAATCACTAAAGTCAGTGTTAAGGACTAATATGAACGTATGCTGAAATATGATATTCCAGGACCATTCCTGCCAGGACTGTTTGTTTCACAAATATTTCCACCGCTGCGTACAGCCACAGCACCTGTTCCTTCTATTGTTCAGAATGATTCCACTTACAACACTGAATTGTGTGAGAAGCTTCGTCTCAAGGACAGGATTATGAAAAGTCTTTCAATCTGTGGCTCAGGCAGAAAATAAAGAACGACAGCTGTAATGTTATTCCTCTGGACCCTAAAGCGAGAGGAAAGGAAATTCTGTCCATTGAGTAATAATGAAAATTTTCCCATATTCTTCGTAACTCATTTACATCTGAGGGATGAACTAAGCAAGAAGAAAGCAACTACTTGTATCTGTGCTGAACCCATTTGTAGTCTTGTCAATTGTTGTTTTAAAATTCAAACCTTGTCTTAAACAGAAGTGAAAAACATCCAAACCTCTGCTTACAAAGAGTGGATTTTATTTTAACTGATGCTTTAGATGCGCATAAATGAACTGAGGCGCACAAAGAGCAGAGGACAAACACAGATATGCATGTTTTAAGATCAGTGTTCTTCCTCAGGCATCACTGAGCAAGGAGAAGGAGCACTGAGCTTGAAACGCACTGCGTATCTGCATGTTAGATATTGGGCACCCAATTGTCGTCTACTCACGATGTGCTTCTGTTCACTTGCGCTCATCTAAAGCCTAAGATTCACATTTGCAAGGATCATCCAAATGTTTTATACTATTCTCTTGGCTGTGTTGATTTTTCATATGGAGGCCTTGAACCAACATGAGCCAACCTTTTTGATATGAACATGATATCAGACTGTAATGTGAAAAGGTCACTCTATAACACCGAAAAGCCAGAAATAGCATCCACTTCATGTCTGTTCAGTTTTTTGCCTCTTTTCGCTCATTGCTTTAGTTTTTCCGCCCATATATTTACTGAATGTTTGAGTGCTACAGCTCTCATTGACCCTTATAAAAATATATGCTGTCTTCAGTAAAGAAGTGCAGACAACCACATGTACACAATCAGCTCAAAACTAAATGACCAAAGCACAAAAAAATAAGTAAGTGGTAAAGGTCGAGCAGCCTAAGCACCAGGTATTTTTCCAAGGTACTCCACCTTGGAAAAATACCTGGTTTACCGTGGCTTCAAAGGCCAGTAAACACCCTGTACATCAAATAGCCAGAAACACGACATGATGCTCTGTGCCAGATATGTTCAAATTGGGAATAAACATGCAGCACTAAGCAATTCACTGTACTGGTTAATCAGATACAAAGTAAAATAAATTATAGCACCAGGCTAATTTCAGAAAGAATAAGTAAAAAATAAATAGATAAATGTCTGTGTTTGATGGGTGATCAAAGTAATTTGTAAATGTAAATGTCGCTCTTGATGAAAGTTGCAATGAAATCAATGTCGTGTTTTGGGCTTTATGCCCCCTAGTGGTCAGAAATGACTCAATGCAACTTTAAATAAAAGCTTCTGTCCATTAAAAGTCTCCCCACCACTATCATCATTCAGTGGGTTACTCTCAGGCTCATTCCAGACAATTTAAACCTTTATTATGGACATGCAAGCAAGCAAAATACACACCTCTGTTGTGCACACACAAGTGTCTGTGTGTGTCCATCATTATACATTTGTGTGTGAGTGTGTGTGTGCATGTTTGCGTGTGTGTGTGTGTGTGTGTGTGTGTGTGTGTGCAGGATGTACCATGTGACTGGGCCTCCATGTGTCCCAGAGTTTCGATCTGCTCCACCAGGTCATTTGAGTTCCACTGACTCATCCCCAGCAGAATGGCGCTCTTCCCCTCAATAACATCTGCTGGGACACACACACACACACACACACACACACACACAGATGAGTAAGGCAGTTCTGCAAAGACAAAATCCCATTCCTCTCTCTACGTAACAGTAATGTGGCAACTCACTGATCTTGAAGCTCAATTGATCAAAGCTAAACAACATTAAAGGCCTTACAGACCTACAGTTCATATACGCAGGCGCTTCGACTTATTTTGCCAGATCTGACATCATCTCATGCACTTCACTGACATCCCCTTCACCCTTGTGTTGGTTTTGTGGCACCTGTTTGGGCGGGAAATTTCCCCCTTTAACAGAAGGTGCACACAGTTTTGGTTTGTGGCAGCTGAACCAAATAGAACAAGCTGCTTATGCCAACCTGAAGAGACAGTTCAATGTGCAGCAAGTAAACAAAACAACAAAATGTCACGGGAGAGCGACCAGCATGGCAAACAACAAAGCCCGGTAAACATGTGTTTGACATGACTTGAATAACTATTGTTCTGCTTTTACCAACACTTGCAAGCTGTCCAAAGAAGAGGCTTTGGCCAATTTGGCCTGAATGATGTTTACAAAAACTAAATACACCCTAAAGTCACTGGTGTAGCATATTTATTAAGCCAATCTACCAGATATTGATCTGTTTGTATCAGTGCACCATCCTGAGAAGATTATTGCACCTTAAGCCACACTACTGGTGGCTGTTTATTAGCTAATAGAGATTCTGTGTCATAAGTGCTACACCATGTGCTGCCTGCTCTACATTTAAAGGTACCCTGTGGAGTTTTCTTGTAAACAAACACAGTAATGTTTACATTGTGTGTTTCTGTGCATAGCCTTGAGACTTAATAAAGGTCATTTGAAATTTTTTTTTTTTATTTTATTTTTTTTTAATTAAGCCTGGAGTGTTTATGTCTATGTTTAAATAAGCATCTTCTTCCCTGTTTATCAGTAGCACATTTATTTATTGGCCACCAAGCTATCATGAATGTTTATCCTCATACACGCGATATATTGCTTGCAGGAAAACTGAAGTAATCATCATTTGTTGCTAACAAAGAGGTCCTTCAGGGAAGCAAAGATGAACGGTGAAAAGGATTTAAAATTGTATTTAAGCAAATGTATTTAAAGGAGAAAGTAAAGGTGAATGATAAAATCACCAAGCCATCACTGACATCTGGGGTATACGCGCCTTTACTTTTAAATCCAAAAAAAGTGGTAGAGAATTTGGTTAGACTGTTCACAAACTGCATGATTGTCTGATTATCTTCAACAAAATTACCACTTTACAAGTTACATGAAAGCCCTCCAATCTCAACAACCTTATAGCTTGCTTGTATCTGTCCTTGGATATGAGCGGTAAGAGCCTTCAGCTTGTGGAATGATTATGGATAAAGACAGTATCTGTTGTCTTGAAACTTGAAAAAAAGCACATTTTCTGTTTTGTAATCTTGTGTCTTAATATCTCATCCATTTACCCCAACCATAGACTGTATATAAAAATGGACGCAGACACTGCAAGCGACCAGCTGATGCTGAAGAGCCTTAAACCGCTATTCTATCTAACGACCACCAGGGGGCGACTCCACTGGTTGCAAAAAGAATGCCATTTGTATAGAAGTCTATGTTAAAATGTCCCTACTTCTCACTTGAGTTATTACCTCAGTAAACATTTCCTTATGAGTTTATAGTCTCAGTCTCTAGTTTCATACAAAATTATGTTAATTTTTTAAATTATGGTCCCATTCAGAGGAAACTAGACAATAAAGCAACGTATGCATTAGCGCATGGCTCCCATGTGATTGACAGGCTGTACAATACACAGCGACCAGCTCCAATATGGTTTCTTCTGGTTTTAAAACACCAAGATGGCGATGGCCAATTTACAAATTCGATTCAAAATGGTAGTTCACAAACTGACTACAAGGTCACGGTGAGGTGACACTTGACCTATGAAACCTTCTATGAGACTTAAGTAGACTTTGTCTTTATACACCATGTCTCCTGGCTTCCTCTTTTTCTAATGTTATGCCATGGTCAATACAATAAAATAGAACTATGGGTTGTATTAACCTTTTCCACCAAAGACCAATAAGGACATGTTTTAAGGGAGAAGAGCCTCCTTCACCCTTATATTGCAAATGGTGTCAAGCCCTATCATTACATCCAAATTTGGTGATCTCAAGTCATTTCCAGCTGAAATTAAGTCTAAGCAGAGGTCTAAACAGCCAGAAAAGCCAAGCCAAAACCAGTGTAGGAATATACTGCTTTTTTTAAAAAAAAAGAAAAAACCGTCACAGTGTCACAGTAAATGACAAGTTCTGCTATATTTCTGGAGTCGAGTGAAACGACAAGCCAGGTGTGGTTCAGCATGACCAAAACGGTTGTCTACTCGTCACAGACTGTCATCCATGGCAGTCTTAGACAGGATGAGTCATGCAGGAAGAAACCTCTCTACCTGACATACTTCTCTCCTCTCTCATACATTCCTGCCTGGCAGCTCTGAGAGACTCTGACGCAGGTCTACATGGCCTGTCCATCTGGATCACAGAGCAGCCAGACTACTGGTCACAGTTTGTCTTCCACTATCTGCTCTGACTACCTCCTCCTTTGGAGCCCCCTCTTCCCTCCGGTCAGACAGTACTGAACTGAATGTAATGAGGGAACATAATATACAAACTTGCAGATTCAAACAAACATAGACAAGCACAAATAAAATGGAGAAAAGCAACAAAGAGACACACAAAGAGGATGGATCTGAGCAAAGCAATGCAGGGTGTACGAAAGCCTGTGTTTGGACAGGAGGAGAATGCAAAGCAGGCTTTGCACCAAATCCTGAAAGCACAGGTTAGTGAATCATCTCCTGGAGGGAGAACTGCCAAAACACAAGCTTCTTTGAGAAACAAAATGTGTTTGAGCTGAATAAAAAAACTACATACACTAAAAGCTACCAATCCACAGGAATCTGATGCCGCACAAACAGATAAAATGCACAAATAATCAAGAGATTTAAGCTGCCACATCTTCTACTTTTGGAATATATGAGAGAAAAATCCGATTTTGAACCACGGGCAAAGAGAGGAATAGAAGTGTGAGATTTACCTGCAGCGGACAGCCCCGAGGGAGAGGGAAGAGATTTAGAAACATTCTTCAACCTGTCAGCTCAGAGTGAATAAGTGTCAGAGTGGAAGAGAGAAGAATAGATGCTGTGATTGTTAAACGATGAGTAAATGGCCTTGGTTGACCTCTACCGCTCCAATTTTTTTACTATTGCTTCTCAATGTCTTGATCTCATCATGAAGCATTAGTTGTAGAGGAATTAGCACAATACTACTTCTGGCTTCATTTTAGGCCCATTCAACTTCTTCTGATGCACTATGAAAATTAGATTGCTTTGGGGATTATCCTGTAAAATGCCATCAACAGGATGAGTCTGTCAGGTAAGTAGGCGACCAAAAATGGTTTGCATTGAAACATTGTGAGTTTAGCTCACCTGCAGACAATATATATGTAATCGGATATATGAAAGTGAAAAAGGAATTTATCAAAGACGTATAGCCATGATTTAATTCTTAAACAATGTCCATGCTAAAGCTCAATGCTTACAGGCCATGTCAAAAATAGAAACTTGGATTGCCAGTAATATCTCAACATTTATGTGATGATCAACAAGTATTCATAGTCCAGTAGTGGAACATAAGCACCATCTGAGCGGATATTCTCCCCCATGGGTCAACATGTTTCTGTTTCTGAATAAAACAAGCTGTCCGCTCTGAGAACTGAGGTAAAAACGGCCTGTTTATTTTACTTTATTTACTTTGAATTGTTTTAATAAAATGTGTCTTGCATTTCTAATACTACTTTTCATACTCATAATGCCCATCTCCATCTATTTCATTATTACCCCCACAGGAGGCTCATTAAAGTTTCATCTCTTCTTTTATGTTCCACAAATAAACTTACTGTATATCCACTGTCAGTGCCTTTGTTTGTGCTGCACTGGTTTCATTCCAAACAAACTCTACAGCAGCTGATTTCACTGATCAACAAACTTTCAACCTCAAAGAAAAGAAGCAATCAGTGGAATCACCACCTGCAGGGACTGGTTTGAAATGAAAAACACCTCAGCTCCAGTGGTTCAGCTGGTTAAAATTCACTGCAGCAGATGTTTAGTTCTGGCAAGAAGTCTTTTTTGTACAATCAAAGCACAAAAATAGTAATCATTTCTTTTATTGTTTGACTTCTTGATTTGAATTCCCAATAAATTGTTGCATAAATTGGTTTCTGTTTAGCCTCAAGAAAGACCTGGGCATAAGACTTTACCACCAGAATGTGAAAGCAGCAGATTTTTTACTAGTGAAAAAACTACCCCTGTCTCAGAAATCCCAAGTCTGGATCTATGCTAAATCCTGCAACACAACATTTCATTCACACCTGCTCATAACTTCTTGAGATAGCTGGTTGAAAATCTATAAAAGGGAAGGATGGAAACAGCCTTGGAGTGTGTATTCCTGACGCTTTCAACATGCTTTTCCAAGGTCCTTGTGACCTTGACCTTTGGTGAACTTTGACATCAGATCAAATTAGTTCATCCTTGAGTCCAAATGAACATTTTTGTTGGGTATCATGAAGTTCCCTCCCAACTTTCCCAAAGTTCAAGGTGACCTTTGACCTTGAACCACTAAAATCTCATTAGCTCATTGTTGAGTCAAAGTAAATGTTTGTTTCAAATTTCAAGAAATCCTCTCAAGGTGTTACTGACATAATGTACCTGTAGTGACAGACGGACAACGTGAGTGGAGGCATATAAACAGGAGCAGAGGGAGTCGAGTGGATTACTTAACATACACTTTTGAAAACAGTCTTTCTCTCAAAAACAGCTCAGACAAACAAAATCAGTGGGAAATGACAGGTGCGAGTGTTTCTTTGTGCTGTTGTATTACTGTTTCTCTGAGGACCAGTTTTAGTTTTAGAGTGGGAGGCCATGCTCTAAAGTAATCTTCACTATAAATTCTCATCCGCTGCTTCCACATCCCTGCTGACTATATATATACATATCAAGGTCTAGTCAGTGGCATCTCAAATAATTTGATATTTTGAAGAACAGACTTATTTGAGTTGAACCATTATTGCCTAAGTCATATCCATACCCATGAAGCTAGAGCCAGGAGATGGTTAGCTTAGCATAGCTTTGCATAAAAACAGCCTGATTCTGTCCAAGGGCAAGAAAGTCCATCTGACAGCACCTCTAAAACTCACAAATCAACACATTACATCTGGTTTGTTAGTCACTACGCTCAGCTAAGAAATAGTCCAACACATAACTTCCCCATTATCTGATTAGCAGGCTGCATTTAGAGGTGCCAGAGCCAGACTTGCCTCCAGTCTTTATGCTAAGATAACATGTTACTAGATGTTATGATTTTCAAATACTTGGGAAAATTGTAAATACCAGGTTTAGATTTAATCTGGCAAGCCTTTCAATCCAGAAATAGTGTTGAGTGAAATACAGCATCATAATAAGATAGCTGCCTTATAATAGATGTCCTACTTGCATACAAACATGGTTTACCTCCAGTGGCAATTTATTATAATATTCAATTGTGGGAGCAGCAAACACCATGGATTTCCTTTCAGGCTCAATCTGTCAATTCGCCTCATTATTTAAATTCATGTCATCAAATAACAAATCTGGTTTAACGCACAGCAAATTTGTCAACAGCTCATATCAATAAACAACATGACAATCGAGTTGACACTCATTTGAACAGCCAGAAGGTTAGTTCAGTTGTGAGTAGAAATTATACTTGAAAGAAATGTTATAAAGAAAATAACAGTTTTTTAAATTCATAACAGAGGTTGAATGATGTTGGGGGGGGTGGCATTGTGGGAGGATGAGAGGTATGATTTTTCATTTTTATGATTACAGGCAAATAGAGAGCTGCTGGAAACCATCTGATTCTTTAGATGGTGTAAAAAACACAAAGTGAAAGCAATCCTGCATAAATACCCCTCTACTATTACCCATCGGTGGCAACAACAGCCATGAAAGAGCTGAAACAATAAAACTAACTAAAAAATGACAGACAGAATTTACAGCATGCATATGAGATGACATCCCACAGACGATATAGCTTGATATAAGGGATTGAAACTATTTATCATCAGAATTTATATTCATTTTCTATTAGCAGGGTTAAATGATCAAAAAAGGTTGTTTCATGAAGCTGACAGACTAAACACAAACCCACAAGACTATAGTCTTCTAAATACTGTCTTCAAATCTCACAAATATAAAACTGACACCGTCATCCACCACCCAAACCAAAGCCAGATTTCTCTGGTTGAAGAACTGTTTCATCTTGTTCAACTAATTTTTGACATCTTCGATCTCACTGAGGTTTTTCAGAAATCTGATTAAGAAGCACTAAGTGAATTCATAAAATATAAACAAAGCACTGAGAAGACCCTGAAATATTTAGGCACACACAAACAAAGTCCTCTTGTGGAGTGCCCACATGAAAGAAAATAAATGCATGGCCCTCTTCATGGTAAGATATTAAAAAGCCTTTAATCTATTGGCTTGTTCAAAGTAAAACTTGTGAGGCTCCGCCGTGTTTCTGCATGTGGTATCTTTACACACACAAAGCTTCAAACAATTCAACAGCAGGAAAGTACATTTCCTGGATAAACTGTGAGAATAGAAATCTTAACCTTTTCCTAAGAATAGCACTTTGGATTTTGCTTTGCTTCTTTTAATGTGAGCTTCAAATGTCTTGTTATCTCCGTTCTTTCATTTGAACAGTCAGATTTGAGAGCTTCCGGGTCTGGATTGTAGATAAACTGGAGCTTTACCTGCCACTGGTGGAAAATGAACATTTTATACTTCATACAGTGGAGGTGACTCTGTAGGTGGACAGGTCACGGAGCCGCTCAGTATCTTCACTTCTATCTTTCTGTGTTTTTGCATGTTGGCCTGAGACTCTCTGCTCTGACAGAAGTCGGTGTTAGACTTCTCTTCATTGTCACTGCAGGCCAGCTCTAGGGGGCTGTGACGATGTGACAACTCCTCATGTACGTGTGTGTTTGTGTGTGCACATGTGTGGGGTTTTGCTGGGGGCAGCTGTGCGAATGTCTGAGGGGCTGATCAGCAGAGATGACAGCTTCAAACCATCCAGCCAACAGCTGTGTTGCCTCCAAACCACATCATAGAAACACTGTCTGACACACAACAACATCAGCTGATGGAAACTGAACCTCAATCTCAGTTCTCAGAAACAACGCCAATAATGTGGCTGGATGTAACATCTGCTTCCCTTTTTCACATTAAGATTCACACTGCTGTTTTTGTTACTGAACAAAGTGGGTTCTCTACACACTATAAATTATCTAGTTGTTTGAAATAGTAATTCTCAATGGTCAAGAGTACATTTGAAGTCAATTATCAAGTACACTTTACAATTTCTTTTTAGCTGCTTCAACTAAATTTTACTTCTAAATCTAATTTGCTGGACTACAGAGGAAAAACAACAGAAAATGTCAAATACTTGTGGTCTGCATCTTGTGGACACACTTTGCTGTTAAACAGCGTAGTCATTGATCAGCATGCAGCAGCTGCACACTGCCACTGGCCAAGTACACTGACGTGTTTCAGAAAGTGACGTCAAGAGTTTTGCAGCATCAACATTTCTAAACATTTGAATTCAAATCTCAGATTTCTTCTGTGTATGTTGAGCCCCTTGAGATGCATTGTCTCATTTTCAAGAAGCTCCTGTCAAGATATGACTTTTACATTTATTACATTTACTAAATAATCTCTACAAAGACAGTGCTAATGCATGAAAAATGTTTTAGCTGGCACACACACGCACACACACACACACACACACACACGCACACACACACACACACAGACACACACACACACACACACACACACACACACACACAGTAATATAAGCAAAAAAAAAAAAGAAAAAGGTTTCATCTTTTTAGCAGAAAAAAGAGCAAATTCCTGACAGTCTTCATTCATTTTTCATGGTTTTCTGTGTCCACTGGGTTACACAGTGTGTATGAAGGCATTCATCATAACCACATATATAACACTCCCCCAAGCTTATTGTGATGGTTTGAGTCACTCTTTAATCTTATTCTTTCAGTTTCTCTCTGCTTTTCTATAAACAGCTGAAATTACTTTGAGGCTAAAGAAAACATATTTACAGTGTAGAAATAAAAACTGCCATACCAGTTATTTACAGCTAAGACTGAGAGTCGTGGTCTATATTCAGGTTACTATTATGGACTATGGTGGGCAATAATTTCAAGAACCTTTTATGACCCTGCTCTGGTTTCCATTTTAAGGGAGACATCCTTCATACTGAGCATATGTTTGGAATAACTTGCTCTGTTTCCTTTTCTGCAGGACACAGCTCTTCCTTCCCCCTGAGCTCCAGCAATAAAGTCACATAACCACCACGAGGAAAAATCAGCCTTCAAAAACCTCCTCCTCTCTTCTTGGTTAATGTTTTTGTTTACTTACAAAATTAAACTTGCTTTGTTTTCGTTTCATCTTTTACTTTTGGTCCTCATTAGGGATTGGAACAGTCGCTTTCATGCAACTTGAAAGGCTAATCCAAGGTTTTCTACAACCTAATACCTTAAAAACACTGGCCTGCCACAAAGTCCTCCCACTACTGAGCATCAGTGAAAGATGGTAAAATGAGATGTGATATATTTGGTCTCAGAAGAACAAGCCAGCATATAATAAGCCAATTACAGAGAGGGGAAATGGCCTGAAATGGTAAAATGGGAACAGAAACTGAGTGATGCCTTCAGTATAAGCATCTGGACTCAAATTCAGGTCCCCTGCTGTGCACAAGGCCGGCATCATTCGTATCTCATTACAGGTGGATGTGAGAACTTTGATATTACTGATACTTCTCAAATCTCTGTCCAATTCATGACTGAACTACAATAAAATCCCATTGATTGTGGCAGACAAAGCAAACCAAATGTATTATATAATGTAAATGTATATAATTCAGTGTATAAATGTGGGGAATAAATATTTTACACTGTATGTCTCTAGGTTCCAGTGGTGGTTGTCTTGCTTGTGAAAAAAAAAAACTTTTGTGGGGTTTGTCTGTTTCTAAAGTATGAAGCTATGGCCAAGTCTGCTTATTCGTATCATATCGTAAAAGTAAAGCTGCAGCCAGCAGTTGTGAAAGAAGTGGTTAAGAAATACACCTACAGGCCCCTCTTACACTCACAAACTAACATGTAATACAAAAACTGAAGTGCGAACACAACAGATTGTGGTGTCATAGCTGAACATAATGAGTTTGCCTATGATACAAATCAATCAAACCCTTTAGGATTATACTAAATATAACGTTAATTTTTGAGCTTTAGAGGAGCTGCTTGGCAGATTTTGTTGCCTTTGGACTGAGCCAGACTAGCAGTTTCCTTTAACATAATATTTACTGCACAAACATAAATAATATCAATTGTCTTTTCTAACTCTCTGAGCACATTTCCCACAATGTCAGTGTTCTTTCATTTTTTCAACTAATTAACATCAAACACCATAATCAACAAACATGAAGATAATGCCTTTGCTTTTCCACTATTGTAAAGTCTCTTCCCATTTAATTAAAAGAGATAAAAGGAGCTCTCTGTTTCTCCTTCTCTTCACACTCAGTAAAGAAATTTCATAGCAGAGTGTTGAATCACATGATAGCATGAGGTGCATCTCTAAGCAGACAACACATGCACATGTTATCTTCCTCAGAGCACATAGCCGCCTCGACACCAGCCTTGAAAATGCATTTCGAGCAATGCACAACTCTGCTCTGTGACGGCTGTGATACGAATAAATATTTCATGTTTTCTTGGATTGGGTGCAATGAACGTGGCCTTTTTTATTTTTATCTATTTATTTATTTTTTGGGGGCGAACAGGATATGCTCAGGAGGGGAGTGAAGAGAAATCAAAATTAAAGGAGGAGAGCAGATGATTGAGGCAGGCAGAGAGAAGGGAAAATGAGATAAAGAAAAGTGAGAGTGAATGACAAAAGAGAAGGAAAAATGTATTCATCCAATTTTCATAAGCAAAACGTCACTACCACAGCATGTAAAATTTCCTCCAAGAAAATGGAGCAGAACATTTTTCAGACAGCACCTAATCTGCCTCATCTTTTGAATGTTTTATAATATATATAGAAATATTGGACACCAGAAACTCTCAACACACCCTTAGCTATTGACTGACCTAATGTACAATAATAATACATACTTGATTATTATCTCTACCATGAGTCTCTCTGGGGATAAGCACTTGGGGTGGATAATTGGCAGTATAAGTATTCCACTGATTTGCTGATGAACTCTCTCTGGGACAGTGAAAAGGCCCATAGTCAAATACGTTCTCAAGTGTGTCTATTTCTGGTCAGTCTGACATCTTCAGCAGTCAAGCAGACAGTGAAAATCAGTTGAAAACAATTAAGAATGATGAAAATTAATTCACAATCCATGTGCTGCCCATTCTTCCTGGTTTGTTCTGCAAGCTTTCTCTCTTCTGAAGTCAGATCTTACCCAGTTCAGTCATAATAACGACAACAGTGCATACTTAATAGTACCACCACACACAAGCGTATACAGCAATAGCCAGAAAATTTCCCTGGATCTTCTGATTTGTTCATTACAGTTGTCCTACGTCACTCCAAAAAAAAAAAAAAAAAAACAAGAGACCAGACCTTTTTCAACCAATGAGCCTGGGCTTCCCATACCTCATAGCTACTCTTCTTCCACTTTTACCAGAGCTGAAACAACTAACTGATTAATAGATTAGTATAAATGCCATTTTTCAAATCAAATGAATGATTAAAACAATGAACAACAGATGATAATGACTCATGTTACTCTTTCTCATATACTGTATAAACCATCAAAAGGACAAGGGCAGGATTCGGTTTTCATTTTTGTGGTGTTTGATGGATAAGTGAAGGAAGCAGCTGCCGAGTCTATTCGATATTGTTATTCATATACCTGAGATATAATTTTATATGACAATGTAGAATCTTGACCCTCCTTGATTATCAACCTTTTACGTCTTTCACTTTGAATTAGAGCTGAAACAATTATCTGATGAATCATTAGTCAACCAACAGAAAAAAATATTTGTAAGTACTTTAATAATTTGGGTAATTTTTTTGAAATAGAAATTCCAAGTGTCGCAGTCTCAGTTGTAGACTTGCTATCTTTTTTGTCTTGAACAATAGTAACCTGAATATTCTTAGATTTGGACACACAGTGCACACTGTGGTTCTGTGCTCTTCAATAATCTTGTTTCAATTTTCTATTTTTTTCCCTGTATTGTTGGGCTGTCTGTACAATCCACATCTCTGCCAGACACTGAGAAATCTTTTTGTTTTTGTTTCTCGCTGCTGACTCCAGCTCATTCTGGCCTCCGACCCCCAAATACTAATGAGGTCCTGAACATGCCATCTGGTCCAGCAAGTTCTATCCAGGACAAAATAATTGCAGTAGTAAAATAGTGGTTACTGTTGTGTTCCTTGTAGTTAGCTTGAGAGGTCACAGTCTGCACAAGTGACGCCAGTAACTGCAACTTACATTTAAAAAAATCTCCCGAGTGCTGAAATTTAGTCCCAGAAATTTGGAAACAAAATCACAACCCGTGATAATGGGTACAAGTTATGTTTCATTAAGTTCCTGTGGTGGAAACGGGGCCACACACTCAATAGAAAATGGTCTGATTATAAACACTTGCACAGAAGAAGCTCTGACTGTTTCTGGTGGACAGACAAGGTGAAGATCAGATAAAATGGGGAACGAAAATGAAATACTAACCTCTGGCGTCAAAGAACTCCTCATCAGAGCTGTCAACTGATTCTTGTGCGATATTCTGCAGACACCAGTGAGAGGCGCTGTGCTTTCGCGATGAACCTGTGGATCATAAAAAGAACATAAGACAGAAAATCAGCTTTTAGACTGTAAGAATGAGAGGCAGGGTCGTGCTGTTAATCACAGAACTCAAGGACCAGCAAATCAAGCATATTTCTATTTTTGTTTTTTTCTTTTCGCCTTTCAATTGATAGCTCTAAAAATTCTAAGTGAAAAGCAAAGCGTGAATGCCCCAGGTGGGGATAGATGGCCTTTTGAGTGTCGCAGCAGGTGAAAAGACCCAAATGGACTTTCCTCTGAGTAGGGTCATAGCACACAAATGTCTCAGCAAGGAAGCCAGGCTGTGTTTTTATGACCTTCTGATACAAGAGCAGGGATGAAAAGGGATTTTGAAAACTTTCCATTTGTTGACAATATTCTCTGTTGTTTTAAGCACCCACATAAAACAACAGAGATAGGCAAATGATTAAAAATCTTAAAAATCACTGAGGCAGAACAGAACAAAAAGCAGATTCTACTACAGTTGTTATTAATAAACTCAACAGAGTAATAATACTTAAAAAAAATAACATAATAAGATTAATACAACATGCTTTTCAAGTGCCATTTTCTGTGTGAACTGTGTGAGGGTTTGAAGTTATTATCATTTATTGTGTCTCCCTGAGTTTCCATCATGTTTTCGTCATTTTTGGGCCAGTGACAAGCTTTAATAAGCTTCCTACTCTCAGCATTGCTGCACTCCGATGTTGTAGATGTATCTATAATGAATCTTGTGTTCCTTCGCTGGCCCAGGGTCAAATCATGAAGCTTAATTTTCCCATAGCCTAGGTCTATTGAATCCTTCCTCACATCACACGATAGACATAATGTGGCCACGAGCAATGTTAACTCATCAAATGTTTCACTATGAAATACGAGACCCGGGGATATGGTAAAACTGCAGAATTACACCTACTCCAATATAAATCATGGGAATTAAGTAATAGTTACCAGCCCAAATAGCATGCTTTAGTGCTACTAAATTTTCCTGCTTGCGAATGGATGCAAGATAGATCAAATACCCATGCATTGACATATACATCCGAATGTGCACCATAGAGACTGTGTTAGCTTATTACATTGTATGCATGTAATTATATGCTGGAGGAGACGTTTCCCTTCAGGGATAATGAACAGTTTCCACCCATGACTTTTGCAGTTCACACAGTGTACCGCCCAACTCCAGCTTAGCTCCATGAGCTTGGCTTGCCCCCTGTGAATTTCAAAATGGTCTCGCTGAGAAACTTGTCCCCGGAGGCTGTGCTTGAAATGAATGTGTATTGCTGTCTCTCCCCAACAATGTCACATCAGGGAATTATTTTCAAAGAGATAATGTAGTATAACAGCAGAAATGCTTGATATTACTCTTCCGCAGCAGCTAGTTAACTAATAATACACCAGTTCATAACACATATCAACCATTTATCCCATTCCAAGATGGAGGAAAAACATGTAAAAACTGTGCCACACACACACACACACACACACACAAACACACACACACACACACACACACACACACACACACACACACACACACACAGTCCAAAGAACAAGAAGAAAAACAACTGCTTTCTAAATCCATCCATGGATGTTGTCTTGTAATACACATTCCTTTCACTGGGCACTGTGCAGACCTGGGCTTAAAGAGACACGGCAACAGTCATTACTTCCTGTTTTCCTCTTAAACTACAGTAGCCACTTGAGCCAACACATTAGCCTTGCCAGTTGCTGTATAATTTACTGTATAATTAGCTTGTTGAAAACCATTGCACTTGTTGCACTCTAGAACAAGGAGAATCGTGACACCCAGTACTTAAATTTATACCTACTAAGTCTGGGATAAGATGAAGCCATTTCTTCTACCTTTGACTTAGCAGCAACTGTGCCCCGCAGCAATTTGTTCTCCGGGGGCTCCAGGATCCCTGAACCGCCACAGAGCCTGTAACTCTGGCATCTTGACCTGTATTACAGAATGAGTGAGGAGGCTCAGGCGAGGATGAGCTCAGTCCTTGTGTGAGTATTTATTGTGCGTCAGCCAGCAGCAGCACTGCCAGCCAAAGTAGCATATCTCTTACACCTTACACAGCAGTCCCTTACAAACCATCCCTAAGCAGAAATTGTGTCGATTACAGCACCAGTGGTGGAGCTGAACATATACAAATTATACAATTCTTTTCTCACACATCATCAGAGAAATAAGCAATTACCACTCAATACTTCAAAATGTTTACTATTGTCTCCCCATAATTACACAAAATGAAAACAGGAGCATTAATTATGCATGGAAGTCTTCACCAGAACACAGGTAAATACAACAAGTACAAACTGTCTGTTAGGTTGCAAGTGTTTAGACAACTGCTTGCTGTATATACCCAACTGCTCATTTATGTTTCATGCTTTGTGTCAGACTGATTTCCTGGCAGTAACACAGACACGAATATACACAGATTCAGTGTGAAACACACAATGTGACTGAGGAGAATCTCCCTTACAAACTTCAGCTCTCCTTCGCTGAATGAAATTGTATTTGATTGTCTCCCTTCACACATAAGCACAGGAAGATGTGCTTATATGATGGTGGTGATGCACAATAATATGATTGGATGTTACTAGCTGTAAAACCGTGAATGAGCCAATCACTGTAAAGCATGCTGCAAACTACTGGAGCAGCTCAGACAACACAAGTGTAACCTCCCTGCTCTGCCAGAAAAAACACTGTGATTCACTTGTCTTTCTAATATCTACCACGTGAAGCAAGCCATACGACATATTGTTCACACAGGTTCTGCTCCAAAGATGGATTGTGAATTTCCAGTTTCACTTTGGCATCAACAACAGGCAGCAGATTTACCACTCGAACATCTTTGTGAAGTATTTATTAAAAGATTTGGTCCTTGACTTCACACAGCGATTTTGGGCTCCTGCTGACTTTTTAAAGTGTCAACATAACTTGATAGCAACAAACTTGATAAACATGAGGAACATAATGCTAAAAGACTGAAGCCTAACTACATGTCCTCAGAAAAAGTCAGCATTCAGTTGATGTAATAGAATATGAAATAGACATAGAAATAAAGAAACAGCATTGCTGTACAGCGCTAGTTAAGGTCCAATGTAAGGCTATTCTGTCATTCTTACTCCATTTAGCTCATCACACATGTATTCATACACATTTTTGAAGAACACTTTGATTTGCATTTAAATGGCTTTAAAATATATTGTGTAAAAATGCCACTGTCCTTGGTAGTAATAGTTAGAACCAGACATACTGTTTGCAACATCCTTCTCAGATCTGAAACAACAAAACACACATTTGAAGGACTGTGTCATTACAAATTTCTGCATCTAATATTTGCTCCGTCAGACTCCTCTGCGCTTTCTACTGGACTGTCTGACTATTTGAGAGAACCATGCTGAGGAGGCATATGGACGGGAAGAGGCGTTTCTGTCTGCCACAGTGTTGAGAGCTCCTGTGGACACAGAAAGCACACTCTGAGTGTGAAGAGGAGCTGATGGAGAGAAACGCAGGAGCAAAAGACAGGAACCACATTGAAAAGTAAAAAACACTCCAATCCTGAGTCAGATGCCACCCTAAACAACTACCAAGCACCTCTCTCCATCATGAGATTTGACTTGTTGAGTTCCCCATCACCTTACACCTTATGCAGCCCTAAAACTAATCTTAAAATAACCATGTACTGTATATTCTGTGGATGTTACCTCATTCAGTTTACCCCTGAGGCTACAGAAGAACTTCAGATGTCTCATAAGGTTTAGGAAATCTAACCAATTGCTTGTGTGGCTCCAGCCTCACACCAGTGCACCTATCATCAACCGATGCCTTCCCCACTGGGTAATGGAAATGATTGCTGTAGCTCACTGCATGGCATTTACAGTACACTATAGCTGCACAGATACTGAATGAACGCTTGAAATAACTACAGATTACAATCACAGAATCAGCGGGACTGCAAATCTAAGCAGTCCATCCTGCTCTACATGGAAGCCAGGAAAAGAGTGCGTTCATGTAGATACCTTGGTCTTTATGAGAACAAGAATAATGGTTTTACCCAAGATTTCACGGAACAGTTTATAGGAAGTCAATATTGGAATAACTGGATTGTTGTTCCAAGCCTATTAGATATGACTCATTATCAATGTACATGGTGTTTAATAATTAACAACATCAATTACAAAATGAAAGCTCTGAGTCAACAGCTGACCAAAAGAAGCGAGGAAACTGCGTTGAGTTAAAAGGTGTTTCAAATAATCACACTAACGGTCATTGTCATGTCAGAATATGAGTATGATAGTGTAGGATCTCTATAGTACTATTATATCTTATGCCAATGCAAAGGATCTCAAGACTAAGAGTTTACAGGCATGCTAGCAGCTCTGTGAGGGTGTAATTTGGCACATCTCTCCAGGGACCATGAAGAGTTCTACTCAATTTCATGGCGATCCATCCAATAGTTCATCAGATGTTTCAGTCTAAGTCAGATTTTACATACTATGTATACTGATGCTTCGTTCAATTATATGAGATTGATGCCACAGAAGGCAATAGTAAATTAGTAAATAGTCTGAATCCTTAAATTATAGTCCTGTTGACTTTTATTCATATTTGTCAGTTCATTTTTATTATTTTTGGTTAATTGAACCATTAGATATTTAAGTCTAGATTTAGCTCTTGGTATTATGGACACAAACCGACGGGAAATGCAAACATTTAATTTGATGTCAAAGTATTTAAGTAATAGATCCAGACATAACAACATAGCATTTATTATATATTAAGTTATAAATTCAGGTTTCATCACCATGGACAATAGACATCTGAGACATTGGAACTAAATATTGGTTTAATTTTCAAGCACTTTTTTACAATAACATGCCAAGACAGACACAGTATTTCCAGTCATAACAAGCTTGTGCATGCTCATGAATCTTGTTCATTTAATGACTTTTCAACCCTGAGTTATTTTTTTTTAAAAACTATACAAGACTCAATTTCTAGTTACCATAAGATGCATAGAAATGTTTTGGTATTGTATTAATACAGTGATAAAAGATTTATCAAGGCATTAGAAAAGCATGATCAAGGAGAATACCAATTAGCAATTTATACATTGGATTTCGGGATGTCCTGGTACTTCTCACTATCTAGATAACTAAAGTCTAAACCGGTGATTTACTAGTTACTCTGATCCAATTGCTGTCGTCAGCCAAATAATAGCATGCAAAACCAACACAAGCTTATCTTTGAAACTGAATGGGCAAGGAGAGCAGGAGAGATGGGACTTCACAGGGATCCGTTCAAAGAAACTCTGCGTGTAAGTATCTAAAAAGCTTCAGAGAAAGACAACACAGGGTTGCCCATGATTCATCTCATCCGTCTTTCATCTCATTCTTTCCATTATCCACTTCTAACAGCGCTTACACACAGGCGTGCAGCCAGTTGAAACAGTGGACTGACAGCATCTATTAGGCTACTGGAGCAGCTCTACTGCAATTACAGGTTATACCCCCTCTATCTGCCACTTTGCTACACACTCATGACTGTAGTGTTGCACAAGTGTGAGAAGGTGGTGCTCAGATATTTAGCTGTCACAGGACACTACTAGGTCTAATGTTTGATTTTTAACAGAGGATTGGATGGATGGCTCAGTCTTATCACTTTTCTGTGTCCAGTATTATTGTCCATTAAACAGCTAGATTCATGTATTTCAGGAAAAGAGAATTTTGTTGTTATTTTAAAGCTGCTCTGATCAATATTTTCCAGCACAGAAGAGCATCTAGCACCATGAAGCAGACAGACGTTGTTAGAGACAAGCTGGTGGACATGGAAGAGCAATTTAGCAACTTGAGTTGAGTTGGTGGAGTTAAAAACACTTGAGTGAAGATTGGATTTATATTCATCAGGTGGACAGAAACATGATTTCAACTAAATGCTAATTCTGCTCTGTGTCTGCTGGACTTGTAATAATAAACTGTTTAAATAAACTGCTAACAAGATAAGACAACAGAAGAGTCAATACATGCACTTAGTTAGCCGCCAGCTAACACCAACGTTAGCTAGCGAAAAAAAAAAAAGTGCAATAAATCTTACCTAAAGTTATGATGGGAAGGCTTAATAACTGTAGCACCACCTTAATAATACAATACAGTTCAACAGCACAATAAACTCCATCCTCCAAAATCATTGTGAAACTGTTTCAGTAAAAACTAGTAAGTAAAAACATTTTAACCTTCATGAAGTTTCAATGTTTAGCAGGACTGTGATATTAGCCTGCATTAGCTTTAGCTAGCTGTACTTAATAAATTACAAACTGAGATTACTACTTTAAAAAAAGTGTTAATAAAAGTGACAGTCAACAATTTTTTTTTTGAAGGGTAATACATTAAAGAATTGGGGGGAAAATACTTGAATAAGATATCTGTTAAATGAAGTTTGAAAATGTCTACAGACGAAGAGTCCAGTAAACTCAGGCAAACTGTTCCATAGTTTAATCAATCAAAGCTGCCACTCCATGCCTTTTAGGTCTGGCAATGGGAACAGTCGAGGCTTGAGACGGAGGGCCTAAAGAACCTGGCAGGCGCATATCTTATAACTATGTCAGACGGATAAGATGGGGCAAGGTCATTCAATGATTAAAAAAAAAGAGAAGAATCAGAAATTAAAATAAACCTCTGTGACAGACTCATAGCAAATGTTAACCCTTTAAGCGCAAGAGTTTTATTCAAAGAAAAAATTGATTTTGACATCAAGATTTCAAAGGGCTGTGGCTTGAAAGTGGTTAGAGATAAAGACCTCCTATAAATGAGAAAAAGATTGATGATGATACTCAATCTTTTGATGCACTGTCACCATCACACCATCACTATCACTGGTATTACACCACTGAGCACCATCTCCTAAAGAGAGATGTTCTCCTTCAGAATCAGAATTGGTGAATAACAGATAACTTCATCATGAATGAACTTTTTTTCTGCTGCAATTTACTCAAAAGCAATGGACAGAATTGCTTTCATTCATTCATTTCATGCATGCAAGCATGTTCAGAGCATGTTTCCTCTGCTATCTCAGCACTTTGTATAGGAACATAATTTAATTTTGGGCTAGAGTACAGCCTGTCTGCTAACTAATGGTAGAGTGTACAAACGAGATTTGGCACTGTAACTGGAACTATCATCTGTTTTATTCAATATCTTTCAGCGCAATTTTGCGACTTTGGCATTCAGAGGGTTAAGATTTTAAAGTGGGAGCAATGTGCTCCATCCCTTTTGGTTTTGCATCCTGTACTTTTAGACACACCAGTGGGAAGAGCATTGCAGTCATCAAGTCTGCTATAAATAAAAACATGTGTCAACTTGACAGTATCAGCCTGATATTTTTACATAATAAAAGGACATATGTCTGGTGCAACAAAGTTGAAGTCAAGGGAAATAATGACCAAGGTCAAATCTTATCAATTGTCTCAATCTCTCTCTCTATGTATAATATATTCATCTATGCATTAATGTCATAAATATATGAAATCAAGTTATCAATGGTGTCATCTATAGGCATATGGGTATACAAATGACTCTCATTTGCATGTTCATTTTGTTTTCTTATCATGCCAACAAGTGGTAACGTGAAGGTCATGAGCCCTGAGGGAGAATATTGAACAATGGTGGCAATGCTGTGTTTGCGTGTTTTGCATTACCTCCAATTGACCAAAACATTAAATACTTCAGGTTTGTCAGAAAATTTTGTCAGAAATAAATTGACTCTCTGCCAACAGACACCTGTTTTGCTTTACGGGTATTTTACTGGCAATTTTGTTATGTCAAATAAAGTAAAGCATTGGATGCCGATGCTGCACATCCTGTTTCAGAGAAATCCAATTTTGTTTTTAAAACAATCTGAAAATATTCTACACTCATAAATGCATCACTTTCTGGGCAACAGTTAACACATTTCCCTTGCGGATGTTGACAAAAGTAAAATAGTTTTCTAGTATTTCATATTTCAAAAAGATAAATATGGAGAATGTGTAAGGAGTCAAATCAACATCCAGTTGTCACTAAAGTAATGACTTGCTGCAGATGTGCCTGGTCTGCATTTATTTATCAGAAAGCAAATCAAATTTTTTTTTTCTCTAAGTGAATGTTAACAGCAGAATAAGTGAGCAAAACATCTTTCACCCAGCATGACTCATATCATATGATATTCAGAGTGGGAGAAAATCTCTCTCTGACTCAGGTGATTTCTCATGAACCAGACCCTATAATTTATTAATCTATATGGTATTTTCCATTGATTCACAGAGTTATTTGCACACTAGATAAATATGATTGAAAGGAAATTTGACACAGATATGTTACCCAGAAGGGATGCAACATAAAGGGAAAGTTTCTAGTGGAAGGTAGCTGTTGAAATTATGTATTCAGGATGGTAAATCTGGGGAAGAAGAAATAGCATGACTGCAGCCCCTGAAAGATTTATAATTGAACTCATTCATCTTTCTATCATCCCTATCACATATATATGCCTTGACTGCTCAGTTAGGATGATAACATATAACCATGGACTGCATATCTGCCTCTGACTACCAGAGAATAAGATGGAAATGTATCTCAGACTTGTTTTTGTTAAACTAAAGTATTTGCTAAATTATTGAATGTTATAAAATATCAAAAGTAAAACCAGCAATAAAACAATGAGTAAAGACGCCAATGATACATGTAAGAACAAGATAAAAGCCTGTTCAGTGCCTTTTTTTCAAAAGGTTATTTAAAGGACACAAATATTTCAAGACAAATCATCTCAGAACTTAACTTTAACTCCTCAGGCACTAGTGATCTCAAGGTAAATTTTATATATGATAATCGCACACTATTCAATCTGGGTTTCATTATCTTGTTAAGTTTCTAGATGGGATGGCAGATCACTTATACTGAGTCTGGGGGTTCACCATGCAGCTGGCTTTAATTCCATCTGAATTCATCTTGCAGGTGGTTTTAACCCCTCAATTCCAGGATGAATGTGTCTCCACTTACTATACCTGGCTTTTTAGTTTAGCTCATTAAGTAGCTAATTAGCCGTATGACTTAGCCTTCAAGTAAGTCCAGCTGTGCTAATGATGCTAACGGAAGCGGATGTTTGCCACTATTAATAAACCAGCATGCACCAATCTTGGCTCCACACAAGCTCCACCTCTTTGCCCATATTTGGATTAGCCAGGAGTTAGGTAGAGTCAGTCACTGCCAAGGTGGTGATGGAGAGCAGCCCACTCTGAACATACATATACTCAGTGCATCTTGTTCTCATGTCCCACATTTGTAAGTCACTTTGAATAAAAGCTTCTGCCAAATGAGTAAATGTAAATGTAACTCCCTAAGCAAAAGTTACATACAAGATTGCATTAGGACACATCTTCTTTAATAGCAACAGGCCAAAAGAAACAGATTATAGTGCCTCATAGTACTAAATAATAGTGGAAATAGTTGCCATAATTAGAGGACAATTTTGCCAAATTTTGCAGTAGTATCACACAATCTTGTGCAGGTATGATCTTTCAGTATAATTGTATTGTGGAGACAGTCCGCACCAGCATTTGCTGTTTGGATGCAGGATCTCAATATTCAAATACTTGCTTTCTGTCACAGTTGACATTTGTTTATTTTTTACAACTGTGGAGCCACATTGGAAAACACTCATACAGAGTGAAAGCAGCGACAGTTATTACAGAATAACTATTATCAAGATATTGGTTCTGAAAAATATATAATTCAAATTAAAGATTAAAAGCAAATGTAATT
This sequence comes from Rachycentron canadum, assembly GCA_038496675.1. Classification (NCBI taxonomy): domain Eukaryota; kingdom Metazoa; phylum Chordata; class Actinopteri; order Carangiformes; family Rachycentridae; genus Rachycentron; species Rachycentron canadum. Next base: position 8,377,004 of record CM076657.1, on the reverse strand, counting down.
AATTCTGATAAATTACTCAACTTTTGTTTTAAATGTGTGAAATAATCTAATGTAACACACAGCAGTGGAATTCAGTTTAATTTTTTAATATGTAATTTTGCATGCTTCTTTCATTTTTTATTCTTTCTTCTTTCAAATGTTTAATCACTATCACAATATCTGCTAGTTCATGCTGTGATATTTTCAGCCTGATCGCCACTCATTAATTCCTGTGGCAGGTCCATGTTGCTCTCTCACCATTTCATTGCCATTTTGAGGTTCACACCAGACTGTGAGTCAAAGCAATATCAGTCTCAACAAACTGGGCTCAGTGGCACCAGTATTAAGTGTTATAGCCCCAGGGTCTTTGCTGGGACTTTCAAGTGTTGTGCTGCGCTGCTGTGTGTTTCTGTTTTGCAGCTTGGTGACCTCAGATGAGCGCTCAAGTCATCAGGAGATTGGAGGCAGCTGGCCACTGGTTCCAACCTTTGTAAAATCCTGCAGTTCCAGCCCCTCTTCCTTGGCACCATGACAGGTTGTTTTGAGTTGTGTTAATTCTCCCATTTAGTTTCCTTTAATTTGCACCCAGTCAAGTTAGGTTATCCTGGGTTGCCTTTGACAGCATGATATTTGTCAGTTTTCTTTCTTTACCAATGCTTTATCGTTGCATTTATTACTTTAACTTTATCTCTGTTAAATGATTGTTTCAGTTGGGTCCCTCTGTAGTGCTTCCTTCTTTTGTTGTAGCCTTAGAGCCAGGCCATAACATAAGTAAAAAATCAGCTGCCAGGAAGGCAGCCCACTGTTACCACCCACCTCCTGAGGGTAGCTCAGTACACATGTAATATACATGTATGTAGGATGAAAGTATTATAATTTTGATTTATGATTTATGATTGCTTCAATATGAGCTGAAGGAGATCCTCATAATGTGTGCTGGGTTTTGAGAACAATGAACAGGCCCTCAGGATAAAGGATGGCCCCATAGGAGGAATTGCTCTTCATTAGAGCCCTAATCGGCTTTTGATCAGTTTCTACCATCCAAAGAGCCACCAGGTCATGGAAATGGAAATGGTGATGGAAACGGATTTCGTCATAGAGGAGAAGGGCACGGGGGCTCTTTGTGATGATGCAAACCACTTCCGAGTGAATATTACACAAACCCAAACATTAGAGAGTGATATCTGCCACACCAAGAGTTAATCCAATAATGCGTTTCTTATGTGCTTGGAGAACAGGGAGGAAATGAAAAGTGTCTCTGCTTTTCATTTGAACATACAACATGCCCATGTAAAGACGGAAATCACATGGAGCTGCCAAGAGATAAGACTGTGCAGATATCCACAAAGAGCAAGCAAATAGTCTGTTGAATCTGTTTATGTCCTGCTCCAGTGAACATCTTTCACACAAGGTAAACAATAAAGAAAAGTCTGCTGGGTCCTCTGTGAGCTGAAAATAACTATTAATAGCCTGCCCTATAATTTAATTAAATCTCGTAACACAGCACAGTGTTAAAATCAATCTCTACAGCCAATGAGAGACACACAGGAGGCCGATGTCTCCTAAAAAATGTCAGCCCAGTCATAGTTTCACCTTCAAGAAATTATCCTCCTAGATTACTTATCTGCACTGCAGCTATGCAGATCAGTGCTTCTATCGACTGTTAATGAACTGCTATGCTAGGACTAGGTGATAATCGTCACTGCTGCCTGTCCTGCCTCCTTCTGTCTGTGCTACAACAACCACATAAAGTATATCCTGCTTGAGGATGACTGCGCGTAAAGGGGTTTACATTATAAGTCTCCACTTTACAGTCTCATGCTTTTGAAGGCAGGAGGCAATCAGTTAAACACAGCTGCCTGGTAGAGTAAAAAAGGTAAGTACTGTGTTTACTATTTATGGCTGTAGGGGTCTGACACAAACTTTGGTCAGCTTGGATTGCCTTTAAACCTGCAATAACAGATTTCTTTGGCCACCTTGGTGCAATTGTTACAAGTAGAAAGCACAAGACTTACTTATTTATGCATACAGAAGACAGAAAAACATCGGCATTCATTTGAAGTTGTATTTCTGTCAATGTGGTGAAAGTAACTTTCTTTTAGCTCTGTCTTTAGCATCTACCAACCTCTGAGAGAAATACACAGGTCAGCTATTCACTAACTTTATTTTTGGTGTAGTGCATGTTGCAAGCACCAGGCTTATCAGAGCTTTTTTTTTACTGATAACAGCTGCCTGTTGGGCCAAAAATAACACAATGAGAGTTTTGAGAGTGAACAAACACGGTGAAGTCATGGGCCACAAAATTATAACAATGAATCGTACCTTTTAGCCAAAACCTGTGTGAAAGATATATAACGGATTCGATAGCAGCATTAATGTGATCCTTATTTAGCTTGTTAGCCTTGCTCTATGGATCAAGTCTACAACTATGAATTATTTTAATTATTGATTAATCTGGCAATTATTTATCAATTAGCCTGTGAAAGAGTGAAAACGCTCAAGGTAACATCTCTGAAATTGGTTGTATTTTCAGACAAAATGCCCAGACCCCCAAAGATCAGTCACTGTCACACAAGACAAAGAAAAGTGATTGCAGCTCAAATGGAAAATCTTTTTTACAAGCTGGTCGACAATTTAAGTGATTTACAATTCTACTGGGCCTGTCAAACAGGTGTTTCCAATCAATTCGCAATAGAAATGAACCCCAGAATGGAATGAACTTGCTTACTCCCTCCTGCTGGACACACCAGTAAGTATCTTTGCTAATAGTCTAGAATTGAAGAGCTGGTTGATTGTGCCTTGAAAAAGCCTATTTCATGGCTTTGAGAGCTTCTTCATAGCTTGAAATCTAACGTGATTCACCAAAGGTGAAAAGCAAAAAAGGCTGTTTCTGTTTCCCCTGACACCAGTGTAAAGTCAGGACTTTTAGCTACGACAAACAAAAAGAAGACGGGTGCCCGCCTCCAGGTGAGCTGGTCCCCTGCCACCACCATGTCTCCGACCTCAAATAGCAGCGGGCCAACTGCTGTGTGCTTTGGAGATAGCCGCTCCCCGACGCGGGCCTAGTGTGCTTCCCCATGACAAACAGCTATTAGATTTAAATTAACACTGTTTTGTATGATCAAATAAAATAACAGAGGTCACAGGCTGAATGCATTAGCACACGTCTCTGTATAATTCAGAGAACACTGTGGTGCCGCTTGTTGAGCAGGCTGTCTTGGGACCATTTGCTAATGTGACGACACTACACACAGCAAGCTGTTGCAGTGTAATACAGTATATAAAGTATTTATCATGTCTTAAACTGAGTGATAAGAACAGGGTTTGGGGAATCACTGACAGCATCAAACTCAATCCCTTTTGCAGAAAATGTGCCAGCAGACTATTGCCTATTAAGAGACAACGTGACTAAAAACTGCATTTAGCACTAAAATACTGGCAAATGGTTAGCTTTCAGAGAGAGAAGAAAGGAGAGAGAAAGAGGGTGCCTGTTCATCAGCATCCTTCAGCTCTATTTTTAGCTTGACGCAGAATCTCAGCAAAACAGCAGGTAGGCTACCCATTTATTTCATTTGGACAGCAAATGAAAAAAAAAGACCTTCAGACTGATCCAATTTCATCAAATATGAGGAATACAAAATACTCAGAGGTGCTAGACTTCACACTGAGCCCTGGAATGGTCCGTGAAGTCTGACGGAGGACAAGCAGTGGGGATCAGGTAGACTGTGGGAGGGGGGATGATGAAGATGACTGAGGGTGATTAGAAAAGCAAAAGTTCTTCAAGAAATTTGGCAGCACAATACTTGCCTGGCAGCAAGTTGCAGCTCATGCAGTGGGGTTGAAGTACCCTCGAGGATAGAGAAACAGGCGTGGAACTGAAGAGTGCATGGTTTCATTTCACATACCAGCTGGTAAAATTGTGGGTCCCATTAAAAAGTGCTCAACCCCTCCACTGTCATGCAGCTCCTCAGTGGTCAATGAAAAAACTGATAAGCTTGCAGGTGAGAACCTTAAAAAAAATCCTAATTGAGAAGCAGAATACAACTAGAAAGGAGCGTATGTATGTCCAAGTAGAAAGTGGGTAAAATGGCTGACAGCCAACTGACCTAAATTCGTGTTGATTCAACTAGACTAGAGAGAGAGAGAGAGTCTATATCCAAGTCGCTCTGTCAGACTCAGACGGCAGTAATTTGGGCTAAATGCAAATGACATCATGCTAACATCCTGAAGATGATATCTGTGAAACATCAGCAACATATCATTCATCTTACAGGTATTTATTCACAAACTGAACAAATTTAAACAATGACTGATGAGAGTGGTGTTGAAAAGTTAAGGGATCCCCGAAGTGACTAATATTTATCTTAAGAGGGATGCAAATGTATATTCCAAGTTTCATGGCAACTCATCCAATATTTGTCAATTACTCAAAACCACAAATGTAAACCTAATGGTGGAGATAGAGAGATGGAAAAGTCAGGGGATCACAATGGCCATTCAGATACATCCTCTATAAGAGCCATGAATGACCCATTGAGAAAATATTGAAGGATTTCACTGGATCCTGACCCAGTGGTGGGGCAGGATGAAGGTTCAGGGAATCACCATAGTTATTAGGATTCATCTGCTGACACTACACGCTAGACTCTTTGGAGGGGCTTAAAAAATGCCATTGAGAGATCCATTAATATTCTTTTAAGTTTGAGTCACACCTGCTTTATTTTGAGAGCCAAAGCTTTACTCAGCGCAGCCCTCATAATTCCTAAATCCTTATTACTCCACTCAAATTATCTTTCAATATTTGGATGATTAAAACTGGGGCTCTCTTCTGTTTTGATAGACAGTCGCTGAATCTGGGCACAGGGCCATGTAGGCACAACAAACTGTAAAGCTTAGATAGTCCATAAACATTGGCTGTTATTCCTCAAAGATGAAGTATACAGTGCACCTTTTATTTCACAGTCCACATCCTAGATATTAATTTTAGATTTTTTTTTCTCTAAAATGAGTAAAGAGTGAACGTTTAAATGAGTGAATGAATTAAGAACTGTGGAATCCCCTGCAGCCCTTATATAATTGAAAATGACGAGATAAGATCTGCATACATACATTGTGAAATTAAAATGTCTGTTGTGGTGTTGCTGGTGGAACTTTGAAGAACCATGTTTCTATATGAACTGCTCTACTTCCCAAGTTATACTGTGAACGGAGGTCAAGCGATATTTAATGAAAACAGATATACTGTCTGCCTGAGATATGACTATACTAACAGTAACCTCACACATATTGCACCTTGCCATCAATCTGTCACCGGCCTGCTAGAGCATTGCAGGGTTCACGTGATTTTATAGAGCCAGGCTGAAATAATGTATGGCCTCACAGCGGAGTTTCCATTAGCGAGTGAATTTTACGGTGACGCTCAATGCAACATAATTAAGATTAACTCAAGAAGACATCCACTGCAGCTGTTCAGATAAAAAAAATGGATTTCCAAGCATTCAGAGAAACTAATTTGTCTTGTGAGATTGTCTCCTAAAAATAGGACTAGTTGCTTGATTTGTGGAGTGCAACAAACTCTGAGTGGCCTTAGAGGTGCACCTGTCTTTTTTCATGTAAACCCCCAAAAAAAGTTATTCCATTTCATATTTGCGTCACAATCTGGGCTTTGTATTAACTTGTCTGGTTTTAGCTGCACCTTCAGCACAATCCAGCACTATTAGGTAAATAGGACATTAAGGCACACAGCTTCCTCTCCAGAGTACAAGCAGTAAGGGTTGATAACTCACTGTCATCCCTCCATTAATCTCAATACCAGTGGCGATTGGGGTGCATACTTTGTTCATTTCTCGATACTCTTGATACAAATGCCTGGCGGACAAAGTCCATTACCCACTAAAATAAATATACAGATGACACTACTGTCCTCGCACTGCTTAATAAGAACAACAATTTCCCTTTCTCTGCCAATCAGCTTTCCAATACCTTTATCCACCTTAATGTCCAAAACTAAAGGACTGCATCCTCCCACTTTATGTGCCATCTGTTTTTTTTTTTCTTACAGCCACCAACAAAAACAAACTTATGTAGACAACTCATTGACCCAGCAAACACTATGCAACCTTCCTTCTGGGTATAGACTACCATGTGCAATGAGGTCCAGTTTAGCAAGAGCCATATGGGCTTCAAATAAGTAGCCCCCTCCTAATTCCTCCTTAATCAATCCATGTCTATCTATCCAGCTATCTATCTATAGCATCTCTTTTTCTGCCTTTGGCTTTTGCTTCATGCTGAACTGTCATCCCCCTTTGCCAAAATCCTCACAACTCTAATTCAAATTCTAGTAACTTAAGAGTACTTCACTGATTTAGCATTGCACTGCTATAACATTGTCAGACTCCCTGTTGTAAAAAGATCAAAATCGATGCAACAGAACAAGAGTGTTTTTTTATTCAACTCATTCTCCGTCCTTGTCAAAACCTTGCACCTACATTACCTACAATGCAACTAGACCACCAACATTTGGGTGAGAGAGAGCTTCTACAGTGCCCAATGCCTTCACTGAAATTAAGATACCACAGCTATAATGAAGTGTGGGAACCAGCAGATACAGAAAATGCATTATTTCTAAATTTAGAGAATTTAAGGAGAGATTTGATGGGAAAATCCTCAGGTTAACAGGTTAATGCAGCTCCTGATATCTGCCTTGCACATTTTATTCTTTTTGTTTTAGAGGGTTTCCACTTTGTATGTCACTGTAACCTTAGATCTATTGGTTCCAAGGCAGCTATATTTTGAAGCCCAAACCACTCTGACTAAAATGCTCTCTCTATTGTGACACGTATTTTGTCACTTCTGAGAGTTATAATGATTTGATATGTTATTGATCCCTGAAGGGAAATTCTCCCTCAACTCACCCTGTGGAAAAGGTCAGAGCACAAAGGCCACATACAGAACAGCAAGCATGAGGCTGGAAGCGATTCAGTGATTTGCTCAAGGGCTCTTCAGCAGGGCAATAAAACCCAGTACCTCTGGCTGAGGAAATGTCTCACTGCTCACAATGCCACCTCCCTGCTGCTGCTAGCATGTTTATCGGGGTGTTGCCTTTAGTCACAAATGTGTGACACTAGTACTTGTGAGTTAGCTCAGAAACAAAGAAAGAGAGAGAGAGAGAGAGAGAGAGAGAGAGAGAGAGAGAGAGAGAGATGGGGCTTAATGATGTTGCTGCATAGAAAGAGGTAATGAGCAATTCCAACATTAACCAACACACAACATCCTAAAGCGTTGCATCCTGACAAATTAACTTAGAGACCACAATGCAAACAGGTGGCATAGTGGAGCTGTGAAATAATCATCTCAATGAGCCACAATAAATCTTTTATGCAACAGAAATGTCACAACTTCAGAGGCCTCGGTGATGCTGTCCTGTCAACACTCTTTCAAAGACCACACAACCAATTTAACAACCAAAGGAGCTGCATGGGGAAAAAAAGATGCCTGCTATTATTAGCAGTGCACTGAAGTTCTCATTAGTCCTTCTCATTTCTGGTTTAACCTTGTGTTGGTTAGTTATTTTCTGATGTACTGTCTGAATAATAGAATAGAATAGAATAGAATAGAATAGAATAGAATAGAATAGAAGTGCACTGTTGCTGTTCTGTGTCTATAGATTGTGTGACCTGACTGGGAATATGGGCAAGTTTTTTTTTTTTTTTCACTGTAAGATCACATCCTGAATTTTAATGGCTGTTTCCAAAAATAGTGTCACCTCATGTAGTAAGTCTACTTAATCAGGGTCACACACACACTGAGAGACGCGATGGCAGAAACTGTTGACCGTGGGCCTTCAGGTCAGGACAGATGTGAGCACACATGTAACGGGCAGACGCAGACCGGGCTGGACAGCCCCGTCGGTCCAGACAGTTTGACGGGCAGGGGTCCGTTTTGACCGTCGCGCATTCCTACAGATCGCCTCCATTCACGCAGACCCCGCACGGCGGCGGCTGAGCGCGCCAACATCCAGCAGCACGAGACGCGGGTTTCTACCTGTTAGCACGAGAGCACGCATGCAGATGTAGTGAGTGCCCCCCTTACCTTTTCCCCTCGCCTCCTTTGACATAGTGTCCTCTCCGTCCTGCGCGTCTCTGCCTCTGCGGTCTCCCAGTGAAGCCGTCGCGTTATTCTGCGCGGCACCGTTTGGTCGGACAGTTGATGAGGCAGCCGCGGCTCTTCCTCCGTCCCTCTCCCGCCTGCTGCACCTTGACGCAAGCCAGAACGAAGCAGGGCGAAGCGGGCAAGGGGAGCTACAGCCGCCGCGTCGGTCTCCTCTCACCGTGGACAGAGAGGAGAGA
>CM076657.1:8202662-8368277 GCA_038496675.1 Rachycentron canadum | reverse complement strand
TTAAAAAATACAAATAAACGGGAGAATCCGCAGCTGTGCTTTCATTCACCTGTGTCAAGTCCCTCAGAGCATCCCCCCGCCCCTGCCGCAGACATACTTTGGGTATTTGTTGTCTCTGTGCAGACTTGGCTCACATGTCATGCCCACCCAGCTCTCATCTCTCTCTGCTCCCCGCCGCTAACTAACATCAGCCGGAGTTCCTCCAAACAAGCCCCGGACTGCAGCTCGACTGCCTCCAGCGGTGCGCGCACGTCCCCGGCTGCAGCTGCTGAAGGGCGTCCGTCCTCTCTCCTGACACCGTGTTCTGACTTTGAGAAACAAAATAAGTGTTGGAGATAAAGAAAAGGGAAAAAAAAAACCAGCAGCTCCACTGACTGGAATGAGAGTTGTTTACCAGTGTGGGCTATTGTTACTGGCACAATGCATTAAATATCATTGTTTAATCAATTCCACTTGATCTATCACAGCAGAATTATAAGTCTTTGCAGAAATGTTACAGTAATTAGCTCCAAATTAAACTTAAATCAGATAAAAGCCAGGAGTAGGGACACATGTAGCCTCTGTTTTGGCCTATGTAGGGTGTGGCTGTTGCATAGGCACACATAAAAGGATATGGAGAAGAAGTGAGGATGAGGAGACTAACACTAAATTAGGCCTTCAGTTGAATCATAAGAGTAGAAATATTACAGAAGAATTACACAGAATAGTAAGAAAGTTATTCTGAGTTTTGCACATTTTCCCTCTTGAAGGTGTAGTTAGTCCATACAAAAGAGGATATGGAGAACAATAGGAGAAAGGAAGAAGCAGATAAGATAACCACAGAATCATTAGCCATGATACAAATTTAACACAACAATACATTTAAAGCAGATAATTAATTTCAATGTCACACAAGTACTAATACAGAGTGTGATTTGCATTTCTACTATGTAATAGTGAGGATATGTGAGGACATGGAGGAAATGAGGTAGGAGGATAAATAGCATGAGGAAGGACACTAAATCACTGCAATCTAAGGATGGAGGGTATCAGGAAAAGTATCAGCCCTGTCAACCGTCCATCACTGAAGCAGCAGGTGTTACCTTGGTCTCATAGGTGCAGTCACCCAAGCAGAAAAGAAAATGTTTTAGGCTTTGACAAGAAGTGCCTCAAAATAAAACCAACCCCATCACAATAAAGCCCCCATATCAACATAGCTTTGATTTTCTAGGGTTAAAAAACAAACAAGTGAAGCATATGAATCATGTTTGCCCGGTTAAATCCTTTAAATCCAGTTGTGAGATGTGGTCTAATCTGACAGATGTTTCACCTAATGGGTGGCTCTAATTCACTTTTAAGCTTATCTTGACCTGCATTGCTGTAAATTTAGGTTTTCTCACTGTGCATTAATGGCACATAACATTACACTTCTGAGTGCATGAAGCAGTCATGATGTAACACCTGCTGTGTTTATTTCCATCCACCTCATATGTGACCACACATGAGGTCACACAGTCCCATAAAGATGGTCTGGTGGCAGCATCATTAGGCAGCCTCATTCACACAAATGAATATTGATAGAGGAAAATGCCTGTGGCTGAACCATCACTCTGGAATCTGAGAGCCAGAGACGCTACATTACCGAACTCTACAAGGAATACATGCAGCCAATTTGTGTTTATCATGAAAGCCAATGACAATACGCTTCTGGCCCTCAACTCTAAGCTGAAATCCCACAAAGAAAAACTAATAGGAAAAAGCCTTAAAGCCAGGAAGTCAGCAAGACAGATAGCACTGATTACACCAAATGGCTGCACTGACAGGATCCAAGTGAAAAAAAAGTCCAATTGAGTTAAGTGAATTTCATATATATGAAGGACTCTCCATGACTTTGAGGACATAACTCCAATTTTCAGCACCTCCCTGCAGCCCAGACTGATGTAACACATGACACACCAACATCTAGTGTTCATTAAGTTCAGATATTACATATTATACAGATAAATAATATTAATTATTATAAAAATAAAGATTTTAAAATTCAGGCAGCTCAAATTCACAGTAACCTTTGACAAAACAAAATACAGGCTCACAGTACAATACAACCTCAGTCCTGTTTAAAGATGTTTATAGTGGTAGATAACCACTGTGGGGCCTTTGGAAAATGAAGGTAAGACTTTCTCAGAGCCACTAAAGAGCCACAAAATACAACAGTTGACAGTCTGGCAAACTGAGTTTAGCGCCTAAAGTGTAGATTTGTTATAGTCTCCTGCCTGAGAAAATGATTTAGTGGGTGAAAAAGAAACTTAGTTGAATCAATGGTACCAAACAAGGAGTTGGATGATTTCTTCTTTTAAAATGTAATGATTTAAACTAAGATATTTCTCAGACTGTGTGTCAGAGCATCGTTAGACTGGCGCTTCTACTTCACACTCAGGTATTGTTGAGTGGAAACTGCTCAGCTGTGTAACACAGATATATTACAAACAATATTTCTACTTCTGTTTCTTGAAAACACATTGCATTCTCTTGCTGTGACCCTCTTTATCCTTGCTATCAAAGTGTAAGCTCTTGTGTAGACAGTGTTGGTCTATTGGTGCAGTGTTACTTCCGGCCCTGGTGGACACAGCCCCTTGGCCTTATCTTGCATATTGTATTCAGCCAAGTCTTTGTGCTGTATACATATTGCATATCTGTACTTGTATGTACATCTTAACATATAATCCTTGAAAGATTTGGTATAAGAAACATAGTTTAAAGGTTCAAACAACATAGATTATACTACAGCACAAAGATACAGTATAAAGTAACTGTAACATGCCTCTTATATATTCATGCATTTGATTCCATTTCTATTAGATATGAATACAGGGCTGATTTTTATGCTTTTATGCTCTGAGCAACTCTATTGTATTCACTCAACTTCAAACTCACATCTGTTCAGCGGCTGGCAGATCATCTTTTTGCTCTCATAATCCATCAGTGTGAATTTAGTTGGTTCTCTGCTGGGACTCTACTTGTCTTAGACCATAACTTCATAACTTTCAAATCATCTTTCAAAAATACAACTGTGACTGCACTGATGAAGAGCTGCCCTTCAGTCACTGGTGCTTTATGAGACACAGGGACAGTAAATGAAGCCACTACATCATTTGACTAAAAGGAACTTGCAATGGGAAAGGTATAAAATGAAAACAATGGCAGTGTTTGCATGACAGCAGCAGAAATTATCCCTCTGACAGTGTCCCTCATGAACAACAGCAAACATGACTGATAAGCCATAAGATTTCATATCCATCTGGCGTATGTGCTGAGCATTAGGTTCTGAATGCAAACCACATGTCACAAAGCCACCTTGATGTACCTGTATGACCAAATGCTCCCTCAGCATCTCATGAATATGTTGCAGTCACCTGTGTCCTTACCAATTCTGAAATTACCCCTAATAATGAGTCAGTGCTGGCTGAGGGCAAGGTTGAACCTCTCTGACCACTTGAAATTATGATAATGTGCAACACAGTGCTAATTCTGGTCTTTCCACATTATCATTAGTTTGTGCATGGTTCCAGCTTTGACCATGAAATCAATGTATGCGTTGTGATCCTAAAACTTTCGTTATACATTTTGGCATCACTGCAATGCTCACTGTTCATAAAAATACAGATTTAAAAATAATAGTAGGGGACTGATTTCACTGTTGTCTAGTTTGCTGCCAAAATAGTCTCAGTCAAATGCTAAGTGGTAACTGCTGAGATGGCAGAAATGAAACCATATTCTGCTTTGACTTTTAAATGCCTCTTGGCAGACACATTAAAAATTTCTCAACCATAACAATGGAAAATAATTAGAAATTAACTCTTGAACAATTTAATTTGTGTAATGATTCCCATTCCACAATGTCAGAACAACCAGTGTCAAGACAGCCCAGCCCCCCACCCCCCCTGCTTTGAGCCTGCCGATTTGTCCTAGATCGAGACGCTTGCTCTCTTGTGAAGGCCTGCGCATATTCAGACGCCCACACAGAAACCAGCCTGAGAGAAAATAGGGCAGCTGATTCAATGTGAGCTAATTCATTCAGTCACTGTATGTCCGCTGTCAAAGGCTGGTCCCCACAGGCCAGTGCAACATCTGGATCTGTCCCCCTCTGCTCTGTCTGCAAGGCTGTCATGTTGCTCACAAAGGACCCGGGCGTTTTCTTGGTCTGCAAAGGCTACCCTGTTTATTTTGCATTCAGAATTGACATTTCTCACCATGATTATGCAGGATTCAGTTGGTCAGATTCAACAGTATATAAATGAGGTGCCAGGAGGTGGAAAAATAAACACAATGAAGAAAATGGTCAACAATATAGTTATAAAGTGTTGCTAAACCAATTTAAATGTCTAAAAAGTGGACTTTGTGTCACCTCATGCCTCTCTTGTCACAGAGGATTTAACTTATTCAGATAACACAATAACCAGTGAGTGGAAATAAAACCCTTTGCTGTGTTTATACTCTTTATTTAGATCTTAAAGGAAAAGAGGAAATGAAGTCAAAATAGATTAAGCACATGATCTTATCCTGAATTGTTTTTGGTGGAGACCATAAGCAATTAATTTATTTCCATATTCCAACGTGAAAATAGAAAGTGTGAGTAATCCTCAGGGAGATTTAAACCAAGTGCAAAGGGAGCACGGTAATCTTATAATCCACTGTAATGTCGTGATGGTCTCTCTGAGCTTATCTAAACTAAACTAACTTTCCCAGAGGAATTCAATCATAGAAACAGATGGTCCATAAAGAGTCATGTGAGTAATGCTCCATGTGCCATTCAACAATCTCAACTGTTGCAACGTCATCAGAAATATCAAACAAACAAATCAAATTAAATAAAGTCATATGTTGTCACTTTAAAGGGGTTATCCATCAACACATTGTCAGATCTTTCCAAAATGAAACATCTGCTTGTGAAAAACTATAGAAAAATTGTAGATAATCACAGCCCTTAGTCAACAAAATGAACCTGAGCTAAAAATGGAGATTCTCCATCAAAATAAATACATATTTCTAGTAACCTGTAAGAAACTACTACATGCATCCAACAGCCTACTGGCTGACCAAAGCTGCTGCTGGAGCAGGAGGTGAGTGGGTCGGCTGAAGAAACTCTGAGGTGAAGACGGCCTCGGCGTACTCCTCCACAACGTCCTGAAACTCCGCTGCCACGTCAGCCAGGGCCTCCGACAGTAACTCCTCTGCCAGGCTGAGGCACAACAAGGAGCACAGACATTAAAACCCTTCTCCTAAGAACCATACTGCTAAACCCTTCAATTTGAAAAGTTAAAGAAACATATACCAAATTTAATTTGAGTGGAAAGTCTCTACAGCACGTTTTTATAATATTTTTTGCCAACAGATCCGAGACCCTTTCAAATGACTTAATAATATGAAGGGATACAATAAATGTATATTAGCTTAAAAAGTGTAATTGAGCTCAGTTTCTGAGCTTTCAGAGAAGTATAAATTATTAGTGTTCTGTAACGACCTCTGAAAACACCAAAGATGACATTAAAGCAGATTTTTCCGAACCAGTGTTTTGACTGACTTTCAGAGCTGGACATGAAAAAACTCAGTGAAATTTGTGGCTTGCCTTGAAAGGCATGAAATGAAGGAAAATAACTGAAAAAACTGGTGAGCTGGGTGCGGCACCAAGCTAGATTTCAGTGTTTTGATCATTATCTGGGTCAACACATACTCAGTCTGTGACTGAGGCAGGGACACGGAGGATAAGTGAAAGTCTTCTAGAGCCCCCAAAATGTCAGATCATTAGCTTGTCAGCACAACACAACAATCAGAGTAATTGTGTCTTGTTGAACAACCTGTACATTAGAAGAGTCAATACAAGAAGACTTTGCTCTCAACACTGGATACAGGGTAAAACACAGTGAAGAATCTCCCATTATGGTTTGGAACAAACATTAGGAAATATTAACAACACCCATACCCAAAGAGCTATGTTTGCTTTCTTGAATGACCCTTCATTTTCTGTGTGTTTAATGCTCAAATCATAATGATCCCACCACAAACAAAATCAGCTCTCAGTTAATATACACAAGTAATTGTACCACACAAACTCCATCTTAATATATGAAAAAATAGTTGAATTATTATTAGTTAAATAAATTTATTATTAGTTTAGTAAATTTTCTGGATTTTGGCTGTGCTGAACTTCGGTTGTTTTTATGTAGACAGAATGAATGAGATACATACTCTGGAGCCACAGCAACACTGGGCTGCTCATTACCATCTCATCACACAGACAGGTTTCTGCAGGCTGTCAGAATAGCAGGGGGTGTACGAGCCTATATGTATGTGTTCTCTCTCTAAAAACACTGAGATAATTGGATGACTTTTCATACAATATCCTTTTCTTTTTGTTCCAAATTCAGAGAAGTACAGATCTTTCTCTTGAAAACTTTGGTTCACTAATGTGATACAGAGACACTGATGATGAGCCAGTGAGACACACAATCATAACCCATGGGTGGGATTGGGCAGCAGTTGTTTTTTTTTCATCTGAATTTAAGAAAAAAAAGTGTGTGAAGATATTTGTAATCCCATCCCATTTTAAGGAGGTTCGGACTAATGTACTATACATATGGATTCAGTATGTTTACAGAGATGAGAGGGAGTTTTCTGTATTCTGCATTGCACCAATTTAAGAATTCTGTCAAGTATGCAAATTTGTGAGTGGGTGAGAAGAACGGTGAACACAACTGACACACTAGTCAAACCATAAACTCTGAATGATTCTCTCAGAGAAAGCTCTTCTGTCTGTACATAATGTTCGTCAAAAACACTCAGGGACAAAACAGAGAACAGGGAGGACAAATCCTGCTGATATGTGGCTCTGGTTACAAAGAGTGAGCATGCGATGCTGCTGCTGATATTTTTATCAAAGCAGAAATCTCAAAGAAAAAAATGATTACTGAATTAATTATTAGCACAGTTTAACTTCCGTGTCTGACCTCCAGAGGGGTGTTAAGAAACCTTAACTTATTGATGCTATATGAGTCTTTTACCTGTTTGCGATGGCCCAGGGGTTGAAGCTGCCAACGGCTTCGTGAGCCACAATGCGCAGGTAGGACTCGTAGTCTTCCCGATATTGCTGGATGTTTCTCAGCATGCTGCCGGGCACAGAGATACGAGTCCCCGTGCTCCTCTCCACTTGACTCGGGAACATGGTGCTGCTTCTGGGCTGCTGCTCATCTTGTGATGCCTCTTCTGTTAGGCTGCCCTCAGACAGAAAACTGTTTGTGCGGAAACACAGGAAGTGAATTAGTATGACACCTTTTCATTACTTTGACTGTTCAGTACAGTATAAAGTGGGTAAAGGGCCTTTAAGGGCTATGGCTGCGGAGAAAATAGCAAACTTGTTTACAGATGTGGGAGTCAGAGTGGAGTGGACCGCTGTGATTGACCAAAAACACTTGCTGTGTCTGATACGAGGTTGAGGATGATGAATTTAGGAGGTGTCAGAGCGCAGGCCGGCTCTATCGTCTGCCCCTTGCTCAGAGTGAGTTGGGGCTCAGCTGGGCATTGCCATGGTCTGGCTTTATAATCCTCTGTGCTTGAACAAATCAGCCTGGCTCTTGCGACGGTGCTCTCTGTGCTATATTTAGTTTTGCAGCAGTTCCCAAAGCAAAGTGCCTCTCTATTGTGCTCCCTGGCCTCAGCTGAACTTGTTTCTGTTGACTATGGAGACTGCAAACTGTCGGATGGCCATAAATATCAAAGTACCAGCACAGTCAACTTTGCTTTCAGTTTCAAAATGGGTCGATTTAGTGTCTGATGGGCATTTGAGGGCCAATGTGATGAAAGCAACAATGCAGCACTCTGCAAACTGCCCATTTATAAAGCCAGAATAATACCCATGCTTTTTTCTGCATTTTCAACAGTGAGCAGGGACTAGCTTGCCTTTTCTGTCAACAAAAAACATTCACAAACTCTGGCACAAGAGGTCTCCTCCAATGGCAAGTTTAATCTTGCATATTTATCTGTGAATGATAAAAAAAAAAACTTTACAAAGTGTTTGTGGTACGTTCTCACTATCTTCTGTCTTAAAAAACCCAATTAACTTTTTTAAGACAATGAACAAGTATATGTGTCCATGAGGGGGTGTGTTTTCTGTGTGGGCAGTGACCGACACAGGGAACACAAATTGGATGGTTGAAACACTAAAAAATAAATAAATAAATCCTCTACCCACCACTCATTCACCTACAACCTGACTACACAAACCAAAACAGATAAGCAGCGTTAACTATTGCTAATGTTGTTATGTTGTTATGTTATGATCTTGCCAGCTAGCAAGATCATAACAAGAGTCACTTTCAAGTTTGTCTTCCTGTTTCTCTACAAAAGCTCCAGCAGTACATCGCCCGGGAAACAGAGAACCTGGCAAAAGATGGAGCCATGTGTGATTTATCAAAAGGGACGCAGGCTGTGCTGAAGCCAAGTTCGACAAAGCCAAATGTGGCCAAAGGATCGTAGGGGGTGATTCAAGAGAGATTGACAGAAGTCCTAGTGAGCTTTTGAAAAGTGGGAAAGATCAGTGGGGTAAGAAGCAAGTGGAAGAAATTATCTTGAATACTCAAGAATAACATTGATATTCCCAGAAAAAAAAAGAAATCTCTGGTATTTGAAACAATCAGTCAGCACTGGTGTAACTGTGACTCTAAGGCCATGACTGGATGCAGATGGTGGAAGAAGAGCAGCTATTTACTGTGCATCACAGCCTTCAGCTTGTTTAAAATAATTGGCCTGGGAGGACAACTGTAGCTGCAAACAAAGGGGGAATCAGAGAGCTGATATATAAATAAATTAAAAAACACATGAAAGGTTTAGAATATTGCTGAGTGGGCTTTCATCTTTTCATTGATTGGCTAGACCAGCTGATGGAGCTGTGGTGGGTCAATCAGCATTAGCCAAGAAGGGTGGGGGCTGGGGCAGCAGGGGTCCATGTCTGGCTCCTCACCATGGATACATAAATCTTATCTGGCACTCTGCTGAGGTTTCCAGAGATGAAATCTATCACTCCATTGTGTCAGTGGTTGTTTGATAGCACTCACATGAGCACAGACACAAAGAGAGCTGAGGTTAAAAAAAAAAAAAAAAAAAAAAAATCAACGCTGGTTTAGAAATTGTTTAAGAGCACGGTGACAGTGTCATGTCTTGTGATAGATAACTGTAAGTCATAACTCAAAAGCTACTGCAACTGGACTCAAAAGACACTAAAAACATAACCTGTACAACTATAAACATAGAATGAGTTCTGCTTTTCTTTCATTTTTTTTTTCCTAATCAGCAGAGAGTCATCTTTTGAAAACCCTATGACTCACATGACTCTGTTTTCCTGCTGACAACAATACTTCATCTCTCTGGGCTGAGAAATGTGGTTTATGAACTAATCAGCACTAAAACAACACACACACGATGAGCTCTTCATGCATTGTACTGTTCCAAAAACCCCCAAATTAAACCTCACCATTCTGCTACACTGAGCACTTGGAGAACCAGCACTGATAGAGGATTAACACCCTCCCTCAACAAAACAAAAACAAACAAATTTTCCTACTTACTGTGGAAAATGATGCAAGTGTTCTTGTCATCATTTGCTGTATAAGCGATTGGACAGCAGAATTTTATCAGTGTGATCAATAATTCTCTATTCAGTCTGGTTGGCTATGCTTTATGCTGGTGGCTTCACATTAGTATTAATTATCTGACCTGTTGGCAGGTTTTCAATATCTGGACTGAACTAAAGCTGGCTGCAGTTTTATCTGCTGAGACTTCAAAATATCAAAATAATAATTTTCATTATCTGATAAATTAAAATTCTTTAGTGAGGTCACTGTGTTTGTCTCTAGCATTGAAGTGAGGCATTATCATTAAATCTAGACAGTTTTCTTGCATGATCATTTCAGTGTAGGAGGGGAAAGTTAGCTTTAGCTGCACACCAACTCAGCTTATTCCCTCAGGCTGTAGATGGAAGCTGCTATTTCACAATTATTAATAGGGCTACTGTTAAAGACCCACGCATTCTGACATGTCCTATATGTAGGGCACCAAACAATTCTACAACGAGTTTACATGGAGGTTACATGCATGTTTATGTGTGTTTTTGTTTTAGTGTTGTTGATGAGACAGGCTCTGTAATCACTTCACCTCCTCTGTTATGTGTTGGCAATTGTGTCACCTGGGTCATTTAAGCCTGCAGCAGAGCAGCACAGGTCTCCCACTTATCTCCCTTACAGCTCAGGTCAGTTTACAAAGCTACTTCTTGGCCCCAAAAGACAGCTCTTTAAAACGATGTGCCTAATAAACACAATTTCTCTTTCTCACACCAAATGCTTCCACCAACTTTATTACTTCTTAGGGGACAAAGCATTGTTAAGAAACATGCTGTTAACTCTATGAAACTGCATTCACAACAAGTTTCTGCTTGCATCTTGTTGTAGAGCTTTAAATGAAGAAAAACGATAACAAAAAAAATCCACTATGAAGCAAACACAACGTATCTTTCAAGGGAGAAATTCACTAACCATGACAAGTGTAACTGTCATTCACATAATCTTTCTTACTTAGCCCTTTTGATATGCAAATACTGTATACAATTGTTCCATTTTAACATTCCCCTCTATCTAACCATCTTATCATTGTTTTGCAAATGATGGAAAACAGATTCTGTGAGTGCAGACAGAAAAGCTATCCAAGCTATCCTCTCCATGCTGCCGACTGCTGTCTGTCAAAATCAGCAATTACTATAAGTCTTCGTTAACTAATGTACCAACAGGAACTAATCCTCATTACTCTAATGATGGCTAGAAAATCTCAGCTCAACTTATTAAAAACATCAACCAGAATAAACATATACCACTTCCTGTAAAAAGCACACAAATGTGCAAGCTCATGATTTTAATTTGAAAAATGAAATACACTTGCATGTACTCTAACTTGTTCTGAGGATAAAAATTGATCTAGTATTTCATCCTGTATAGATTCAGGAGGCTTCAGTTTTTAAGTGATTTTGTTTTTACCAAAACGCTGCAAGGCTTGATATCGCTGAAAAACAAGTCATGAAAAAACAAACTGAACCTGACTGAAGTCTGACTGAATTTAATTTGTATGAATTTGTTCGAAGCAACACCCTCCTGGCTTGTCTATGTCAACAACTTCAAGCCCTTCCATTCTTTTCTCTTCCTTCCAAGTTACTCATTAATTTAAGCAGTAAAGCAGCTGCAGCCAAAGCCCTGGGCAGTGGAGGATCTCTCTGTAGAGTCTGCTGCCAGAGTCAGGAATAGACTCTGCCCTGGGTATGGTAGCCACCAAGTGAGTTTTGCAGGATGAGTAAGACCTCCCAGTGGGAGAGCGATTATAGGGCAATGACACGTCATGCGGAAAAAAACAGTAACTGTGCTTTGTAGGAAAAACATTAACCACTTTACTTATCATCAAGCCTAGAGGCCTAATTAAGCCAACAGTGAATGACTTCCTGTGGATGCTGCTGCTGTTGTTCTTAGTTATAGAGTACAACCACAGGAAGTCTTCTATTTATTTATTTTTTAATTATATTTATTTATTTTTCCAATAAAAAGTGACGTCAGTTTTTCCAAGTAATCACAATTTTGATATATATATTTTTAAAAGAGGGTGATATCATAATATTATGCATCATTAGCAGCATATTGTGCCAGAGGAATGATGACTGATGATGGAGGCTTAGATCTCAAATTTCAGCTAAAGAGATTGGAAAGGAAGTTAAATAGGTAAAACCTTGACAGTGCACTTAATATTCTGAAAACAGTCCAAAAAAATTCTCTACTGCCTCTTTAAGATGAATAAAACAGCAGTGGAACAGAGCCATCAGCAAAGGATGAGACAGAGAAATTATCTGAGCATAAAAAAGATTGAAGGACATGGTAACCCACCCAGTCTCCACAGGTTTTTCTAGGACAATATTAGCCGCAGAGGTCTGCTTCAACACTGGCCTGGTGAGTCTAATTGGCTGAGGAGAGGCTGGCCTGGAGCCCGGAGCATGGCACTGGGGTCCTGGGAGGAAGAGAGAGGACAGGGAGGAAGGCAGTGATAGTGTGTGTCGAGGATAGGATAGAGCATGGGACAGACAGTGAAGGTGGAAAATAAAATGAGGAGCATACAATCAGAACGACAGGTATTCACCAATTTTTTCACTTGTTGCACTGTCTCCCCCTACAGGGATATCAATTTCTCTACATACAGTTAGAGAGGATAAAGAACCTTCTACACAAGGGTGTTTATAGTGTTTACACCATTTACCTGCTACTGGTTGGTCCCAGTAAAGAGGGTCTGAATAGGTGATAGAAGCAAACCGTCTCCTCACTTCCTCCTGATCCCTCTGCTCAGACACACACACACACACACGCAGGCACACACACACACAGACACAATTTATGAACATATTTCCCATCTGCCAATAGTGAGCCATATCGGGAAGCAACCCCAGACCAGAGCTGTCACAACAGCTCACTATAAATAACAAACCGATCGCTGGTGACCTTTTGGGTTTCACAGCAACCTCCACAGCAACCTTTTGCTTCTGCAGTGCAGCTCTCACCTGTATCTCCTCCATACGAAGCAGCATACTCTCAAGAGTGGGGGCCTGCAGCCTACACTGGGCCATGCCCTCCAACTGTCTGTCTGTCTCAGCTGTCCATGCTGCCCGTGCAGTGTCTTCCAAAAGATCGTCCAGCAGAGCCTCGCTCAGCTGCTCTGCAGTCTCTGTGGCCTGTGGACGACAAAATGTACAAAAAGCAGAGAAAATATAATAAGGTATATGTGACTATTAGGTTTAACTGTATGACTGTTTCACATAACATATTAACATTAAATTTTTATTCAATAGGAAGGCTGACTGTTGCACAGCTCACCCTCTCTGCAGCCTGCTCGGATAGACGATTTCTCAGTGAAGAGTTGACCCTGGCCCTGGACTCGCCAATCTGCTGAAGTAGTCAAGAGGTCAAAGTAATCACCATTTTATTCCATTTAGTCAAAAAAAAAAAAAAAAAAAAAAATCGAGTAAATCTGAGGGTAAATACATACTGTTTTAGTAATAAAAAAAATATATAATATAATAATAATATGTATTGATTGCCTTATCCCTCTTCTTTGAGTGACATAAAAAGAAAGGAAAAGTAAAGAAAATTTAACACTATCCAGACAGAGCCTATATCTTCTTACCTGCGCTTCATCCAGAAGGGGCTGAATTCTCTCTCTGGCTTTCTGCTCAGCTCTCTCAGCCCAGTGAGTTGGCGAGACCACCTCAGACCTGTCACAGGAGAAGTTCTGAGGCTGATAGATTTGACTTAAATAACCTAGATATTTTATTCCCTGACAACACCCTTGACTGGATATAAAGATGGAAGACATGACAGTTTCCCAGAAGTGAAGCCAAAACCTCTTGATCGCCTCCTGGTGGCTGGCTGAAGTATGGGTCACAAACCCCACCCTGTCCATGTTACCAAATGGGACATGGGCCAAACTAAGTAAAAGTAAATGCTAAATACATTTTCCCCCTAAGATGATTCAAGCTGTTCTTACCACACTGATGTATGTTGAAGTGGTTATCTTCAACTAAGTTTTCTTTTAATTTGTTATTTGATGCTACAAAAAGGTTGTCTCAATGTCAAAGGGTGTCTCAATAGTCAGCTCTGATTGACTTGCGATTGAATTGGGTGGGTTTACAGGAGGGACCTTGATACAGCAGCTACACCGGCCGATCACTAATGCAGACTACAAATGACGTCGCCAGCGCAAGATGGCAGCTCCAGTATCTGGTATATTTTGGTTTCATTTTTGTATAATGAGAGGTGGAGACGTTTTGTCCATCTATATCTAGTCATTGGACAACTGTTCAGATTCAGAAATTTTAATTAAGTAATTAAGAAATGTATTATATTCTTCAGTGACAGATGTTAAATTAGAACAGATTTTTGAACCATATGAAAAGTGATTTCAATTTAAGTTATCAAATACTATCCCTTTTGAAATTGATAATTAATTTATACACATTGGTTTTCAATGGAATTAGAATTGTAGCATTTACCAGATTTTAAGAGAGTTTGGCTACATATTTACACATTTACCTTGTAAATACACGGTGAGTTTGTCCTTTCAATATATAGACCAATGAACCAGGACACAATTAATCAATCATCAAGTGCAATATCCAAATTTCAACAGCTGCAAAATTTTTGATTCAAAAAAAAAAAAAAAAGTTAAAATGTGTCACAACATACAACAAAAGAAGTAAATACATGTCCAGGCCTCAAAATCATATTCTCCTCAACATCTTTTTAAGATTTTTTTTATCAGTGAAAGTAAAAGTTAAAAAAATGACCATTTTAACTGAACTCATGACTCATATTGCGACATTTCTTTTTTTTGCACATCATTCAGCCCTAAAAGGAACTAATTTGTAGCCTAACACTACTTACAACAACTCCAGTTGAGGTTAAAACATAACAACTCCAAAGACATTTACTTGATGAATGTGACATGAGCATTTCATACAGGAAATAATCTGCTTCCTGTGAGGAGTCTATTGTGCAATACTGATCACAAGTGACACTTGTTAGCAGGGGAAGTAGGTGGAAGGTGGAACAGTCTACAGGACCCACTCATACACACACAATACAGTGATGACTCCCTGATTTCAGCAATACCTAAATATATTGTACATTTTTACTACTTAAATACCTCAGTTCTATCAAATGTATAAAAATTCTGTAAAATTAAAGCCTACACACATCACAAGAATTTTACTGTGATGCATTTGCTTTTAACAATCTTTAATTTGTAATTAATAGAATAACTGTCTGCGGCAAATGGAACAGCAGGAGAAACACATAGGTACAACAGATCTTTTTACTGCAGACATTTCACCTGGTCATAGGAGGAAATGTCCAGTTGGAGTGAATAACACTAACAATGTGGTAATTACATTCAATTAGATTCACTAACCCACTGTGCCCAAAACTGTCCAGGCACTGGAACTTGCAAAACTAAACATATAATAATATAATAAAAAAAACAACGACAACAATAACAAAAACCAGCCTATGTGCTGTGTGTGGAGTCAGAAGCACAAAAGACAAACCTGCACAACTGCTAATGTAATTACAGCTTTAAAGACAAAATGTTGACAGCAATCTATGCTGTGCTCATGCAGTGTTTTGTTGCCGACTGTGCAGCGCTGAACTGTCCAATGACTAATTAGGAAATGTGTGGCCATCTAAACAACATATGCTCTTTCTGTTGCTGAGGGGACGTTGCTGCAATTACAACCTGCATTATTTTCTGTTCTATTGTTTGTAGGTAATTACGTTGTAATTTCCAATATAACTGTTCATTAAATTGTGAGACTGGGCGCATTGAGCTGAGCTGTACGGTAGATTACGATGTGGATTATCACTTTTGACTTGGCAGCAGGATTCGTGTGTGTTTTTTTGGCACAATGGCAACATTGTTAGGAAAGGTTTTTCTTTCCTACAGAACCTAAACAGTAAATGTTTGTAAGCACTTATTGTTGTGATTATCGTTATTTTGTATATGTATTGTTCAGTGATTAGGAGTGTGCGAAGAAAGTTCTAAGCCCTACTGCCTACATTTCTATCCGGTCCAAATCCAGTTTAGTTTCATCTGTCTCGTTAAGCAGGAATTTTAGGCATGACTTCATTTAGGTCACCTGCTTTAACTGTGTTCAACTGTGCGTTTATTGTTAGTGTCTGTAGAGCTGAAGTCAAAAAAAATATTTGATATCTGGTTCAATGTCTAGCAACTGCTACAGCATTATGACCTTTAACTTCCCTCCCCACAGATCCTTTGAGTCTCCTAAAAGTCTATGATCTTACTACTGTACCTTAATCTCTGAATGCGTTCAGCCTCTTCTTTACTCAGCTGGTTGAGCTCTTTCAGTCTCTGCGTCGTCATCTTATCCAGCCAGGCTTTTCTGTACCAAGCCAGTAATCATCAAATGAAGTAAAATGTAAGCTCAATTAAGTGTTTCACATAAATAACTTATAATCCTCATCTCTGAAACCATGCTGCTTGCCACTGATTAATTGGAAAGCACAATTGTAGTAATTAGGATTTGATTAAACAGAGACATACGTGGAATACTCAATCAATGAGGTGCTTATAATCACTGAAAACAGGCCAACTATTAATCACTCACAAGAGAAATGGCCTCAATCTAGCAAGAACCAAGATTAATTTATTGGAATTAACTTTTAATTGGAATCAGAGTATTGCCTGTGGCTTTCAGCAAGTGGGGTCTGACATAGAGGTTAGAAATAACTCTCAATACAGAGGGAACATTTTGCTCCCATTTTGCTCACACAGATAATCTAAGATGTGAAATAGAAATAACAAAAACCCAACAATAACTACTCTGAGAAATTATAGTGTGTCATTCTGAAATATATGACAAGTAGAAGAAATTAAAATCAGGTAAAAACTTGGAGGAGGTGGACTTCACCTTAATGCTTCATCGTGAGCTTGTTTCTTCTTTTCTGAGCTCAGGACCGGCTGTGCTCCAAAACTAGCAGCTACCGTCTCCTTGGGAGGGCTGGGTGAAGGCTTCACTGGAGAAAAGAGACATCGTGGCTCTGGTCTCCCCCTTTGAGGGGATCTGAGAGAATAATAAACACAGGCACAAGCAGAGATACACTTTATTAAGACAGATCAGAAGAGATGGTGGGGGAGTCCAGCAGGAGGAATATGGAGAAGAAGAATCAAGGAAAGGTAAAGAGAAAGAGCTGTTTTTACACTAAGAACCTGCACTATTTCTGTGTGTTTTGACAATTCTTAATTCTTAGATTGTCTTTTTTCCTTCAATGAAATGTAATCGTTTCCACAATTAGTGCATCAACTCACAATGAATTAATGAGCATATTAATAAATATTGACTCAGTTTCAGTCATTATAATAGTATAATCTGTGTTATATAATGACATTAATCATCTAGTGTGAGCTGAGAATGAATGAGACTAAAAGCATTGGTGAACAATAACGGTGGTGACTTTAAAAATGTGTCTTCAGCTGTACAGAGAGATAAATCACTCACCGCTGTGGAGGAGGAGAGTGAGGGGATGCCGGTATCCAGGGCACAGAACGCTCTTTTTGAGGGAGCTCATTCACTCTGAGCCGGGAGGACACTGTAGGCTGCTGGAAGCCTGCATCTCGCATCTGGTCACGCTATGAAAGTTAAATTACAAATGATATGTTTGGAACTTTTTCACATTTTTTTTCTATCAGAACCCAAATCACACAGGTGCAAATAATAATATAAGGCACTTCTTGTGCGTTTTAACATATTAAATTCTGTGTTTAATTTTGCAGAAGTCAAGCTAACACCTTCATGATAATGTCAGCCTTCTTTTTCTCAGAGTGTCGCCCTCTCCTGTAGCCGGTGTTTGCCTGAGTTCGTCCATGCAGCTCTCTCATCTGCCTCTGCTGGGTGAGACTCTCCAGGCCGGCCCTCAGCACCTCTCTTCTGGTCATGGGCTGATGAGAAGTAGTTTTTGGTTTCCGTGGGGCCATTCTCCTTCCTGCTGTCACAAACAAAAAATTTTATTGTTTTGGGCTGATTTATTGAATCTCACTTTTGCTTTAATAATAGCTGGAGTAAGAAAGTATACTCATTTTTCTCTTTCTTTTTAAACACAAGTAAATCAGTGTGGACACTGGGGGGCATTATGCACCAACATGACACGACCAATTAAGACAATTAGTGAGGACTCTTGACATCCAATCGGATCCCTGCTGATGCCAGAGAGGTAGCATGGGGGACTTAAGTAATACAACAAAGACATTTGTTTCCAGGGAGACTGAAGCTCATTGTAGGTGTTTGTGTCATCTCTTCCACAGGATGCATCTCAGCCTGACGCCAGCAGGAGTTAACTGCTCATAAGACTAGCAGCGGGGGACTGAAGCTGAAGGCCAGAGTTCTGCACTTCAGTTCCTGTTTTTCTATCACGTCTTCATGGCTCCTTACCAGTTTTTATGCCTGTGTGCAGCCATTTAAGCATAGTTTGGAGGGGGGGCACAACTGCACAAAAGCTCTTGGGTGACTTCCAAATACACTGGAGAGTTTGTTTTTTCATTAAAGAGCAGATTTCAGCAAATGGGCAATTGACCTTAACAAGAAATTGTGAAGGAAAGGTTATGAATATGATTATTTGTAATTATATTTTATTGCTCAGAGCTAATATTAGGAATAAATTAGAAAATTTATAAAATTACACTTATATATATGGCTAACTAAAGAGATACAAAGGCTTTCAAATGTGCCAAGATGAAATGTGCCTGTTTCATGTTAAAAAAAAAAAAAAACAAAAAAAAAACCAGTTTCTTTCATCGGTTAAAAAAAGAAAAAAAAACACCCTCACCATGGACACCTCTTTTGGGATTTGCAGGTTTGCGAGTTTCTCGAACAGTTGAGGTGCTGGGACCCTTGAACGCACCAGCAGGTGACATGCTGCGATGAGGGGACTTCCTGTGTGGAGGACATGTCTGGGCCTGCATTTTTTCCAGTGCCACTTGTTTACTCAGGGCAGAATCCAAAGTCTAAGAGGAACAGAATAACAAGATATATAAAAGTTGTTTTTTCAGATAAGAAAAACTATAAGAGTCTCTAAAATAAGTTGTAAATTTAAACAAATAAAGTAAAATATTAATTCAAACAAAAAAAAAACTTTAGAAAGCTGAGTTATATTTTTCAGTTTCAAAATTAAACAGTGCAACAAAGACAGTAATAAGTAATATATGTTATTCACCAAGAGCCACATGCAGTGCAGCATAGAGTATAAGGATGATATTAAACGATGATGATGATAAAAATGTTGTGAAGTGAAGAAAGTGCTGAGTCTCAGCTTTAACTTGAGGGTGTTAGCATCGACATCTAATTAATATTGCAGGAACTGTAAACCTTTCTATATATACATACATAATCTCACAATTTTGAAGGAAATAAGAAAAATTAGAAAGTTACAAACTTAGACCTTTGTTAGAAAGTTGGTCATCTACAGCCATTAGTCTGTGAGCCATTGACAACAGCAGACAGTTTATATTCCCTTGTAATGCCAGACATGTGCCGTTGTTATCTTCACTTGATGCATGTTTTGTGGCAACTTGAGTTTTGCTTTTAGTTTTGTCTTCACATCACCACCTCAAATAGAATATAGTTGGGCTGAGGTGAGGTCACCTGGGGCTCACCTCGAGTTTCTGCAGGATGTCAAGGGCCGTCTCAGGCACAGCTGAACCCTGGTCCACTTCGACCTTAGCTGAGCACAAAGACAGCTGACGAATCAGCTGACCTAGCTCTTTGTAGTGAGGAGGTAGCTTGCTATGAGATAGATCTGAAAGCTGGTGGATAACCACCTGCAAGGCCCTCTGTGCCCCACGGTGGGCAGCTGCAAGCCTGTTTATTGCAGTGGACTGACAGAAGAGCAGATAGTCGATCAGTTTTCCAAAGTAAAACAGATATCTCAATAATTTTTGCTTGGGAAAAGAGCTGACAAAATATGCTGTTCACAAAAAGCACCATACAAAACTATTATTTTGACATCATTAAATGGTGTCAGCTCTCCATAAAAGTAAATCCCTGACAATACTAATGACATACCTTTTTGGTGTCCCACATTTTCTGGCTTCGTAGTTTCTCTATATCTTCTTGTATCTCTTTTACCTAATTAATAACAATTTAGTTGGAGAGTGTTTACAGATACAGAATAACATAAAAAGGCAAGGTGAAAGATTATTTTTCAAATATGCCCCAGATTTAAATACCTGTTGTTGGAGAACATAGATACTACGTGCTGAGCGAGCGGCCTGCTTCTGTCTGAGGAGCTCTAGTTTGTTTAGCTCTTCAGGCTCCATCGGCTCCTCTGTTTTTTCCCCTGTTGTTTAAAATCCAACACTGATTATTATTAATCACTGTATTTGAAATGTAAAAGCCATATGAAAAGTGTGTGCAGTACAGTTGATTTTGTAACTTACCTCTGTTGGCTAGCTCTTCTACTTTCTGAATATACACTTCTAGCTCATTTTGCAGCTTGTGGATTTCCTGGCTTAAAGGACCCTGTTTGCCTCCTTCCAGCTGTCTTGGGCCAGGGTCTCTGGTTGGAGGAGACTGGCCAGTCCGAGACATTGGACGAATGGGACGCTTCTGGGATGTTTGTTTAGTTCCAGGATTGGTTATTTTCCCTTTTGGACTGGAGGCCTTTAACTTGGCCTTATTTGGTGTGGCTGCAAGCTCCTACAGAGAGAGTAAGAGTCATTTCAGTCTGTGATTGAACAAAGTAGCAATGATTTCTTGAGTAGGATTTAAACCAGCAAACTAATATAACTAATAATACTAATATATATAGTGAGGAAGTCTTAAATGTCTCAGAGTGTAGTTTAATAATTATAAACTTTGAACCATTAATCTACATCAGTTACCTGAAGCAGCTCTACATCACTTGTATCAAGGATGGAGGCCTCCTGAGAAGGTTTGGCAGGGGATTTAATCAGTGACTCAAGGCGCCTTCGTCTCAGATCCCGCTTGGCAAGCTTAACAGCCTCCTGGAGCCTCTCCTCAGAGAGCACAGTGAAGCTGATGGAGCTCCTGGTGCTCTCCACATTCTCACACTCCGACGACAGTGGCAGCAGCTTCTCAATCACAATGGGGGCTGGTGGATGTACATGGGTGGCGCGGTTGCGGACACTTGCAGGGATGGCATCATTGAACAATAGCTATGACACGTAAGATACTGGTTAGCCGGCGTGTGCTATCAACAGCCATTGTGATATGCAATCATGCTTTTCACAACACACTCTAAACAAGTATGTAGGTCATTTAGAGCTGAACATCCTTAGGTCACTCTCAAATGTCTTTTTTTGTCCCAAACCCCAAAACTGAGTCTTGTACCTGTGGATTGTTTTAAAGATGGTTTATTATAAGTGTTGAACTATCAAAACTGTAGCAATTGCTCTACTGTTATTCCCTTCATTTGAACTCAGTTGGATTTTTTTTTAAATCTAATGCCAACAGCACTAGAATAAATCCCACCTTTGTTTAAACTGTTTAAAGAGGTGTTCATTTGGCAGCTCTATTGTTTGGTTATATTAACACTGTTCTGTACAGCGAGGTGATTCAAATATCTAGTCTATCCTCACTGACATCTGTGGACAAAATATTAAAAATAACATTAGCAGAGTTAACAGTTTCAACATAAAGTTAACTTTATAACCTTTGTGCATGTAGGATTTACTGCAGGGCTGATGTCTCAGACTGAACTGGATCCAAGTATGGTGGCAAATATAAGGAGATATTTGTATCAGTTAGCATGAGCCATTTATAATAAAGATGCCGTTTAATATTAACAGGCTTTAGACATTTTTCCCATTGTTGTTTACCTTGGTGTGGGACATCCCGGTGGTTAAATTGCTGCGGTTTCGGGTTGAATCTAAAACAACCCAGTCTCTCCCTGGACTTTGAGGTCCCTCGAAAATCGTGTTATCATTCTTCAAGAACTGTGCAGCCATTTCAGTAAAAACAGTCAAACTAACAATTAACTAACAGAATAACAAAAGTTAGCATTAGCAAGCTAACTAGGCTTTTGAATTGAAGTTTGCTAACGTCAAGTTAATCCCAAAATCACCCATTCCACCATTTCGACTTCGCTTACAACAACCTTTTTCCACTTTGTATAGGGATTATAAATTAACTATACGCACAGTTTTGCTAAGTGCATACTCATTAATATATAGCACATAGTTAATATCTTAAATTTTAGTTCAAGCTTGACAACAATTTGAACCGCCGCCATGACAACAACAGAACGCAAAAGACGGAAGTAATTTTTAGGATGCGTTCATGTCAAATCGGTCAACCCGTAATTTGGACAACCGTGTGGTGGGGAGCCAGTTCGCATCAACTTTCGCGTGTAATTCAGCATTAAATATACCTGGAATTTCCGACATCGACGGTATCTCACACTTGGTATAAAAAGCACTACAGTGATGTTAGCAAACTGCTGCATAAATGGCTGCAAATGTACATCTGTTGGCAGTTTGTCAAGAGGGGAAAAATGGTATATGTTACAAGCAATCTTCAACTAATTCTACTGGAGCCGTACATTGTTTGTTTGTATCTGGTTTCATCTGTGAAACTACTGAGTGAATGCACAAAAGCAGCTAATTTAGGCGATTTATCTGGTGCGATCAGATAGCGCGTGTTTTTGCTGTTTTTACTTGTGACAACAATACATGAACGCATCAAGTACGGATCGTCAAAAAGTCAAAAAGGTACAAAACCTCCTTTATAATGATAATAATGATGTTTCAAAATCTAATATTAAAGTTGGGTTATGACTTTAAATAAGCAAAGCAAATTTTGCATGCACATTGCAAAATGTGGACATAGATTACATTGTTTTCCCATACCGCACAGGGGAAAAAAATACAGAATATGAAACTAAAAATGTGATATTTCTGAAAATAAAAGATATATTATTTGACCTTAAAATGTAGTGGTGTAGAAAAGTTTCCTGAAATTGGAACGTTTCGGTAAAGTAAAAGTTTGTCTTGCACTTGAATAAATATACATATTTACATTCAACCACCGAATAAAAACCCTTCTGTAATGTGCTCTAAATATGTGGAAAAACTATGTAATAACAGCTTTCAAGTAATATCACTTCAGTTTAAATAATAATTTGAGGTGCTCAATCAACGGTCTCATTCAGGTACACTGTCTCTTTAAGAACCTTTGCACGGGCCGGAAGTGGTCATGCTAGTCTGTCAGTATTTCTACCAGGTCCAGTGTGTGCAGATCAGCAGTATTTCTGTGAACATTTGTTAGTCTGTCTCATTTTTTAGCTTTAAGTTTGTGCCTTTTGTTGGTATCTCGGTCTAAACGATGTCCAAGTACGAGGAAGTAACTGTGCGTGGTTATGATGAATTCTGCCAGGCTGTGTCTGAAAGAAAAGGAAAGGATATTTTTGCTTATTTCTCTGGTGATAAAGACGATCAAGGAAGGAGCTGGTGTCCAGACTGTGTGAAAGGTAAACTCAAATAGCCTATTTTACTGTACTATATATGATATTGCAATTAGATTTAATTTTTAATAGATTTGATTGAAATATTTGGTTGTGTAACTAACTTTCCATTGCTGCAGTAGTAAGTTGTGTACTGTTTTGCATTTAGGGATCTTGATTTTGATTGATTTCATGTCTGGTGCACCTTTATTTTGTGTTTTTTAACAGTTTACCTTCATTCCTTTCAGCTGAGCCTGTTGTAAGAGGAGAGATGAGTCATCTTCCTGAGGGCTCTGTCTTCATCTACTGCCAAGTTGGAGAAAGAGCTTAGTCAGTACTTCACTCTTCTTTAGTCTATCATCAGTGGTTTTTCAAGCACCTGAGTCACACAAAACAAGAGCACACCATATTGTGGCTATAACTAACAGTTATTTCAATGATTGAATATTTTTCTGGTGAACTGGATATCTGTCTATATATTTATCTATATTTTTTATTATAACCTAATACAATAATAAAATTGTTAACTTACATAATGACAAACAGCACAAAACCCGAAGAATATATTTTATAACAAAGATACAAGTAATTCTTTGTATGTGTGAAGTCACTTACTTCATTAATAGCTAAAATGGCAGGATTAACTTCCTCGGGGGCTCTAGCACAAACATTTGTTATGATATTTGTCTTATTTTTATCCCAAGCAGCGAGAAACCAACCAGTACTATAGAAATATAATTATTAATTGATTGAGTAGTGAATTGACAAAATGTTGTCAACTGATTCACTGTTTCAGTGAATCAGTTGGATGGATATGGAGGTTTATTTATTTCCCAGTTCTCTATAAAAGAAAACATATTTGTGGCTTTGACTTTTTGTCAGATAAAATCAGAAAATGGAACATGTTCACTTGGGCTTCAGGGAAAATTGATGAGCGTTTTGTAGACTGGCTCGCTCTCAATGCATATATATCTAAAAAAATAATAGACAGATATATTGATAATAATAAAATGATGAAAAGGATTGTTTTCAATCTTATAGTACTTTTGTGATGGCATAATCTGGTTTTCTGCATGTTGACTCAACAAACATTAAGAATTGTAACAATCTGATGGAACATCAACAAAAGATATCATGAATTGAAACAGCGAAAATCTTAAAACTACAAATCTTTACACAACAAGGCTGAAAGATTCAGGAGAAGAGAACCTGACATAGTTGATACTGAACTTCAATGGTGCAAAATTCAGACAATTTTGTAATTAATCATATTATGTAGACAGAAATGATATGCAGTGCTTTGCCTGGTTGGTAATCCAGCCTTGATTACTAACTGCTTTATATGATTATCAAAATCTTTTTGTGTTGCTCAGCTAATGAATGACTAGATGAAGCATTAGACTGTGTAGATTATAACATAACACATTAAATTTCTAGACAGACATCTTTTGTTTCAGATCATGTGTGGGATAAACAATCACTTGTGTGCAAACCAAAACAATAGAGGAGATTTTGTTTTTAGAGGAAATAATATATCTTTTTCAGATACAGTAAAATTTAGAAAAGCTGAAAATCCTCTTTTTCATGTCTGTATTTCTCATGGTATGTCATATCAGATGCTTAATATTATGTTTTTCATGTGGCAGTTGGAAGAATCCAAATAATGATTTCAAGAAGACTCTGAAGTTAAGTGGAGTTCCCACCCTACTGAGATATGGCACAGTAAGAATACCTGGAGTTAATTGATACAAAATGGAATAGCTAAATCTTGAATATTTTACAGAAATGTCTTTTAGAAATTAGTTAGGAAATAAATAAAAGACTGAATTCAAACATCCATTTTTTATGCTGTTATGAATATGGAAATAGAGTTCTTTACTATTGTTCTTAGGCAGGCAAATTCTCTATTATACAGCAATATTAAAAGCTAACCATGAAATCTCTTCCAGCCTCAGAAATTGGTGGAGGAGGAATGCTTCAAAGCAGAACTGGTGAGGATGATGTTCACTGAGGACTGAGGATCCCGTGCTGCTCACATCACTCACAAACCAGTAAAACAGTCAATCTAATTGGCCCCCCATTCAGTTACAGCACTACTGGTTTATTGAATATTGATAACCATTCAGAAGCTGCATCTCCCACTGTGATCTGATGTTTATTTGCAACTGTACAACTACAATTACGAACATCTTTTGTGATATACAGCTATTCAATTAATTCTATACTGGAATTACACAGAATGGATGTAAATCCTAAACATTTTTCTGTTATACTTTATGTGCAATCAATCGACTTTGACCTGTAATTTTAGGTGACACATTTCTTCTTTTCAGTTCCAAGAATATCTTGGATTTCTTTTTTTTACTGTGACCATTTTCATGTGATTTCTTTTGTCCTGCAGTACGATTTGAATAAAGTGACTCTTGATGTTGAAAATTTGTGGCAGAAGAAAACTTGTAATGTGCTGTATGATGATGATAATCATTGTGGTCACAAGCTAAAACTTTAATTAAGTAAAAGCTTCAAAGTTTTACTTGAGTAAAAGTATGAACATATTATCAACAAAATGTACTACTGTATCAAAAGTACTAATTTAGGCTTTTATTATACACAACTTTTATTGTTGTAGCAGCTCAAGGAGATGCTAGTTGTAACTGCTTAATATATAAAAGCAGCTCAGTTTAGTTTAGGGTCACTGAAGAAGAAGAAAAAAAGGAAACTCCTTAAAAAAAATCATTTCATAGTTTGTTTGTTTTTTTGAGGTTTTGGATAAAATAAATTAGATGAAGTCGGTGTAAATAACTCTTTAGTGTAACAATCCAGGCAGATTTGACAATGGTTCCCAACCAGTCACTGCAGTGTTGTAACATGTAGAGTATTTCCCTCTTTACTGTAGTGGGAGTAGAATTATTAAAACGCATAAAATTAAAGTAATCCAACTAATCCAACGACAAGTGGGCTACTTAAACTGGAGGTAGGCGAGGCTGAGGCAGAGACCCCTGCTCTGCCTGAACACTTTCTGCAGCTCAGGTATTTTCCTCTGGTGAAAACTAGGTGGCAGCAAATTCATAAGAACAGAGTGTAGATTAACCCCAGCCTTATCTTTTTGAAATTTGCACAATTTCAATCAGAGTTGTCTCATAAAACCTGATTAAATTAATACAACCGCAGCATTTAATGACACAAAACACAAAATGAAGGTCATACTTGTAACCCGGCTGCTTTTAATTTGAAAATCAGACTGTTTGACCCTATAAAATATGTAAACTCGAGCATCAAAGAAATTAGAAATTTTGGTATTTTTAACACATGGGGAAATTCACATCACTTAGTGTCTAAGTGTCGTCTTCACGACCAGCGGCAGCAGATGCGACGATGAAAGTCTGTGCTTTCGGGAAAAAAGAGCGCAACCGCTGTTGCAGTCAGGGCGATTTAAGCGGAGCGCATTCCTGCACAGCGCTCACACCGGAGGACGAGCAGCGGTGAGACACAGACCGCAACGCCTCACAGGAGCTGGGAGCTCGCCGAAAACCTCGCGTTGGAGGTGGAAGAAGTGCTGGGTGTCGCCCCCAACATAGCGGTTACATGTACAGCGGTCTCGGCTGAGGGCAACGTTGTGTGTTCGAGGAACCGTGCGCTGCGATGTCGGAGTTTCTGGTGAGTCTACTCGGGGAGCGGCTCGTCAACAGCGAGAAAGCCGAGGTGGACGTGCAGTCGCTGGGCGCCAAGCTGTCCCTGGTCGGGCTCTTCTTCGGATGCAGCCTGAACGCGCCGTGCAAGCAGTTCAACGGCAGCCTGTGCGAGTTTTACAGCAGGTTCAAAAAGACGTCTGAGCATAAGGACAAATTGGAAATCGTCTTCATCTCGTCTGATCAGGACCAGAAACACTGGCAAGACTTTTTGCAGGAGATGCCATGGCCTGCGTTACCTTTCAAAGACAGACACAAAAAGGTAAGATGGGTCGCGGTGATGAGGAGGAAAGCTGCCAAATCACTGCTTAGTCTCTGAGAAGGTGTTTTTTTTTTTTGTTTTTTTGTTTGTTTGTTTTGTTTTTCTATAAGCGGGCTGGAAATCACTGGGGAAGCCACCACAGGCCATTTCTGCTTCCTCTGTCAGTGCACAGGTGTACATGCTTTAATTTGGGTCATGGGCTTGGTTCCCCTCTGTTTTCTAACCTCTTCTTAGTCAAAGTCTTCCGGATTGATCAATAAGCAGCTGGACTTCTGTCTCCTTACAACCATGTCTTCTATGTCAGATTAGTTTGTGGCAACGCATCTACACGTCTACAATTGTATTTGATATGATGCATAAATTCAGATTTAATAGAGTCAGTGGTTGAAAAAAAAACAGCCAATTAATTTCACTGGCATTTAACCTTGAAAATAAATAAATATATAACAGTGAAATGTCAGATATGGTTTCACAGAAGCGTATTAGGAATTTAATGAGGAAATTTACTTCTAAAATCATATTCCAACCACCAGATAATAACACTTGCAGCCAGCGGAGGAACTGTTTGTCCTCTGACTTCATGTTATCAAGTAATCTAAATATGGCAGGCCACACAGAAGTAACTGAGAGACTTCATTTCCTTCAGTCCTTTCACTTCCCTCAGGCTGATCATTTTGTTAAAACATAACACCTCAGATGAACATCACCCAGCAGTGTTATTATATTACATCTAACATATTATCCATACTGCTGTATGGCTAGTCTGCCCAGTAAAGGCCTTTTATTTTGACATCACCTGATTTCCTGGTGGTGTCAACAAAGCAACACTTATATGATTTTTAGTCCCCCACTTTGATTTCTCTCACATATTGGGAACTTTAAAAAAAGAAAAAATGTAGTCCCCTTTTTTTTGTAAATCCTGAAGCATGAGGATTCATTTTCTCTGACAAGTGTATGGAAAATTGAGTCTAAATACTTGCATGTCAGAGGAAACATTTTAAAATCTATATTTTTATTTTAGGATGTTACTGTGTCAACATATAAAGTTCACTGCAATCTGACACCGAATGTTGAGGAAGTTTTAATATCTAAGATAAATATTGCCATTTTCTTTTTGTTCATAGCCATGAAAAAATAATCCACTCGAACATCACCTGGATAATTTATTGTTCTACATGATAAATAAAAATATCCTTTTAGAGGTTTTCTTTACCTCTTAAGTAGTATTTGCAGTTATGAGTAAATAGTCTTTTCAAACTGCAGAGGACTATGATGGTACGTGCATTGTGTGTACTGGAGGATGTCAGTGGCACATCCCAGCTTGTTCTTTTTTTTTAAACCTAAGTCTTACTGTAGATGATGCGTAAACACAGACACCATGCTGATTTTCGTTCGTCTGTGTGTGTGTGTCTGATACATGTGAATAAAGTGAATGCTAATTTTGTTTAAAAAGTAAATTATTGTTGCGTATCATTATGGAATGGTAAATGGGATTTTTTTATTTATTTATTTTGATTTATTTATTTTTTACCCCTTGCATTTTTCAAATAAGCCCTGATTACTTAAAATAAGTAGAAATGGAAAAATAATAAAAAAGAACCTTCTATGGGAAATAAAAATACATTTCAGTATTGTTCATGTCATGCAATTTGTGTGGAAAGCCATAGTAGCCTAAAATATTTAGTAGCCTGTTATCTTTCACATTATCTGTATTTTATCAAGCAGGATGTACATTTTCCAGTCTTCCTCAGTTAAAGCCTGATTCTTCTTTGTGTAGGTGATGCTTGACTTGGACTGAATCATTGTCTTGCAATTTCTTTAAGATTGCCAATGATGATTTCCGTTACAGTTCATAATGAAGTCCAGGCGTGAATAAAGGCTCAGGGCTGACGGGAGAGTGGGGGTTGTCTTGTTGTTGTCTGGGGCAGAGCACATCCATCGCCACGGTGCAGCAGTTATTGTGTTCTAACTGCATGTGGAAAATATCTGTGGCATCAACACGAGCATTGTGCACGCTCTCGTTGGTTGTCTGTTGGCTGCCTCGGCCTTATGAGGAAAGAGCAGTGCAGATGTGCATCTTTGTGTTGTAGAGGCCTGCAGTTTCAGTTCAGCCTGGGCTTCATCCAACCTTCGGCCTATTCTCAGTCCCCATTATAGCACAGCCGTGAAAATTCCTGGTTCAGTCAGCAGCTTTCGTATAGTAACTGTAATTTATAATTGTGGCATCTCCAGAAGCATGCAGAGCGTGTTGTTATCCCTGATCATCTTCTAATTAATTCATGATTTATGCATGTTGGCAGGTAAATTTTATTATAATGGTGCAGCTGTGTATGCTGTGACCTGTACCTTCATTTACGCTACAGCCTGTCTCCTGTCCAAATGGTTGCTGCTTATCTCAGGAAGACTGGACATAATGTGTGCTGCCTTCAGCAAAACATTTTTAATTCACAATTCAGGTAGCTGATGCCTTTTTCTCCCTCCTCTGTGTATTGTTGGTTTAATTAGTTGCCTATTGCGTGGGGATTTATGGTTACAAAAAAATGCACCAATTTTCTTTCTTTTTTTTTTTTTTTTTTTTCTTTTTCGTTTTTTTTTGGTTATAATCAGATGCGTCTAATTAAAATGTGAGAATCATATTTTGCAGGTCAGGAAGTGTGAAGTTGGCTGCATGGTGATAAAACTGGCTGAGAGACTGCTTATGACGTGCCAATGTTACACTAGTGGAAAAGGATCTATGTGTGCTAAAGACTGACCTAATGGGTGAGTGATGTTGACCCTGCGGAGGGCTCTGTTGATGTTGTGGGTCCGCGGAGACTAAGTGGCCCTCTCACCCCTCCTCTCAGGGTCTTCCTGACTTAGTGCAAGCAGAGCTCATCTCCTGGCAAAGGATGCAATTTTTCTTCAATTGCGTCTTTCAGAGACTTGCCGCCCACCTCAAGACTCTGTGACTGTACTTCCTCCCCCACCCCTCCTCTGCCCCATATTGACTTGGCTATCTCTCTCTCACTGGAGCCTGTCCTCTTTTCTTTTTACTCAGGGGTTATCCAGGTCTTTCCGTTGCAGGAAATGTTTGTTATTTAATCAAGAAGGGATAATATTCTTGATTAAATACAGAGCGAAGGGAAAGTCTGGTGCTGTTAACTTAAAGTCAAAGCCAATATTTATTTAATCTGTCCTTGAAAAAATGTGAAAATGTTGTTCTCTTGTGGTTTTGTAACCAAAATACATTGAGTGAAAAGTGTAATTACCCTTTGTATCTTGGTGCCAGTTAACTTAACAGTTATTTCCCCGTGTGCATGCCTGGCTTTGAAAAACAAGAGTTTGCCAGGTATGTGTTTGGGGTTATAAATGTTCCACATGCATCACTGGTAGACGGTTTAATAGTTTCAGTTTTGTTTTAATGTCGAGGAAACTGTTAGTAGCCTGTATCGTTTACTTGCGGTGGTGTCACACATAAAGGCAGACAGGCCAAGAGGTCAGAGCATTGTTTTTTTTTTTTTTTAAACAGAATATTCATCAGGGACCCTCCGATTACCCATTGTCAGTGAGTGGATCTTGGCTTGCTGGCAGTGCCTTACATGGACTTGTGTAGCTGGAGTGTAAGAGCTCCATGTTAATCAATTAAAGTCTTAGCCAACGCAACGTGAAAACCCAACTTGACCAAAGAGAACAAGCCGAGATGCTGCCAGTGCTGTTCCTGCAGGAGTTGAAAGGGGGAGGGATGATGTAGCAGCAAGAGAAAGGCCTCTTGTTCAAGTCTTCCTGCTTGGCGGTTCTGCTCAGTCGCTGGCCCCCAGAGGCATGACACCCGCTCACTCGGCCCACAGCCAGGGGCTAAGGGTGCAAGGGGCTTCAGAGAGGGGCTAAGGATGCCTTTCATCAATATGAGCTGCCCATCATGCATTGCACTCCTCCTTGCCCTGTGACAGTAGAAGTGGCTTGAAAAGAGCCTGAATGTTTTATCTGCAGGTGCTAATTCTCTGCTCTTGATCTGTCAGGGTCGCGTTTGGTTTTTGTGGACATGTGGTTGTTAGATGTCTCCTTCTTTGTTGTGTTCACTCACACAGTGTGGGCTAATAACATCAACAGACTGTCACATTTTTGAGGCTTCTGTGATGTGCAACATCTGTAATTGAGAGCTTTAGAGTTAATTGTAGGATTCAGAGAGGATGTTTTCGTCACCAGTTTCTGCTCAGCCTGCCACTGCTGCCGCTCATGGGAACAAAAATCTAGTGTATGGTATCATCAGACTTAGTTCTTTAAAATCACCAATTGTCATATTAAACACATGACATTAACATTAATGTGAGATCCAAAGACAGTGACTCCTCCTCCTTAATGAAAGATGATGCATGAGTAAGAAAACTAAAATGAGGCAAATAGAGCAAATACGAAAGTTTACAAGCGTGGCCCAACATGGCTTTCTGTAAAGCTGTGAACCTGAAACCGTGGCACTCTCTTCTAGATTCCTGACTCTGATCAAAGTACAGAGGGTTTAGTAAGTAGCCTAATATGAAGTTGGCTGTGGTACTAAACAGAAAATGAGCTAATCCTTACTTCAAGGCATTTGACCCTGGCAGATTAAATGACTGGTAAAACCCTAAAAAGACAGTTAACAGATAAAGTTTCACATTATTTCAATTCTCAAGAAGTAGTGTTTGAGTTTTTTTTTTTAACATGTAAACATTTAAAAACCATATAAATGTATTCCACTTCTGTCCCCTTTATCCAGATGAATACAGATTACTGATGCAGCATTTTTCTTTTTCAAATTTCTTCTTTCCAAACTCAGTTCGAATGCAGCTTTTCAGATTTGTGTACACAACACATATGGTGGCATGTGACAATCAGGGCCTTTTGACTCTCACAACATAGCCCAGGTAGAAAATACTAAGGACTAATAATATATTATGTCTTTTTTTTCTTCTTTTATTGCACTTAAAAAACTTCAATGAATGTCTGGAGCACAATCTAGTCATTAGCATCTCTAGATTTCATGCTCCAGGTATAATCGTGTGAGTTCATTATTGTTTTAACATTTGCAGTGTTTGGTTTGTGTCAGATCACCAGTGTTGACACTATAGCTGTGAGTGTGGATAATGCCAGCAACATCATCAACGTAAGCAACATCATTTGTTTTGCTGTTAATGAACTGATAGGAAAATGTGTTATATAAACATATAGTAATTTAAACACACTGTGGCTTTTGTAGTTATGACTATTTCTTGACTATTGCTCTCACCATCTGTTTTTGTGTTGCGCTGACTTTTCCTTTTTGGTGTAACTGACCTTGTAGAAACTGTTACCTTGACTCGTGCGTGCAGGCCCGGCCGCAGTGCTGTGGTTTAACATGACGCCATTGTCTTGCAGCTGTGAGGCCTTGTTGTTGTGCGCCATGTTTGACAAGAGCTTATGTAAAGAATGTGTGCAGACACCTGCTCCGCTGAGGCTGCTCAGGGCCAGAGGGCATGAAGACAGTGTGTGTTTGTGAGGGCTCAGGATACTTGGCAATGCCAACTGTTAAATCTCGCACCACCAAGCTTGTGTTACTGTCTTCTTCCACTGCCCATTGTGTCCTCTTCACGGGGAGATCTGTAATATTATGAGAGGTGACAATGGAGATGTCGTTAGAGGTGAAGCTCAGAGGTTTAAGTTACCCAAGTGAGAGTTTAGGGAACAGTCGTGCTGTGTGTCTCGTACAAACCCATACCCTCTCGCAACTCGATCTGTTTTTACTTCCGTTATCTACATGTTAAACGACAACACACAATAGCTGTAAAACTGCGACCTCTGTCTGTGGTTCACAAACCACCGAAACTATACTCTGGGATTGGCTTTTCCTCTTTGTCCCTGTGCTCTCCAGCTGGACGGCTCCTGGACCCTCTGTGGTTTTCTTTTTTTTTTTTTTTTTAGTCAGGACTTTCCAAAGCAGAGTGACGTTAAAGATAATAGACATGGCTAATGTGTTCACCACAGTGTCTGCAGTAGCTCTCAATGAGAACAGATGATTCATCTGCTTGCGTATGTTATCCCAAACCAGCCCAATTGTCACATACTTACCAGTCAAATCATCCAAACCAGTGCAGCATAAAGTTCAGTGTGCAATCTCTGGATATTAATTTAGGATTCTACTGATGACAGGAAAGCAGCTTAGACCAAGCCTCTTTCCTTAGAAATAAGCAGATGGATGTTATTTCAATTCATAAATCCACCATCATCTGCTCTTTTGGGTCCCCCCCCCCTCCTTTTTTCATGCTATTGCTTGCTCCTGTGTTCAGAGTTTACTCCTCCTTTTCTCTTCAAGGATGGGTTGTTGTGCCTGGACCCTCCCCCCAGTCAATCCTCGGGTCTCTAATTGCCCCACACAGCAGCTCAGCAGCCCTCTCCAACATAATAACAGCATAGCCGCCCCAGGGGCATCCTGCCATCCAGAGCTGTCTTTCGTCTTCCTTTTGTTATCTCTCCTTAGATTGAATGTTGGCTTTTTGTGATTGTTCAGTTTCCCCCTCATCATCACCACTGATCACATTTCTTAAGCTAAATGAAAACGACACAATGATGGATACGCACTTAGGACTGGCTCCATTCTCAGATTTTCATGTTTTATCGCTGACGCTCGATGAAACCTATCTCCGTCAGGATATCTGCACCATCAGTTAGTGGCGGTGTTGATTTGATGTAAATTTATTCATAGTATGAAAATTTCTGGCGTGACAAGTTTCCCCTTGGACGATAACCCCTTCCTTTCCATGTGACCAACACCCCACTAGCAGGGTGGAGGCACTGTTGTGTATATGCAAGCCGTAAACCCACCCCCCCAAAACCACCCCACCCCTCACTGTCGTGTTTTCATCCAAGTGTAAGTGCTCCTGCAGCTCCTGCTCCTGTCTGAAAAGAAGCTTGCTGTACAAAGAGACCCACTGTCTCAGCGTGGAGCATGGCACACCGGCTCCAGCCCCGCTGTCTTGCTTACAGTCTAGCTGTTGCATGTGGCGAAGGGATTTTTTTTTTTTTTTTTTCTAGCAACTGACGTGCAGGCACTCTGCGAAATCGAGCTGTCTTTTCCCTCACTTTGTCAGCGTGTCAAGCAGCTTTGTTTTGTAAACTGAAGGAATCAATGGAGGAAAAAAAAGAGGATGTTTTTTTTTTTGTTTGTTTTTGTTTTTTTTTAAAACATGCTCATGTCTGTGTTTAACAGAAAAATAAACATAAGAATTACAAATTGCTATGCTGATGAAACAGTTGAAACTGTTGGCTTACATTATAAATGAAGCCAAAAAACATGGTTCAAATGTCCAGTGTGTGAATTCAAACACGATCAAACTTAAACCCTGACAATTCAACCATATGAAAAAAATGATTGCAACAATATGAGGTGATTGTTTTAACATTTCTCTGCAGTGTTACTTAACATCCACTCTAAAGTCAGTTGACATTAAGATTTGGATCACGACAGGTGGTGTGGATGACAGAGTGCTCGATGGGGATGTGGGGAGTACGTCAGACAAAGCCGGCTGGGAAACAGTGATACGCACAAGCTGCTTTACTGCGGTGTGAGGTAGTGGTCTGTATATAAAGACAGAGAAATGGGAGTCAATTTCTGTGGCTGTGCAGACGGAGAAAATGCTGTGCTTCTGCAGAGCTCTATGGGCCTCCATGCTGCACAACAGAGGACAGAGCAGTGTCCAGCCCCCGTCTTGTAGGGATTTAAGAAGCCTGCTATAGTGTAAGACGCTCTGCGTGTTCAGTGTATCTTATTTATTGTCTGTCACTGTAATCACATTGTTGGATTTAAATGTCATGGACCCCCCCCCCCCCCCCCCCCATAGCTCAGTATTTAGTATCTATCATGATGTGCTGTGTAAGGATAAGGATTTTTTTTTTTTTTTTTTTTTTTTCTTCCCCCAACTTATCCTCATCCTACAAAAAGCCAGACTGGAAAAATAAAGTTGTAAACTGTATGATTGGACATGAGCGAAGAGTTGAAAAGCTGAGATTTTCTATAATGATGATAATAATAGTGATCATGTGAACTTTTTGGGCCTATGCCTATTGCTTTCTGGCTGTATCCATAAGCAGCATCAGGTTAGCTTACCTTGTGGCAAAGTGGCAACAGTTTGACACAAACCAGCCTGCTTGGTAGCAAACACTACCTAAAAGAGTTAGTTAACCGTAACCCTCTGAAGCTCACCCATCAACATGTCATTTTGTTTGTGTCATTTGTAAGAATGACAAGTTGTAGTTCTTACAAGTGATTGTGTGACATTTTAACTAGACAGATAATCATGCTAATCTAACTCTCCACAAGAAAGCAAATTATCCGATTACCCACACTGTGAAAATATTGAGTTAGTCCTTTGACGGCACTGGACAATAGTTCCAATGTGCCACAAAGTGACACCCTATAAAAACCTCCTGCCGGCATCTGCATGTACTCACCCATGCCCCCCCCCCCCCCCCCCCAAATCCCCAGTCAGTCAACAAAAGACAGATGGAAGACGTTCGGAGCACCAGAGGGGGGGGAGAAAAAAAAAATGATATTAAAATCCAG
The DNA here is from genome assembly GCA_038496675.1 of Rachycentron canadum. Lineage (NCBI taxonomy): Eukaryota > Metazoa > Chordata > Actinopteri > Carangiformes > Rachycentridae > Rachycentron > Rachycentron canadum. Next base: position 8,332,700 of record CM076657.1, on the reverse strand, counting down.
CAATAGCACTTTGTCACAGTTTTTTTGACAGTTTTATGAATCTTGTACTTCCTCGCCCTGTTTCCACCGGAGGATCAGTGGAGAAGCCCAAACTGCTTCATAATTTTTAAATCAGTGAGTTCATGTACGTGTTTTATAAAAAAAAACAACAACAACAAAAAAACCCCTTTCACCATTGCTGACCTCACATAATTCAGATTAGTTGTTTGTAACTGAAAGTTGATACTGACTTTGCTGCTTGACACATGCTACATTTACTAAAGCGCTAATCTCAGGATAATGAGGCAGCTGAGGATATATCATATGTCTAATAAGGTCAGATGCCACTGCAGTCAGTTTCCAAGAATCTTTTCCATAATATTGAATCAGCTCTTTCAGTCACTTCTCATGGCATAGCATGGTAGCAAGTTAACAGTTTTAACAGTTGCAGAAAGAACGAAGAAGTAAAAGTAAGCAACTTCAAACATACTTTTTGTCAGAGCTCAGCAACTCAACGAGACTCTTAGGGTTGTGCAGCTAATTTAAATGCTGTCTTTGCAAAGCTGGCACGTTGCATTAAGGAAAAAGTGGAGGAAAATGTAGGGGGGAAGCCTGGCTGAAGCAGATCTCATGGCCTGGAGTTTGCTCATTATTTTAGTAATAACTGGAGAGTCACTTGGAATCATTTCCAGGTGCAACCCGCTCCGGGAAGTTGCACACAAACATGCACCCTTGAATTTAATGTGTTTCTGTCTCCATTATTAATCTGAATATTAAAGTCATCACTGAGGTTGCAGCGCCTGTGTTATTTGACACCACTGCAACAACACACTCGCCACATAATTGCACATCATATCTCCTTGGACAAATGGATTTGTTGATATTTGCAGCTTGTGTGTGTGTGTGTGTGTGTGTGTGTGTGTGTGTGTGTGTGTGTGTATGTGTATGCACAAGTTGCATGATTCTTTAAAATACATTTTGTGTGCTATTACTCAAGGTCAGCAGTGCTAATGTGGGAAACAAATAACAGTGCTGCAGTGTTGCTCATAAATTGATCCATGCTGGTAGAGGAGCAGTTACATTAACATGAAGCTGCTCTTACTCTTCAGCTGTCAGGACATAAAGACGGTCAGCGTCTTTAATAGGTTGCCCATGCGTAGAATTTCTTGCCTTTCGATGCCAGTTACATTATATGGCAATTGGTGGTTTCGGAGTTGCTGATTTTTAAAGCTACTATATGTAGCATTAGCACATTTTTGCCGAGGCTAACGTGATCGCATACAGTTGTGCGTCTATGATACATTGAGAAATATTAGTATTGATTTGAAGTTGTTTCTAACAAACTAATGAATCCAAACGAACAATTACTCTCACTCACTTTTTTTTTTTTTCTTTCCTCTGTTTTGTTCGCCACTCTGAACTCCTGAAGGAAATATCTGGCTCTTTAGCTCCTAATTGTTGGCAGAATACAAAAAATCATCAAAAATAGCTTGGAGGCTGTGTAATTAAAACCAGCTATAGACAAAACCTTTTTTTTTTTTAATGGTACAGAATGCAGTGAAGTCTTGTTTCTTTAGTAAACATGCGCAAAACGTGACCTTCCTGCTAAGAAACACATGGATTCTGTATAATGTGCAGCAATACCCCAGATGATGCACTGATGGTATCCCATATGGAGGTACTGGCAAAGCTGTTGGCTGCATGGGGGGGGGGTTTAGAGGGAAGACTCATGAAAGCAGGGGAACACTAACCATGACAGAAAGCAAGGCTGTTATGGGAGGTGCAGATTATGTGAGGGAGGGGGAGTCTCTGAACGCCTCTGAATGAAGCACTAGCCTTGGATCCATGCTACAAGTGGGTCCTGGAGCGTTTTCTGAGGCTTGCCTGTTCGTTCATTTCTTCGGCTGTCACAACCCATTTTGAAATCAGCTATGCTACGTCTTTGTTCAGTAAAAACCCCACCACATTGCATTCCTCACATATTACAGCTCGTGTACTTGTACCAAGGAATGCGTTAGTCAGAAAAGGCTCGCACAAATCAACAGACACTTTTAGTTGGGGAGGGAGTGGACCCCCTGCTGAGGCTATGCTGTAGCTTAGCTCTGCCGCTGTGTTGGGGGCTAATCGCTGTTTTGATTAGTCTTTTTTTTTACCCAATCTGTTTGCATGGAGCACCGATCCCATGGCCATGTTGAATGAAAGGGTTTATCAGCTTAAGCCTGTTGTAAGGAGCACGAGAGGTCTCATCTTTTCACTGAGGAATGAGAGCAGCCCTCGGACACAAGTGTCCAGGCAATTAGGGATGCCGGGGCCTCAAAGAGAGATTACTGCCACAGAGTTGTGGCCGACTTCTTTCTTGTCGTGCACATTGTTCACTCTGTACTGAGACACATGATTGGTGCTGTGTTCTCAAGGGGCAGTGGAGGAGGACTGAACTGGACTGAGCTTCTATCAGTGGGCGCGACTTCAAAACAGAAAACAATTTAGTGAGCTACAGAGTGATGACTACAGTGTTTTTAGACTCTCAGGACATAATGTTCATTGGGCCTAGTTTTGATTTGGATTAATGTAAGGAAACATTACATAATGAGGTGTCATTGTAAGGTGCTTTTCATGGAGTGGAAGGGTGTGACCACCACCAGTGTAATAGATGAGCGTCAGGGTGTCCACCCACCCAAATAATGAGTAACAGGACTTCACTGTCACATCTATATCAATTGAGGCTTTTCCTGTGAAATTACTGGATTTGCATGGATTCCCAACCCCCCGCCCTTTAGTGGGTGTTCTCTGTGGCAGGTACGTTGGGTTTGTATAAACATGACTGCAGATGTTGAACTGGGCTGATAGGGTTAGTTCACATTGACCTTGAGCCAGAGGGATCAGCGAGTGGCGTGTTCTCCCTAGGAGAATGGCAGGAACCTAAAACGTGATAGTTGTGTTTTTAATTCTTTGTGCTACTATACTTAGTCATATTACTAGTTTGCATATTAGTCGTGTCTGTAGCAGTGAATGTGGACAATGAAAAATTACCCAGGTTTGAGCCATTTCTTGCTTTTGCACATCAATGAGTGACTGTTGAGCTTAAATAACTTATTTATTTTTATTAAGGTATTAAATGTGCTGTATTAGGCACTACAGACATCCCCATCTTGGTTACTATAGTCATAAATAGGTTCTCTATGTGTTTGCTACATTGATATACTACTTTCAACTGATGAATAAAAGTTAGTATTTATTTTATTAGATTTTTTTTATTATTTATTTTTTTTAATATTTATATGTTTATATATATATATATATATATATATATATTTTTTTTTTTTTTTAAAACCTGTCCGAGAAGTGAACAACAGACCTTGATGTCTTCTGTGGTTTCTTTCACTGAAGGAAATGAATTTAGCAGAAAACATGCAAAGTTAAAGTGAAACCGTTGCTGGTGTGACTTACAGCCTGTGAGGCGTTAAATCGAGTCGTGCGACCGTGTGAGCGTAGGGAGTAGGTAAACACAGGCAAAATACTTAACCCTCCCTCGGCTCCACAGCTCACCAACATGTCACTCGCCACCTGCTCATTTGACAGTGCCGGTGGTTTTGGAAGCAGCAGGTGTGCTCTTTAAGTCTTAAGGTAGCAGGTTCTGCTCTGACAGCCCTCGATCTGTGATGTGGTCAGTGACCCTGCTTTTTTTTCTGGAAGGTGGAGTATAAACTACACTGAGATTATTAAGTGTCTTTTGATTAGCTGCTTCAACTGTTTGTATGCACACAATCCCCCATAGAAAGTTGCAAAGCTGATGAACTGTGGCCAGATGAAGGAATGTCAACATTTCTTCCAAGTCCTATATACCTATTCCCTTTCTGTCTTTCCATCCATCATATAATTATGGTCCACAACAAGAGCCAGAGGTATGTGCTCTGTTTTTAAAAGACTTTACACGGGGGAATAAAACCAAAGGATTACTGTTGCAAATGAAAGGCATTTTCAGGCTCGAAGAGAAAGGTGAGACCCGCACCAAAAAGCACAGTTTTGATCTCTGCCTCTTACTCCGAGTGCAAAGAGTAGCTCATTGTATCTGAAAGGCCTACATGTGGAATCATTTCCCTCCTGTCTGCGGAGTTCGCTGTGTGGCCGAACCCCTTGAGAAACAAAGGCATCTTCATCGCTTCCCCTGCCGCTTTTGTTGCTCCAGGTGTTCGCTGTCTGAGCAGAGGAGATGAACTGCAGATAGAAATCTTATCCAGATAGATACATTGGAGAGGGGGAAAAATGTAGAGACACATTGGCAAGAGCTTTCTACAAGGCTGTTGAAAATCTCACATGTGCTTCATGAAACTCTGATTTTCCTCGGTTGGACTTCTTTAAGCTTCAGTGGCTGAATCTGTGTTTGAATTTGTTGTGCTGAGAGGAGAAAAATGTGCATAGGGACCTGTCAGTGGGGTGGAGATATGTTCATAATGTGTACTGCAATTACCCTAATCAGAAATGATCAAGGTAGCATTTGCCCCAGTGCTAAAAGGCTATTTTTGGACATCTCTGCTTTCTTTATGTTTACAGCCTTTCCCACATTTGATGGTTCGACATACCAAACAATGTATCATGATTGGGGAATAAAAGCTGGACTTTTTTTTTTTTTTCTCTCCTAAAAGGAGAGAAATGTATCTGGCCTCATATTTGGCCTTGTTTTTTCTGGTCCTCTTTTTAACACGTTTGTACTTTATCCATTCTCAGAAACTGATAGTGGAGCCAAGTTAAATATCTGGCGTGGCCTCAAAGCTTCGAATACTTCCCCGAAAAGCAGCGAGGTTTATATAAGTTCGTGGATAGAGATAACAGATTGCATGTCGTTTGTGGCCAGTTAGTTGCCAGTTTTGAGGAATGGGCGTACCACACATTGCCCAGGAATATTGGGTAATAATACACTGGGATTTCTTGTATGACCGCTTTTGAACCGAGTCTACTGGCATCATAAGTAGCGCTGTGAATCTGAGATTGTGAAATGAAACAAGAGCCATGCTGCTGAAGTTATAAGTGAAATATTATTAGTGCATTTGTTTTGAAATGGAAAAACACAAATACCTTTTCATAAAACTAGCTCTTGCATGGGTTTCCTACTGTTTGGTCTGGTTTTACTGTGCCTCAGTTGAATAACTTTCAACTCTTATTATTTCTTGTTTACAGCCTCCTGTTGAGGGTGGTCTCTTTTCACTCTTCCTTCATCCATTCAGCTTTCCTTGTGAGTTATTTTGGCCTTGAAAGCCAAACCTGCTGTCCTAGAGTCATCTTTTAATTAGGCTGCCCCCTCCTCTTTGGTGTGTTGTTTTTTTTTTTTTTTTCCAACAGGACATCAGAATAGACCAGAGGAGTTGGAGGCAACCCTGTAACTATTGTTCCTGTTGTTGTTGTTACCCATGTGTTTCTCAGCAGACAGACAGAAATGAAAAGAATGAAGGAAGCGGTGCATTTTCAATGATCTGCACCATCTTTGATCTTTAAATTGCTGCCATTATGTGTCATAATATCCCATGTAAAATTCCTCAGATTATCACGCTTTTGATGTTCATTCACAGTGGGCTTTGATATTCCCATGCTGTGAATATGAACATAACTCCTGATTTTGTGCGGCATTTATGCCATTCAATAACACTTGCTACTGCTTCTCATTAGGCAAACGCACAGATAACGCTTCTTTATCTGCATGGTGGAAATGCATTCCAGTCACAGCCCGTTTAAAAAGATGCCAGAGGAAAATATGCTGGTGGTTTTGGGGTTTCGTGGTGCAGGCGACGGTTAGTATAGTTTGTGTACATGGCACAAAGTTAACAGATTGAGAGACAAGGAACAAGAGCGAGGTTTCAACCACGAACCTGGGCCTGCTTTTGTGCTTGCCAGTGGTGAAGTGTGAGCAGCTGTAGGAGGATGCCAGCATGAGGACTGAAATAATTACTGCAGTATGCTAGCTTAGTCAACACCATACAACTGCAGCTGTTTCCTTTTGCTGTTAAAAGAATTTCAAAGGACGTAATGTAGCTCCAAGAGTAAGAGGAGCCATAACTACCTTGCAGGGATTTTCTGGACTGGTACTGCCATTTTGTTGTGACACGGAGCAGGAGCAGACACTTAAGTGTGGACCCGACCTCTGAGAGGATTTATTATCAACCTGGGGGGCTTGGACATACACTTGTGCACTCACACCATTTTGCTATGTTGTTTTTTCATTTGACTCCACCCCCGCAGCAGTGTCCTCCTCCAACCAACAAAACAAAAGAAAGCAGGACAATCAAGTGGGGTTAAGTTCCCTTCCATTTATGCCATGTCTGCATTTCCTCCCCCGATGATGTTCTCTACTTTTTTTTTTTTTTTTTTTTTAACATTTCTTTCTTTTTCTACGAGGATACAGCTCCCAAAGCAGCTTTTATGATAAAGCCCCTGTCAATATTGTTTCCCATTTAAGTAGTAGTGTTTCTCCACCTCTGGGGGGGGGGGGGCATCAAAGTCATCACTTGATATTTATAAAAAAAAAAACAAACAAACAAAAAAAAAAAAAAACTCAACTACAGTCGAAGTTGCTGCTTCATCATGACCCTGTGAGTGTGGTTTGACAATTGTTTGATTTGACAGTGGCCTGGTAACATGGGAATCAACCTCTCAGCTGTCATCATATTTAACTCAGATGGTGCTAAAGCTGATTATTGCATTGCAAGTATGTGACATCCTCTTTTTCCAACTGACCCCACTGACCTCAAACCAGTGAGAAGCTTTTAAAAAGACATGAAATAACCAAAGGCTTTATCACGCCGGCAGAAAAATTGTGTTCTTGCGTTGGAGCCCCATCTGTCATAGTCAGAATATTGAGAAAATGTGTTTTCAGGAATTTTTCAAAATGTGCAATAATAACAGCAGTGGGTTTCTCTTTTGTCACAAATTTGTAGTGCTTTAATAGCAGCACATATTCATCATTCATGGCCTCAACTCAAGGTCTTTTTGATAATTGCATTTACAGACATGGCGGGTTTTGCCTCTCAGCAACATCCTCCTGCCCAGCTATTTCCCAGATGAGCAGCACTCTGTCATCTCAGCCTGCCAAATGCAGCCCCTGTAAAATGGAAACACTCCAACAGGCAGCCGCTTTGGTCAAAATGCTAAACAGGCTGTTCACTCGAAAACCGCACTGCTCCCATGATATGTATATTATTCTACACATTGTGTAGATTGGCTGTCTAGGAATAAATTCTCCCGTGTTCACACTGAGACGTGGACATCAATGTAAATTTCAAGAGTGCGTTATTGAGTTTCCTCAAAATAAATCAGGAAGGGCCAAAGTTGCGGGTTCATTTCCAGACTGTGTGCCACTCTTCCCGCACACTTTCTCAGGCTCCAACAATAGCCTCCCTCATCGCTGGCCCCTCCATAATCCTCTTTACCCACCTCCCTCCTCCAGCATTTCCCTCTCTCAAACTTCTCTCCAGCGAGCTCCCTCCACAGGCCAGGCACCCTGCTGTGTTCTCAACATCAGCCAGTTGTCCTGAGAGCTGCTGCAAATTTAACTGTTTGGAAATACTACAAAGCTTCTAATGTGGAAGTGAAATGTTTTGACTTTGAAATCTTCAGATATTGAACTAAAAGTTGTATTTGAATGCCAGAGGATGTTGAATTATAGATGCAGGCGCAGTGTGTAGCCATTTTTTGTTCACATTACTATTTCATGCAACTCGATGGCAGCTGAGCAGGATCATAACTATAGTCTTAACACTATAGCCCCACCTCAGGGTGGAGTGCAGTGTGTTTGTCATACATTGTTAATCACCTGCTTTGATATCGCTCTCTGTTGAACATGGGATCATGGAAAGTAAAGGATGCTGAGAAGATGGAGAAAGCTCTGTTGTTTCCCTCTTCAGGAGGTATTTTGTCACACTCCTGCTGTCATTCTGTAGATTTGCAGGAGTCAACAGAGATGCTGTCACATGGATATTCATTGGCAAGACAGAAGCACTTAAGGTTAAACATCTCAATATAGATGAAGCTTCTTATCACAGGGGGGTGTGCACTGTGGATCTTTTCTTCATCCGTCCAAATAAGCAGAGCATAAGCCTCCTTCCTCCGTTGTGGCCCTTCCCTGTTTTATTGTTGAAGAGATTCTTTCAGCTTGATTAAAAATGTAATTATTCCCCCATTTATCCCTTTTAAGCATTAAACAGCCTTTTTTCTTCAGTGGAATGCCAAGTGACGGGTGGTAATTGTAGATCAAGGCTGGGCGCTGGGGAGCCAGCCGGCTTGGGGTTGGGGGTGGGGTGGTGGCTGGCGCTCTGTTTCAGACTTTGGTGGCTGGCTGCCCTGGACCGCTGATGTGCTGCTCATGGTGGGAACTAAAGCACGGCTTGCTTGTGAAGTCAACCCCTGCTTGTATCAGCTCTTGTGCTGTGCACCGTGCCAACCGTACAAGGGCTGCTCTTTTCATTTCAGCCCTCACTGAGTGATTCCTGCCCTCTGCCCCGGGCCGCAACAAGCATTGTTGTCACTCAAGTTGAGTGAGAGCAAGCACTGGCAAGGAGTTGGGGGCTGAAGGCAGTGACACTTAAGAAATCCACTTCAAACAAACAATTAGAGCATGCTGATACACAGTGCTAATAGGTTTTTATGAGTATACCTATTTAGCAGCCTTGCTGTTGAAAGGGAATTAATGATTAGGGCGCTGCAACTGAAAGCTATTTAGCTTTTCCAGGTGATGCATGTAAGAATGACTTAATGCCAGTGAGTATGTGGGTGTTTGGGGGAATGCAAACCCTGTTCTTGAGAGTAGTGGAGCAGTGCCTCATCAGCTCCCACAATGCTGCTCAATGTATGCAAAGCCGTCTCACGACAGGGCTTGTTAAGCATCAATACTACACTCCTACTCCTGAGATTTATTTCAATATGGGCCATTACTGCTGATAAAGTGCCCGCTCAACTGACTGTTCATTCCCATTGTGGCTTCAGGATCCTGAAAGGAGCCATGTTTTCCAGCTGTTTGTGTTGTATGCTGATAGACTTTTGGTGTGTGTGCACATGCTGCAAAAAGATCTTTCTGAAATATATGGCCTAATAAAGTGCATCTTTTAAATTTATCGTCCTGGAGCGTCATCTGCAGATAGGTAGTGGATGAGACTCGGGCTATTGTGTCCAAGTAAACCAATTTTTAATGAATTCTATGTTGAGATTATCTAAACTGATTTGAATGGAAGACATTAGTGTTCGTTTGCTCATCAAGACAATAATTACAGGATTATTTGTGCTCCTCATGTTATCACGCATTCTTTTTCCATTCAATATGATGATTGTGATTTAAGCATAGCATCACACATATAAATACAAAATCTAGTTTGTCTTCTCCTTCCAACACTCAATTCAAAGTAGCTTCTCCTCCACCAGGCAGCCGCCTTTTAAACCAAGATATCATTAGTACAATGAAAGGGATCTTTGACCAGGATATCTGCTAAATTTTACACTCCTCTAAAGCCCGGCTCTGTGCTGCTCATCATGGCCTAATGAAACACGGCGCTGCAGAAATTAAGCAGCTGGTTGGAATTAATCAAATAAACCTCCCAAAGCCTTTTTTCCCCCTAGATGTTAGGATTTCCCAGAGAAAGCAGAGAAAGGAGACACAGATGTTTTGCTGTGTAGAGAGCTTTTAGGTTCTCCCAATTAGGAAAATAGGCAGTGCTTTTAAACTGATCTATGCCTCCAACATGTCTTTCTTTTCTGCCGTGAGGGTGTACTAAGAGGTTTGTGTGACTCCACAAACAGAGAGAGAGGGCTATAGGTTAAGGCACAGAGCCCAGCAAGTACTATTTTGTCCCTTAAGTGTCATGTTAACTGTTCCTGTTCTTCCAAGTCAAAGTCAAAGTGCCACAGCTCAGAGGATGGGCTCATCACAGATAAAGCTCTGTGGTTGCAGTTTGACTGACACAGGAAATCGTCCCCAGGCTGTAGATCTGTGTTGCTAAGGGACCAGACTGGTGGGCTTTTAATGGGCGAGTGCACCCTGAGCAATCTTGGGCAATTACTCCACTTAATCATTAAGATCTAAAGAAGGGAGGGGCGCTGCTCTGTGAATTCATTAAATGGTTAAAGCATGAGATGAGCTGTAGTTATAGAGACATAAGAAAAAAATTGACAGAGTAAGAAAGACGTGGAGTCATTACAAGCCAAGAGCTCATGTTTGGAGGAGCAATTAGTGGTTATTGGATTTTTTTGTGGACCATTATGGAATGGACTGTGAAAGAAAATTAATTATAAAAGCAGCATTGCATCATGTCCCTCTTGTCTTCACATACAACAGTAATTCCATGTAGGCTGGAGTGTTTTTTTTTTTTGGTTTGTTTTTGTTGTGTGATGTATGAAAATTGCTGACTGAATCTCCATGTGGAAACACTAAGGCAATTCAGGGTGTTTGTGAGCTCATTAAAAATGGTGGGGGGGGGGAATGGTGGCATTGTCAGGTCTGTCATGTCACTAGGGAGGAATGAGTTGGAGGGGGGAAAAAGAAAGTGTCCTATACAAAAGTCCAGTCTGGGCTGAACCAGTCCAGGCTGGTCCATTTGCTGCTCACTTGGCTGGACCACCCAGACAGATCTGGTGGGCTACACAAGTGAACATTGTATTCCTCTGGGAAAAAGATCATGACGCAGAACTGCTCTCTAGATTCATTTCTTGTCCAAGACAAAAGGACTGATCAACAAAAAGCTGAAGGCAGTCTTAAGATATTTGATATCCTTGCCAAAGGAAGTGTGGATATTGTTCTCCGGGTGATGAACTTACTTAAAATAGTTAAGTAAAAATGACGGATACAAAAAAGCTCAAATTGACCTGTATTTGTTGTCGATGCCCGTGGTCCCCAGACAAAGTAATGCCATACTGTTGACCTCCTGTAACTATCTGGCTCAAACATTTTTGCCCCAAAAAAATGATACTAATTTGATGAGCAGATGGTCGATAAAACTTGGTGACCACATTCGTGCTCTCCTGAGGGTGAACCTTTTCATTTTCAAAGACTCTGCTTTCATAACTGAGCCTCCTTCAGGCCAAAATGTCAGACACAAGATATCTCAAAGTGAACACATTTACTGGTAAATGTGTTCACTCTTGAGCAAAGAAAGAAAAGTTCTGTCCCATTCATCCCCTGTAGGATGCGAGTGAATCAGCAGTCAAAGCTTTGCAGTATGGGAGGCAATGCAAAACTGCCGCGATGCAATGTCAAATGTTTTTGTGATCTCTCTTTTGATATGTCCTTTGTTTCTGTCAGCATCTGTATTCTGGGAGGCAAAGTGCTGGCTGGTACAAAATCATCTTGTTTACTCAATTTTTGCTGACACGCAAGCTACTTCTGTGAGCACTGTAATTCCCACAGCGTCAAGTGAGAAGTGACGGATGTGGTGTTGCACGATTTGTTTGGTTTGGCAAAACTGCACCCTATACTTTATGCCTACTACTTATGAGATCGTAAACGTAGCAAATCAAGTATTTTTGTGCCACTCAACAGAATATTGTTGGTTGTTATGCGTTTATTAGAGACTGTTGGGCTAATTTTTAGTTTCATCTAGTTTTCTGATAGAGGGGATGGTAAATTTAAATCTGCATGGTTTGCTTTATTGAGTGCAGTCATGATGGTGTAGTTCAGGTGTGCCTTAGGGTGCACATTACAGTTATTACAACAATAGAGTAAAAACTGTGAAAACTATCAATGTCAGGACCTTGGGGCCCTTTCTTGTTCTTGTCACCCCAGGGCAGATGGATTGAATTCAAGCTGTTTTAAAGTGGGCTGTTATGGTATAGTTGTAAATGAAATGGCAGAGAATGGTTCAGGTCTATAAAGCCCAGGGTGAGCAGGAGTGATGTGTTGCAGCCAAGAGCAGGCTGTGCGGTCTGGTTGTGGTTGATTATCTGTCACAAATTATAAATATTATTTGAGCAGACTTGTCTCTCACCCGGTCACTGCAGTCAGTCATGTGGAGCAGTGGCCGCCAAGATCTTGACCAGTTGTTCTGTTGTCTCAACAAATGTGAGTGAGCTCATAAACAGAGAGCAAATAGAGCCCGTCCTGCAGCAGACTCCCTTTTTGCAAGAACACTGGATGGCTGTTTACATCTCTCAGCTTGGATATCATCATACTTTTTGCTTTGTTCATTTAAACAGTTTAGTTCTGCAGAACATGAAGTCAGAGCCATAACTGGGTGCTACGCAGCACGGTTTGTTCTGAGTAAAGCAGAAATAATTTCATACACATGGTGTCTGTTAAATAGCATGTAGCTCATTGTCTGCTCTCACTGAGACATGCTTCATCCTCTATGAGCAAACCCACATTGAGCTCTCAGATTTAGCCGGTAGTTTATGTTGGGGAATGCAACCACTTACAAACACTGTGCACTGTAGGCCACCACATATACTGTGTGTTTGACAGACCACAGTTTCCTGCTTGGGTATTTGGCAGCACACAGAGCAGAATAGGATTTTGATGGTTTTGATCCTAAGCCCTAAAGCCCAGTGACAACAAAATGACTGCAGGCAAAGACTGAAAAAGTTCAATCCAGATGAGTGAGGTCAAGCTAAACCTGGAATTAGAGTAAGACTGAGAGTGACATTACAAGTTACACCTCTAGATATTGCCCAGGGCTACAAAAACACCCTAAGCCTTGAAAAGCAGTTTGCTTGGGACGATCTCTTCACTTGCCCATTGTGTGACTATAATGCTGCCACCACGCCGCCATGTTCCACCACCCAAAGGCACAATGCGTACCGGTCATCTGTGTGTACGGATGTCCGTTTCGCTTGTATCTGACAGGACGTGTGTATGTTCTAGGAAGCACTTTGTCCACTTCCTGCTTGCATGCATTACACTGAGTGCCACTCACAGGCCGGAGGGAGTAGGGAGAAATCTGTAGGTTCACTCAATCCTGTTAATGTGGAACAGCATTTAATTAGATTCGCTTTACATCGAGCAGCTGCATCTGTCACGGCCAAGTAACAACACTCTGCATGTCACTAAATGCTTAGGTTAAGGCGCTGATCACTTTGTGATGATGTGGTTAAAGAAAAAAAAAAAAAGTGGGTTACAACCACACAATGGCTGAATGCAGAACAGAACAGTACACAACTATTTGTGTAATGTGTTTGTCTGTGTTTGTCACCCCCCCCCCCCCCCCCCCCAGTGAAATAGACCTATCTAAGTTGTCAGAAAATATTAAAAACTTGCTATCAATTTCTCATAATGATTGTTTTGTCCAAAGAAAAACATTCAATTCATTTTTATGTAAAATTGTGAAAAGCAGCAATTCCTGCTGTTGATTATTATTATTTATTTTGTTTGTGGGTCCATAAAACTCAATTATGCATAGTTTTGTTTGAACGCAGTCAGCGAGATGATGATATGATGCCATATTTTCCTAGCTTCAGAGGAAACCATCGACTTGATTGTATGAAAGCCGCAGATGAGGAGATTGCCAGAGATAGATAATCCATCGTATCAAACATTGAGGTCTGGCTTGGTTTTAGTTGAGAATTCTCCCATTGTATTGTAATTTTACCCAAGTTGACTATTTTCACATCAGTGCGTGCACAACACAGCTGTATTGCGCTCTCCTGTCAATCACATCACACCCACAGGAAGAAATGGAAATTCTCCACCAGGAAATGTTCCCATCCAAAAACACATTGCCTTATAAATATTGTCTCATCCAGTGTAGAGACCATGAAGCTCAGTTTTCTAAATTTAAAAAAAAAAAAAATGGCTAAATGTCAGGAATTGATATTACAGGTGTAGTATTCAATTTTGAAAGGGTTGGAAATGGGTAGTATCAGTCATTCTTTTTTTTTTTTTTTTTTTTTTTTCTTGCCATAGACATGTTACTGAGACCTGACTGATTGTAAATGTCAGGCAGTGACTCCTTGCTGTGGAATATATTTCTCGCTTCGATTTAAGGAGGCAGACATGATGAATTTGACACAGACGCATCTATTTTCACTCTGTTGTTTGTTGTAACACTGTCTGTGTTAGTGCCCTAAAAGGAGAGGAACCTTGCTTCTTGGCCACGGAAAACAGAGTGGGTTCAGATGATGAATGATGTATTTTCTTTGTGGTATTTTGGAGAGAAAACTGTGTCACTGACAAATCACACTGGAGAGCAGAATGGGCATTACAATCCAATTTTCCACAGTGTGAAGAACAGGACATACATAAGCACATATTGTCCAGCCCTCCTCACTTTCCATTTTTGCTGTGTGTTGGAGAAAAGCATTTAAATGTGGTGTGACTGGCTATTGTGCAGCCCAGCACCTTTTCACCCCCTCCTTCCTCATTCCCTGCCTCTCTGCCATGCTCAATGGATGCCATTACAGTCCTTCATTTAGAGGGGAGGGGGAGGGAAGAGAGGAACGGAGGACTGGAAAGGTGACCAGAGGACTGAGAGATAAAAACCAGCCTGATTTCTATCTTGGTTGAGTTCCAGGCACAGGCAGCAGCAGGATCCTGCTCCCCAGCAACCAGGAGAAAAGGGATGCAGGCTGTAATGTGGCGGCGCGGATTGATTCTCATCATAATCTGTTCCTATCAGCTCTGGCGCAGTGCATAGTTTTGCACACAAGCATGCTTTTCAAAAAGACTGTCTGACACTTTTTATGACATTTTGCTACGCTGCCAGGTCCTTGCAGCCACATTGTCTCGTTATTTCCGAAACCGGCTTTTTCCTGTTGAGTTGATATGTTGTCTTGCGTTTTGGTCCCACTCAGATTGGGTGTATCTTTGTACCCCAGGGTTTTTTTTTTGTTTTTTTTTACTTTTTTTGCAGTTACCTATGAGACAGTCTGAACTCATTTGAAAGAATACATAGTTGTAATCGCATCTTACAACTGTGAGTACATGAAAACTAAACAAACTAAACTTCATTGTTATGGGTATCTGTAGGTGTTGTCTTTGCTACACAGCAATCATTAGCATTAACAGCTGTTTACTCACCAGTTTGGAAGAAATGTTGCGATTTCAGCATCAAACTTCATTCCTTTTCTCATCAAGAGCTGTGTCCAGCCCTGGAAAGCAATGTCTCTACCATAATTTAGCACGTTAACCAGCGACCTTAATTATAACGGCACATTTGTATATATTTGCATAAAACTGTTGTAGCAATATCCAGTTTTATGTCACGATTAGGGTTGAATAACATCCCGTTTAGAATAAGTTCAGTGGAGAACCTTTAGGCTTTGAAGGGTGATGTAGATAAAGGAGTACTTAAGTTTTCCTGAAGGCTGCAGTGGAACATCTGACAGAAAAGGTTTGGAACCACTGGACCGAACCGGAGATAATCACAGTTCGACTCCTAATTTGGTTGTATGTCTTCGTCCTTTCTTACCCACACACACGAGCACACACTGCCACCTTGTATGCTCTTAAAGGTTGCTTTGACTGTTCTTTTCTCTATTCAGACATAAGAGGGCTGGTGATGCAGGAGCTGCAGGGATACACACACACGCAGATGGGCTGGGTGGGTCAGCCGCTGGCGCTAGCTGCTCCGGTGAGACGCTGGTAGTAACCAGGAGGGCGGAGAGGTTGCTCTGCGAGAGTGGTCCGGCTTAGAACAGCAGCGCCTTTTGTGTCTGCCTGTTTCTGACGGTTATTTATAAACCTCGGTAAACCCAGAGCACATTCCAGGCTGCCACAGACGCAGGGAGAGCTGCACCTCACCCATGTGTGTCCTCTTTGTCTCCTTGTGTAGAGCTTGATCTGGGCCGGCAGGCTCAGGGGTGACGTTGCTCTGTGCCGTTCACATCTGGTCTCATGAAGAAAAAAAAAAAAAAAGATGATTATCTTTTATTCCCAATCATGGAGGTGACAGCAAATCTATTTCAATCCCCCCTTTTTTCTTGTTTTGACATTTAATTTGCTGTTGCATTTTTATGACCGCTGCTTGTGGTCTTCCATGACTCATATTAATGGGAGGGCCTCATTTCTTGGCAATGGACTCCTCAGTTTAATGTTAGCCCATTACTGAACTTGACTACTTTGAGAAGTGCAACTCTCCTTTTCCCTCGCTTTCTCTTTCTGTCCAAATCTCCAGGGACTTCCTTCTCCGAGTTTGTGGAAAACATTAATCACATTTCCCTGGACAGCTTTTCAAAACCAGCACGGGACAATAATGTTTTCAGGGTTTTCTCATTAGCAGGGCGCCATATTTGCTTTATCTTTGCCTGTGGAACACTCAGGAAATTTGGTCTACTCATGTTTCCTTGTGTGAGATGCTTATTAAGTCCGATGACGATACAGAATCTACAGTTGGCTTTTTTCTTTTCTTTTTTTTGATACACTAGCGGCTTCAGGAGTCATTTGATGTTCGCCATTCTTCCTCCTCCTTTTCCATTTTGTTCTGGCTGCAGTTTTGTGCAGGTTTCCTGTAGCTGAGTCCAGCAAGCTGTTGGAGGAAGTCCAGACACTAAAGGACAAACCCTCCCCACCCTCTGAACCATTGAACCGCGCTCCATTTTCTACTCACTACAAAGGTCACATGAATACTCCCAGATGCGTAGTATGAAAGGAGTAATCCTGTCATTAATTTCATTCCTGGATTTGTTTGTTTGATTTTATTTAGCTCTCCAAAGGATGCAGATGATGTTGACTACTAACATACAGATAAAGAGCAATTGCTCTGCTGCTCATGCTGAGAGATCTTTGAAACACAAGACAGCACTATGTTTTTGTTTTGCTTTTTTTTTCTTTCTACCTTTCAGATTACTGGCAGGCTTTGAAAGAGTTTTTTCTCCTTTTTTTTTAAATGTAATGCCTGATTACAAATCACTGTGAAGCTCCCTGAGACAAAGGTTTACTTTTCTCTGCTGTGCAGCCTGTTACACCAGCTGAACAGGAGAAGTCCACACCAACTGCCATGTTTTAAGTTGTTAGTTTCATATAAACACCACTTTTGCTAACTGTGCTGCTGTCAGTTCTTGGCTACAGTGTAACCGAGTAAACTGACCTTGAAATGTACCAGCATGTAACATTCAGGTAAAGTGGGAGAGAAAGTTGGTACTGGGTAGTAGCTTCTATTTCAAGAGTAGTGGTTCGGCCACACTGGAAGGTGGAGCATAAAGCTAAAAATCAGACAGCAGGCAGAAGACATGGTGGTGTTATAATCATCAGACCGTCTCTCCTGGGATACGTTGGTAGTGTTGGTCCCGGTTGATCCCATGAAAGGTAGAGCAAGAGAGCGAAAGCTGGAAGTTCAAACCCTGGCTCCTCACTGACCTCTGCACATCTGGCTACAGTGTGAAGTGGGGGTGAATGACAGATTCAGTTATAGAAATAATCAGATGCAGCCTTTCCTAATCCAAAAAAAAAAAGTGTGGATGAAGGGAGTTTCTGAAGCCATCCAGCAGTTTTACTGGCTGCTAAAGACGGCTACAACAAACTCTAAAAAAAATAATAATAATAATAATTCACACATGATTACATGGGTTTTTTTTTGTTTTTTGTTTTTTTTAAAAAAACATCTGTTTATATGTCTAGCATCTCCTTATTATTAATTTCCTAATTTATAGATTTCCTGTGTGTATGCTGACACTTTCTAAGACGAAGATGTGGTCATGAACCGTACTAATAGCAATGTCGACAAAAGGTCTTTGGAAATCTTCCAAAGTCAACCTACAAACAAACACGTTCTAACAAGTGAAGGCAGCACAGAATCGTACTGTGCTCTCGTCTAAGGAGTTGAAGTGGTGAGGTATGGTCGAAACCCGAGATCAGATTTATCCTAATGGTTCCTTAGTCTAAGACACTTTCCAGCCATTTGCAGCATTAAATCAGTGTCAGACTTGTCATCTCCTCCATATTGTTCCTCATTTCCCGCCTCAGCAGCAACCTGGCTACTGTGAACTGAACATTATCACGCTGACACAGTATTTTAATTGCTAGTGGCTCAAGCATTTGCAGGCTTTAAATGGTAAAAAGGTATAGAAGTAATGGATCCATGTTGGATTGAGTGGAGGATTTGTGCCCAAGGATTACTTCATCTCATCTAAAAGGCCCTTGAACTGCTGAAATAAGATATCAGAAGAGTCTGTAGGAAGCCAGGACTTAGTGAGGGCCGGTGACCTCTACCTGTATCCGTGGGAGGCCTAAGATCTGTGCTGTCGGAGTTGTGGAGCTGAATTACAAACACACCACCAAGCGCACACTTTCAGCCTTTGATGCTGCTCGTGTTTTTGATGCAGTGGAAGCCTGAACTGCAGATGCTGGACAGTTTGCTTTACGTCAATTGAATGGGGAAATACTAAGAAAAGAAAAAAGTCTTTGCTATTATTTTAATCTTGGCTACGTTTTCTCCTGAGAGTTTTCACAGGTGTGTACAAGACAAATCCCACTAAAAAAGGCCCTCAGGTGTACAAGATGGGAAGGTGGTGAGTGGAGAGATCACTGAATATTTATTCAATAAGTTTCTTTCCTTGTTGGTGTTTGGTTGAAAAGCTAAGACGGTGATGTCGGGACGGCTCAGGGTTTTCAGGCGTGAGCGGCTGACATGAAGGCCGTGCTTTTAAAACCAGGCTATTAAAGGGTTGAACTTTGAACTTGTGCTGTGCCCTGTCAATCAGCCCTCCACCAGGGTGACATGACCCTGAAAATTGACTCTTGTGTCTCTAACCCTCCTCCTTCTGTCCATCTGTCTCTCTGTCTGTTTCTGCTGCCAGTGTTGGCTCACTCTCACTTGTCAGTTTGTTTACAGTTTTAAAACCCTTGTTACCTTTTGTGTTACCTCTCAACACAACATTTTAGCAGCAGGTAACAGTAAAAGACTTAACAGTGCTTCAAAAAGATTTTGAACCCATGTCTTAGAATAATCAGCTTTATCTGTATAGATGTTCCTTGACTTTCACCTCATGAGACCACACCTATTCTGACAACAAGTGTGGTTTTGTGAATTGTCTCAGCTCTTCAAATTAAAGTGACTCCTGTCATAACTGTTCTCTCAGAATTGTGTTTATTGACTTGGCAAGGAAGAGTGTTGGATTATCACTCAGCACTTGGGATAAAAAAGATTACTACTACACACTTCCACAGTGTCAGTGGCACTCAACTACTTGTCGGCCGTATTATAATTTGCTCTTTGTTATGTGGATGTTTCTGTCTCTAAGTCTCTTTTCGGAGGAGGCGCAACATTCTGCGGTTGATCATTTTTGTATCTTGGTGCGATGAGTTTTTATCCAAGTAAATGTGTCTAATACTAAAGATAATCGGCTTTAGAAAGACTCCACTTCATCCTGTACTAACCAGCATCACAGCTGCTGACTGAGCTGCTGGCTGGTATAAAAAGGTTTTGTTGAATCAGCTTTCATGGTCTACATTGTCGATTGTTATGACAATTTGACTATGGCCAAGAAAAAAAAAAGGCTCAGTACCCTCATTAAAGTGGCTGGTTAGATTTCAGGGAGGACTCAAACCCAGCTTACAGACCTGTGTAACTGGCAGGCGGTCCAAACAGAGTTACAACTGTCACCTCAGGTCGCCAGTACGGGGGAGCCTGTTATGAGGACCGAGAGATACAAGTTCTTTCCTACTGCAGTTCAGTTAAATGGCAGATTGTATCATCTAGTTGTCTGCGAATTGATTTGACCTTGAATGAATGAACTCTTACTCTGGCCGTCATTCTTTCATACTGTACTGTCTGTTGATGTCTGCAAGTAAATCCGTAAATCACTTTCCCCAGGACAATAAAGATACTTCAACTTTGACTGAAGGACCACAACTATGTTAGGCTCAGAGACTGATTTCCTATCTGCAAGTGAGATGTTCCCTGACAATCCACTTGCTGAGACATGAAACTTGTTTGAGATCTGTCACTATCAACATCGAAACACCCTTATTTTCTGATGTTGCATATATTTTTTTTTTTGGTAATTTAATTTTTTGGAAAAGTCCCCGATAATATGTTCAAGGATGCTCAGCAACCATGATTTTATAGTTGAACAGCAATATTGTTGTGTAAGAAACGCCAAGTTCCCTGTCATTCTTTTCACAACATCCATATTTCATTTTCAAATAACATGGCTTGTTGAGGTCCAAAGTTCAATCCTGACCTTGAAAGGCAATTTAGGAGTGGTGCTGGAGCTTTTGATCATGCCAAATATCTCCAGGAGATGGATCTACATTCAATGAAGAGCAGACTTTGATCTTTGATTTTTGTTTTTGTTTTTTTTCCAACTGCTATTTCCAAGGCAAAGAAAAAAACTTCTACTTTTAAGTAAACACAGATAAGAAAGCGATCTGAAAAAAAATAAATAAATAGAAAACTCAACCATTTCGAAGACAACTGAGCAAGCTCCATCTGCTGATGATGATCATGTGATATGATCTAAATTTCCAGAACAACCGCTAAAGGGGCCTTGGGGGTTTGGACTTTTGAATTTGTTGCCTTTTAAAATTTGGCTCCTGCTGATCAGTTCTGAGTCTGTGGCGTATCCATGAAAGAGATTATTGAAAATGCACAACTGTGCATATGGTACACTTCAGAAAATGGATATTATAGTAGAGCTGAAACTATTAGTTAATTAATCAATTAGTTGATCAAAAGAAAATCTGAAAGTCTTGCTTATTGATTAATAATTTTATTTTCTGAGGAAAAGTGGTAAGAATTCCCTGGTTCTAACAGCTCAGATGTGAATACTAGCTGGTTTTCTTATCCCCCTATGGTAGTAATTCAAGTTGAAGATGTTAATTTGGGCTCTGGGAAAAAGATTTTCTTACATTTTTATAGAATGATTTGTAGAAAATGTAAGTAATCATTAGTGGCCCCACAATTCAGTGACATTTATGCATTTTGTAGTTAATGGGCCAAAACATGCAACACAACTGTTTTAATGCCAAAAATGAGCTCTGGCTTTTCTGATCTGACTGTTGTCATTGGGCATAAGCTCTGAATTAGGGAGAAATAAGACATTAGATTGTGGCCACAATGAGTTGAGTTGATTCTTCCGTGTGCGGTTAAGGCTTCACATGCCCTCACCAAGACACCACTCCACTACACTGAACTGAGCCAGGTGAGGTTGTAAGAGGAAAAGAAAGAGACGCTTTGCTTGCTGTGCTGCCACCACAGTCCTGCCCTTAAGTATCTGGAAAATTGATGGATGTTTATTTTAAGCCTCAGCAGGGGTTTGGCTCCGAGCTACACATCAGACCTTTTTATAACTACTTATGAGCAGGAGCGTTGCCTGAGGTCCTCTGGCAGAAAGCTACAGGTTGTTCCAAGGACTCCGTCTGCTTAGAACAAAAGGTGACCCGGTCTTTGCCGTCAAGGCTCTTGATGTCTGGCGACACTATACCAGGGCTGAAACAAGCCAGATCAGTAGCATCTTTTTAAACCACTTCTCAAAGCTGAATTGTTTTACATTGTGCTTTTATGTCCTGTTTTTTATCGCTGTCTGTGTCCCCTCAAATTAATCTTTTATTTCTATTGTCTTTGTTTCTTTTTATCTCCCCCTTTTTAAGTCTTTTTTTTTCAGCTTGTTTAGTAAGACACTCTTTAGTTGCTGTGAGAGATACGAGAAGGGTCCAGATGCACAGCTCGGCCATTAAATGCATGGGGATGGTCTGTAGCAGCAGACAAACAGATGTGACTTTTAATGAGTGTAATACTAGAGGAGGAAACGGGTTAATGGATGGATATAATGTGTCACCATGTAACCAAATGTCACTGCAGAGCAGAATGTAGCTCAGGTAATGGGCAGAAAGTGTGAGAACACCCTTTCCCTCAGGAAATTGGTGCCATTGTTGGTGAGGCAGGTTGTCGTTGTTCATCATAGCCCACAGCAGCAGACGATAGATTTGTGAGATTTGAGGATATGGACTCAGTTTCCTGGGACAGAAGGTGGTTGTTAGGCTTGTATGTGCTATATATAGTATCTTTGTGTGTGTGTGTGTGTGTGTGTGTACATTCACACGAGGCCTTGGTGTGCTACCTCTGTCAGACGTCCGTTGTTTTATGAGGCAGAGCAGACGCAGGGTGTCACTGTGATTTATGAAGCTCCTCACTGTTGAGGGTACAACTGGACAAAAAATATTCAGTACTCTGCCAAGTGCATAGTGTCTCAACATCATGCCACTTACTGCATATATTAAGTTTTATTAGATCTCGAATAATGCTCTGAACAGATCCATTTTTTTTTTTTTTTTTTTTGGCTGCAGTGGAACCAAAACTGTCTACATCAAAATTTTGACATAAGAAATATAGGCCCAAAATCCAACATTGTTACTGCTGCTACAACACGCATTAACTAACAAACCAGTCAGAATTATGACATGAAATCATGCAAAATAGAGTGCTGAGCAAGCATAAAACATATTTCACTCCAACTCCATTTGTGAAATCTGTATTTCAAATTGTTTCCCAGTCTCACTGTCATCCTCCACGTCTGAGGCTTTTCAGTGGATAGAGACCAGAGACCAGTGCTTTGGACAAAGCTTGTTCACTGTTACATGTGCAGAACACAAGGTTGAGATTTTGCACCGTGTGGCATGCAGTGAACTTGTCAGATTGTTATTGCATAGTCTGGTGGCGCTTTTATTTTGACATGTTGTCTGTGTTTTGCATGCCGTCAGTCTGGCTGGCTTCTGTTCAGTGATAGCAGGGGTTGGTTTCACAAAGATAAACTTTAACTGTGGCTTCAGATGCAGGTAGATAAATTCATCTGTTGTACAAATGTTGAGTTCTTATATATCTTAAGTAGGAGGACTTTGCAATGGGTAAATTAAAAAAAAAGTATGGTCAAATTCAAAATAAATCATTATTTCTTTCCTCTTTATTTTTGTAAACTAAGTATCATTAGTGCGAGACTCAGACCTCAGACAGACCAGTCCAAAATCTCTCTGTGAAACCAGCCTCAGGATGCAATGGCACTCTCACTATTTGAATGTCATTATGAAGCAGTTTAATACTGGAATTAGATCCATGCAGCTTATTTTCTGATCATGGATTGGCTATAGCGTGCTAACCAGCCACCTAAATGTGATAATGTGCAAAATAGATTGTAGCATATAGAATTTGGAGCTGCCCTGATTATGCATAAGACACAGATAATGTGCCTGTAATGTTCCCTTCAAATTTCCATAAATATTAATGTGTTGTGATGGGATCAGGGACTGAGCTGCAGCTTTCGGGAGACTTCCCAGGGCTCTAGCACGAGGAGGAGGAGGCGTGGTGGGAGTTAAATGCGGGGTCAAACAGAGGTCACAAGCGGGAAGCACTCTAAGCCCCCCACCCCTCTCTCATCCCCTGGCACTCCAGGAAACTGGGGTACCAGAGAAATAGTGAGGTGGAGCCTTATGAGTAGAATTAATGCATGGCTGCTGTGGGTTTGCTGAGTGTAACTAATTGAGCAGTAAAAGAAAAAAGCACATGCATAAAATCAAGGCTTATTTTAATGTGTGTTTTGTCTGAATATTAATATGTAATTGCCTGACTTAATGAAGCTAGACAAAATGCTTTTCTAATGTTTTAAGTTTGTGCACATATCTGACTTTTTATTTAACAGCAGAACCATTCCACACTGTATTGGATTGCAGCTGAGAGAGGGTGTGTGTTGTATTACCTTTTGGCACACACCAAACTCCAAAAATGCACAGCGCTTTCCAAGTCATGAGTTGGCCGATCACAGTTAATGCAAAATGCCCGCCTTCGAGGGTCACGCCAAGATAACTGATAGAGCTGGTCCATAGCCAGACCAGCTTTATATCATCTCTATCTGGCTGTTAAGACTCTACAGGCCTTGACTTGATGAAATGCAGGTTGCTGTACAAGGTGTGAGTTACAACCACCTGAGAAGTCATGACACAATGTTCGCACAACGAGCTTCTGTCATCCCATGTAGAGGTAAATCATTACTGCTCACTTTGGTTGGACTTTCAGCAGCAAGTAATGATTGGCCTGAATAACAAAAGAAAAATTCATTTTGATTTCTACACTTGTGCAGACAAAAAAATTTATTTGCATTTTGAAAGTTTTGTTTTCTAAAAATATCTTTTAAAAAGACTTTGGCTATATTTAAATGTTAGCATGTCAGGCTAACTAGCTTCTTGCTGTTACCTGCAGTAATTCTAACACTGGTACAGTGTGCTCAAACTACACTTTTAGCTTGAGGTTACAAATTTTTATTTATTTGAATTCCACTGTGAACATTTGTGTACCGCACAGTCGCTGCTCCTGAAAACGTGTTTGCTAACGTCTGCAGCTCTGACCTGCTGTTTCCTGAAGTTGGTGAGGTAGTGTTTTGTTTTGCTAACAGGATGTGACAATAAGGGTGAAACCTGCTGTTCAAAACTCTGAACAATGAAACATAAACATAACCCCTTTTTCAAGAAGTTAAGCAGTCAAACGGGGTTAACATAGTGCCATATTTCCCCTCAACTTTCTGTATAATACTTAGAGTAGAGTAGACTAAATAGCACTAAATATTTCTGTAATATGTCAGTAAATAATCAAGAGCAGATGAAACATCCTCAGTGTACAGGGTTTTGTTTTAAAACAGGCTTTCTGCAGGCTAACTGATTAAAATCTGCCAGCAACAGTTTACATTTCAGCTAGTCCACTGAGCATTTATTGACTACAAATAAAAATAAAACTACAACCTAAAAACATTAAGAGTAAGAAGAGAATAGAGAACTTGACTGGCATTGATACCTGAGGCGTAGTAAACTCATGGGCTGGTTTTTTCTTGATTTAAAAAAAAAAAAAAAAAAAAAAAAGATTTCTGTATGAGTAGCAAAGGATTGTTATTTAAAACAATAAAGCATGAAAAGTCAGTGCAATGTAAATGAACACATGACACTCAGAGCCTCAAATCACATGATAATCACACATCAGTGTCTAGACTGGTGTTTGTAATTTTATTCTCTGTGGACTGGGAGCGTCTTCAAAAGCAGGAGTGGAAGGCAAAAGTGGAAAGGATGCAATTTAAAAATTTTCCACATCATTGTGGACATGGTGTGTGTGTGTGTGTGTGTGTGTGTGTGTGTGTGTGTGTGTGTGTGTATAATCGGTTTACACTTTGCTCTTTGTAAGTTTTCATAAAGACGGGGTGGTTGAGGGGAGAGAGAAATAAAGAGCAAGGAGTGGGGGGGCAGGGAAACGGGCAGACTAGTCTAAACACCACTGGGAGTGAAGAATGCACCCCCTGCTGTCCTGACCTTTGACCTCGCTGAATGTAGGCCTCAGGGGCAACCCACGTCTGTGGAGAGACAATGCTGCAGATACCTATTGAGCCCTGGCTTTTTACTCCTTTACAATCCCCCCTGCTTTTTTACGCAGCGCTCTTCACCACATTAAAACTTCTCGCCATGCAGGGTCCAAGTTTGGATTTAGGGGCTGTATTCAAGGGTAGCTTTTGTGCCTCCACACAAGGCTGCAGGGGGAAAACATCTCTCTCTCTCTCTCTCTCTCTCTCTCTCTTTTTTTTTTTTTTTCTGGGTTATTTCCCCTAAGCCCCCTGACATTCTGGGACCTGTTTTCCTCACAAAACTGTTAATTTATCACTGAATTATTAACTAAGAACCCACAATGTGTCTGGCACTCTGTGACATGTCCTGACTTTGTGGAGGGGCGGGTGGGGGGTGGTTGCCCTGGCAACTGAAAAAGCGATTTTTGGCCAGCATCTCCTGTCTGCGTCCAGAGGATCCACCACCAAAATGGTTCGGCTGGAGAATGTTATTGGATTAATAAAATACACAAGATAGAGAGAGCAACATTTTGCATTGAAGAGGCACAAGGTGTGTTGCCAACTGCGCTTTCAGCTCAGCAATTTTTGGGGAAGTGCATTTACCCATCACAGTAGCTGTTTAGTGCAGGAGGAGCCTCTGTAATGAGCACAGTGGAGGAGGATGGAGTGAGTGGCTTTCTATATTTTAGGAATATAGCTGACACTCGAGGAAAAAATGGAAGTGGTTGGAAAATGGAAAAATCGGGTAACATTTCTTAAATCATGTGACACCAGTAATGCAGAGCTGACATTGAAACCCTAAAGATTAAGGTTGGGGTTTGATGGCGTTTTATAAAAACAGAATCCAGTATTAAATCCAAATCCATTTGAATCCCTCATCGGATAAAGTTATAAATAACTGCAACTCAAAGGTTTAGTTTAGTTCTGTGGTCACCCGATGTTGGGCAGAAAGCCATAAATACTACTGTTTTTTTGTTTTGTATGTAATCAACATCAACTTTACCTAAATTACCCTTATTCATTTTCACAGCTCCAACCTGAAAATAACATATGTGATGTTGATCATTGATTGATTATGTATGTATGTATGTGTAATATATGTGGAACATTGAAATATGTGGTAACATAAAAAACAGAATTTTCATGCCTGGTTACACTGGGAGAAAAAAAATACTTCATCCAAACAATGGAGGACCTAAATCAGAGCTCTTAAGTTTGTGAGCTACTGCCAAAGATATTGGTCATTTGAACCGTCAGCATTAGCTAAAATGAAAAAGACTGTTAACATAAACTGCAAGTCTTCAATGTTTGAGAGATAAAGGTTCTTTGGGAGCAAATGCCGATTTGGGGCCAATGCTGAATGGAACCCAAGCCCACAAAAGATGAAAGCATAGTTCTTGTTGTGGTTTATGTAAGACAAAACTACATTACATGCAAAAGCTGAAGCAAATTAAGAGATAGGTCATCACTCAGAAAGGGCAGTGACTGTGCAGCTGTCGCAGCCTTTGAGGTGTGTATTTCACCACCAGGGGAGCCACAGCGGTGAAGACTCTTGACCGGGGTAAAGCGATAGTTCGGTCAGAGCAGCACAGAGTAACACACACTAGCCGACGTCGTGTGGGCTGAAGTATGGCTGAGAGATTGTGGGGGGGTGGAGAGCTCCCTTTGTAGCCATGAAGAGCAGCAACAGCATTTTGAAGTGGATACAGGCAGTTACTGAGAGCCTCGGGAACAGATTGAGCAGAGGCGGGGTGCAGCATGGAGGAATGTAAGTCAAAGCTGCAGGGGCCCAGCCTGAAGGGAGTTGCAGCGATGTTGTCAGGAGATGTAGGGAGCCAGTAATGAGTGAGAAGGAGAAGTTTGCTTCTCATCTGTCTTCAACCTCAGGCCTGAGACGAAACACGCAGAATGTTTTAGATTTTAACCTGAAAGCTTCCTGACAGATGATGAATGAAGTGTTGATGCTGCTGTGCACCAACATGTTAGTTTGAATCCATTTGCAGATAAAGTTCTTCATATAACACAAGTGATGGCTTGATTTGTAAAGAAGCAACAGCCAAGAGCCAAATCCAAAAACCCGGTCCAGCTACCTCTCTCATACACCGCCACAGTAAATCATTACGGTCAGAGATCACGCCGCTCAGTGACAACATGTTGTTGAACATGTCTTGAGGGGGTTGGTCAGTTCATCAGACAGACAACTGCACATTTTCCCACAAATGGCTTCACACACTTAACTAGAATTTATGGAAGGACTCAAAGCTGTTGATCACCTGACTGTTATAGCTCACAAACAGGAGGGGTCATTGTACGAGTTGAGATATTTCATTTTATTTTGAAGAACTCTCCTCTCTTGAGACTATAAATGAAATCAAACCATAACACGATTTAATCTGCGTCCTCTCAGTATAATGTAGAACACATTACTTGTTTTGCACGTCTGGACTGTAAACTGTGCCATTAAATTGCTGTTCACATGAATGAAGAGATTGTGTGGACAGCGTGAATCATGAATTCCTGAGAAGGTGAAGTTAAATACAAGAGATCTTGTGAAATCTGTACATTTCTTATCTTACAAGGATGAAATGGAATGAATGATATGAAGATTTAGCCTTTTTTTTTTTTTTTTTTTTTTAAAACCATGATGACAAGTAGATTATCACCGTTTCTCTCATATATAATAGTCAGAGATGAAGGGCTAAGCTGCTATCAGCATCACAGCGGGGTACATCTCATGTCCTCTGTTGTAAAGGCTTGACTTTCCTTTGTAGTGGCACTGTTGTAACGAAGCAGCAATGGGAACGTCTGGCAGATGCCTCGGGCCTGACCGGCTCAGCGAAAGCAGATTTGGCAGGAGATAGCGCTCGAACAATCATAGGTGAATTGGGCACGTTGAGTGATGAAATTTCTTCCACTCTAGTTCTCTCAACAGGGTGACACACACCAGCACAGCCACTGTAGAGCCAGTAACCCAGCCTCCATCAGTAACTGATGGAGGCTGGGTTTCACTGCAGGACAAGACTACGGGGGTTTTCAAAAGGGACTGAGCCAAAACTGAAGCAGATGTGTGTGGATTATAAAGCTTTCAAGAGTTGGGGGGCTCTCCACCTAAGCTAACCCACCCTTAAAGTGCAGAATGTTGCCATAAAGTGCAACAGTGCAAAGAGGCGTGAAAGTGATCGCCATGCATGACATCTAACATGGGAATGTGGATACCTTGGGATTGGGTTAGTTTCCCTCCTGTTTTTTTTTTTTTTCTTTTTCTTTTTTTCTTGCTCTTTCACAGTCAATAAATGGGTACAAGTTGTAAATGAACCCAGTCATTAATCCCATTAAATCAATTTAGCTATACATTAAAAAAGAAAAAAACCTGTATTTTCTTTGCCTGGTGGAGCAATAAGATTTTCAACCCCAATATGTCCATGTACAATGATCTACAGGCCTCACTGATTTGATCTCCTTCTAGATATGGATCTGTAGCCATGCGTGATCCAATTAGCATGATGAGCACTGGGTGTAGTGTGAGGCTAATGGCTGTATGTCCAGGAGAGTAAATAGATTGTTAGTATGGATTTCCAGTCTTAACAGTTGGTGGGCTCTCTGTAGGGGTTATTGACATACCTAAACCAGTGTGTGGAACTAAATAGCCAAGCCTTCTGCTCGACCATGCAGTTACACACATGTTGATATTGATAATGACTAGAAACCCGCTCTGCATGCAGTCATGATGCAGCGAATACGGTCAGCAAGCAGTTCACATGATAATTAGCTGGTGCGACACTGTTTCTGTTGGACTAATAACTTGTGTATTTTTGCAAAAGAATCATCTTTTTGCTAAAATGTAAGTATGTAATGTTTTAACTATAACGTCCTTTGTCACTGAGTCCAAGATGATGTCTTGATGACATTCACAATAATAACATTTTTGGATCGAAAAACAATGAAAATAAATCAGATATCTCAAAAGTTGTTGAAATTGAAAAGTATATATTTGTTACCTTTGGACAGAGCCAGTTGCACTGTCTCACCCTATAAGCTGAGGTAACCCGCTCTAGGCTGTAGCTTTATATTTATCACACAGATATGAGAGCGGTATCAATCTTCCCTCGTAACTGTCAACAAGAAAGTGAATGTTTATTTCATTATTATACAGCAGCACATAAACACATTAATCTGATAAATTCTGTTCCAGACTAATACAACCTGACAAGATGGTAAAAGTATATTCAGCACCACTTCTACATGGCAGAAGCTGTTTCTCAGACAAGGAATGAGGACAGTATGATTTATGTGTGTGTTTTTAGCAGAGCACACCGTATCATGTCACATTCAGTGTTTATTTTCTCAGCTATAATAGAGGGCCTGCGGCACTCAACAATGTAACAGTGTTTTGGGGGGAATGGATCGCTGTGGCATGTGATACTCATGTTTTCTATTCACGAGGAGGACACAGGAGGGAAGAGGAAGAGTGCGCTGTCATTGTGAAAGCTATTGTCTTCTGTGTTTTTCGGAGGAAGATTTTGGATTTACAAGTAGGCGACAATGAAAACTCAACACTCGGCTGTGACAGGCTCCTCCACCCCACCCGTGCACAATGAATTTGTATTTTATCTATTTTTTTACCTCTAAAGGTGCTGAGATCCATTTGACGTCTGTTTTTGTTTTGCGACAGTCACCAGGGCGTGTGGCTTTTGTAGTTACAAGGTCATTTATCCTCCCTGAAATGATAACAGCCCTTTTTATTCTAAAGGCGGATCTAAACCCTCGAATGATTCAGCATCCAGGGGCTACTCTGATCTGGAGCCAAATAACCAGGCTAACATGATTCAAGGATGCAGTAAATTAGTGGCGAGAGAAAGAGGAGGAATTGGTTCTGCCTCTGAAGTTGCCTCTACATAAATCTCTCAGCTGCTGTCTTGATGCTGCAGCGTGTGAGAAACGAGCCTCGGATTGGTACGCAGCCATCTTTCACTTCTTTTAGATCCCAGTGAAACGATGATGCACATTGACCTGTGGTGATGTACAGCTCTGTGCAAAAGTCTTAGATTTGTTGTTTTAGCAATGCTATAATGACCGTATATAATTATTTCTCAGTCTATTAGAATACAGCCAGAAAATACAGGAACTGTGTAGCAGCATTAAAAAACATTTTCAACTTTTTCACTGATCTTTATTCTCATCTTTGTGAGCTTTCGCATATCTTGGCCTTTTCACCCTGTTCCCCTTCTGAAAAAGTGGTTTCTTGGCTGCTGCCCTTCCACAAAGACCATTCCTGATCAAGCTTCTTCAGACTGTACAAGGGTTAACTTGGCTTCATCCTGATGAAGCTGCCAGATGCTGAGCCAGGTCCTTGCTGGACTTCTTCTTGTCTCTCAAAGAAGAAACTTCTCATCAGATTTTGAGAGTTTTCTTGGACTTCCAGTCCATTTTTCATCCTTGACCTCTTCTGATTATTCACATTTCTTTCTGACAGCTTGAATACCACATCTTGAGTCTCCAGTTTGTTTGCTGATTTCCCTTTGAGAGCAGCCTTGCTGATTGAAAATTAGGATTTTATGTCTGTTAAATTCTGTGATCTTTGGCATTTTGAATGAAATTATGTGATTGAAAGTTGGTCTTATACATATTAACAAGCTTCCAATGAGTTAACCTCATACAACGTGTGTGTAATGCTCAAACCTGGTGTAATAGACCTTTTTCACAGCATAATTTTCTTTCTGTTTTTATTCTCCATACACATTTCCTGTGTTCACTGATTGTATTTTGTATTCTAATAAAGAGACTGAGAAATAATTATATACGGTCATTATAGCATTGCGAAAACAACAAATCTAAGACTTTTGCACAGTGCTGTAAGTGTCCAATCAATCGGCCCTGAAATATCAATTATTGGATGAATTGTCATGTTTTGTATGGACATTTGTCTGAATCGCAGCACAACTTGGCGTCACAGGGCTTACAATCTATAGAGCACACAACACCTTCCATCCTTGGACTTGAATTCAGAGAGAAAATGTGTTTACAGTGCAGGTTTTTGAGGCCTTGTCACGTTTTGAACCCCTGTCTGCTTTCACAATCACATTAGCTCATTGATATGCTGCTCCATGCGTCTGTGTAGGTACCTCTGGGCCTTGACATGGAATACACATCTTGACATTTTAGTGGGAGCACAAAACCAATCTCTCTATCTCACTTTTTTTTCTTCTTTTTGTCTCTCTTTTGCTCCCTTGCCTAAATCTAGCTCTCAATCTCACATCATCAGCCTGAATGACAGCAGGCAGACGAGAGAAATGGCTGCAGAGTTTTTACACAGATGCACATCTTGCTTTTGGAGAGTCACAGTTAATGCCCCTAACCCATCAATTTGTGTGGAGAGATTGAGTTTCCAGAGCAGCGTGGAGTGTGTGGTAAAGCTGTTGACTGTGGCAGACACTGAATTTTGCTTTTGAGGGACTTCCAGACCGACATAGTCTGGAGGCTCCGGGTCGTCTTGTCCATGGGACAGACCGTCTGACCTCTGCTGTCACAGAGGGCCTGTGGTGGACCTCTGCACAAGCTACACATGTTGACATATATACACAAACTGGCATGGATGCAATATGAGCAAAAAACGCACTATGGTGTGCAGACTGAATGAGAGGGAGGACAGCTCGCAGGGTCTCTGCGCTCCTGTAGTGAAGTTGCTATTTTTACCTGAGGAGCAACAAAAGGTTTTCATCAACCTGGAGCTCAGTGGTAACCGAACTACAGCCTTACTTCACTGAGCCCTGAGGAAAGCAGTGCTGACTTCATTTGGCTAAAAACCTCTGCATATAACCATTGCAGCACCCAGACAACAAAAATCATTATATTATACAGGTAGTGAAGTGTTTGGCCTTGTACAGCAGGAAATAAATTTAAAGACAGAGGAAAAATCTGTTTATCAGAAATGAAGTCACTACTCATTGTTTTCTACTTTTTTAATACAATTCCCTGCAAAGTCATGACTGGAATTTTAACGCTGAAAGGTAAATGCTCAATAAAGGATGATAACGCGTTGTGACATTCTACAGATGGTGTTTCTCACTTGTCTGAGCTGGTTTCAGGATTTCATACAAAGGACCTTCTCCTCCTTCTGTTCTGTAGCTGCTGAAGCAGCAACATTACACGGTGCCGATCACTGCTCTTTATAAGGCACGGCTGTTTTTTATTCACAGTCTAGGACTCTTCCCTCTGATATGGAAAGTTGGTCTCAGATATGTGAAATGCCTGATCTGCTCTTTGATGTTAAGGACTACGCTGGTCGCCAAACTCTATAAATAGCGCTACTTCATGCAAAGATTTCTGGCTGTAAAGCGTCTTTTCTGGCTTTATGAGGCAGTATTAGTATCAACTCATCATATAGGCGGTATTATGACTAAATTTAAGGCCAATAGTTGCTCGTAAATACCTGTGAAAGTATGAATCATAAATCCAGAAACCTCCAGTGCAGTCAGTGCTCAACACTTAGGAACAGTTATAGCAGTTATATATATATATATATTTTTTATTTTTTTTTTACCTGCAGAGCAAAAGAGGTTCTTTTTTCCCAGCTTTTAGTCTTATTTGTGACACAGCAAAGATAGCATGAGTTTCCTCCAGTTCAGCCTCTTTAAAGTTGGATCAGCCCTGCAGCAGCGTGCTCCTCACCCCCTGCTAATTCACCTCAGGGCTGAATGCACTCCTCTATTTTTATTCTACTTTCTTGTCTCTTGAGTCTCTTTTAAACAACACACAGGGTGTTTGGCCTGTAAAATTCAAATGGCACTCTGCTGCCATTTGTCTTGTTTATAGAGTTGTATTCCAGACGAACTGAAGAGAGCATTTCAGACAGGTTAAATCATTTTTCCCAGATCTGAAATTGAAATGCATATGAATGTGTTATTCAAAGCCTTTTAATTCAGTTTTTTTTTCTCACCCCTTAACAGATGAAACTGTGGAACAAGTACAAGGTAACCAGTATCCCATCTCTGGTGTTTGTGGATGCTACTACGGGGAAGGTGGTGTGTCGAAACGGTCTTCTGGTGGTCAGAGATGACCCTAAAGGTGAGTTCATTTATCCACGGTTATCTACACTGATTTATTTTCATTCCCTGACCCCAAGCCCCAGGGTTAACCTTAACCCTGACTGCCATCCATTCAGACCTAAAAATATCACTTTTTAATGAGGTAATAGGAAGTCATTTGTGGATCAGAACAATATAGACCAATTTCTCACACATAACCCTTAATTCTTGGTGGGTATCTTTTTCAGTTACTTAAAGGCAGCTGACCTGAGGCAAAATGAACAACTTTGTGTTAAACATAAACAACAAGAATAAGTCAGGTTTCCATCGAAATGTAGAGCACATTTTAACTGAATTTCCAGATAATTGGTGAAAGAAAATGTCCCTATGTTTTTACATCCACTTGTGTAATGTCAATATGCAGTTGGTGGCACTAACTCTCCAACAGGTGACACTAAACCACAGCAGAAGAAGAGGATGGTTGCAACCAGATGATTTAATTAAAAGAGCACCATTAAAAGCTCAAAGTAACAAAAACTATATGGGAGATGTGATGGAAATACAGCATTTATGTTTGCCTTGTGCATAATGTCACAGTCTTCCAATCACTTCAGATCAAATGGATAACTAAGATCTGGCAACGTGCCATTCTTGTAAACACAAAACAGTTTTGGCCTTGTGTGGGCTTGAGTGTTGTTCATGAGGAAATTTAAGATTTGGCACAAACATTCACTTCGAATCCAAGATGAACTGGTTAGAATTTGGTGCTCAAAGGTCAAGGTCAAGGTCAAGACCTCACAAGCCACATTTTTGGCCATTCTCTGCAAATTCATGCACTAATTCTCAAACTCAAATGTGTAGGACAAAATTAAGTAATAACATTTTATATCCAAATGGTCAAAGGTCAAGTTGAATGTGACGTCATGATTTTTGTCCATAATTCAGCGCTGTCACTCAGGAAGGGGACATTGTGACCATATTTGATTGGTCACCTGCAAGGCTGTGATTCTTTTTTTTTTTTTTTTTCAATTCTGGCAGTGTTTCCATTGCATTTTTTATTTTTTTCCCAAATTTTCCCACAGGTTTCATATTGTGCAAACAGAAAATATGTATAAAAGCAGGTGGATGGAAAGACTACACTGTTACACTGCAGTGGGTGATAGAATAAGAACGAGAGAAATTATTCCACCTAAACATTCCTAAAGTCAGTGTGTCGTGCAGTTTAGCGACACAGCATAAATGAGCAAGATAAACTTGAGAAATTAAAGTCAACCAAAATGTAATGAGTGCCATAACTAAGGTTACACCTGCATACACACAGACACAACACATACACACTCATTCTCTGTAATGATGTTTACCAAATTCCTGGCCTGAGTTCCCTGTGGCAATATCGCACTACCACATCACTCAACATTTGGATAAAACATTTTGCAATAACTTTTTTTCCCCCCTCGTTTGTGTTGATGCTGCCTTAATTATGGTGCTGCATGAATATTATAGCGTGTCCATGTCTCACTCCCTCATCTGCAAACCCTATAATTTCTGCACTTTGAAGTGGAAACAGAATTAACAAGAGTGGGCTTGCATTCCTTCCCTGTAGAGGACGTCCTCTGTGGCTGAAAAGATCTCAATATTTGAAAATCCTCACTCTCACTCTGTTTGGTCAGCTTTAAAAAAAAAAAGTGCCATTAGTGAGAAGGGAGAATAGAGGCTCTATTGCAGCATAGCAGTAAAGCAGATGGATTTTGCACGGGGACAGTGACAGATTTCACTGCCTGCCTAATGAAAGCCAGCCCTAGCCTGCAGTGTTATCTCCGTGATTCATTAACTCTCCTTCCAAACTATATGTGGCGAGAGAAGACACCGCTTTCTAACAACGCTACGCATAGGTATGGTTTTTTTTGTATGTCTCGCTCAGTTTTTATTAGGCAAACTGAGAGAAGCTGCAGACAAGATGAATCAATTCAGCTACAGCAGCAGCGTTTAGGAGAGGAAAAGGGCAGTAAAAGTTTGACATGCATCAAAACTGGGAGGGGCGGGTGAACAATTCAGGACCCTCTGCCTTTCACTCTCGATGAAAGGCCTGACTTGAGTGGCGGCAGACTAGCCTGCAGCATAAAGATGGAGTGCACTTTTACAATCAGTTCAACAATAAAAGGCCGCGCCAGCGCAGTGCAGACGTGTCACTCCTGCCTAATGAAGCCCTAAACAACCACACTCGCATAAAGACGCCATTAGGAACCAGCCATACAAGGTTTTATTTATGATCCCCCCCCCCTTTAATTCAGCTGCACCAAATGCATCTCTGCAGAGCTTGACTGTAACAATGGAGACATCTTGAAAAGGGAAAGAAAAGTGTGAAAAAGAGGAAGGAGAGAAGTATTTCTGGCAGACTTCATATGCTTGAGAGGCATTGCTTTCAGTCATCATTAAAATCACATTTGCATCAGGTGTGTGGTTGCAAAAGTGAATGTCATTAAAAAAAAAGAAAAAAAATGCCTGTGAGTAATGTGTTCATGACAAGCGCACATCACTTTTTGAGATCAAATCAGCCATGAAGGAGACAGAGTGCGTGTCTCAGGTTTTTCCACTTAATTGAAACATGATTTTTAGACATGTTCGTGGCACAACTCCAGGGTCCAGACTGAAATATCTAAACAGATATCAAAAGGATAGCCAAGAAATGTACCCAGACATTAAATCCAATTGACTGAAATGATCCTGACTTTTCCTCTAATACACTATGAGGTAAACATTTTAGGTTTTGCGTTAATTGTTTTCATAGCCATTGTTGTGAAATTAAGTTCAGACCTTTTCGTCCAGTACTTTTCATTTATGGCTAAAACTAATTGAACTAATTTCCATGAGTTTCAGTCATACACTGCATTTCTTGCTAAACAGTAGCATGTTAGCTTTGCCACTGTGACCATGTTAGCGTGCGGACATTAGCATTAAGCTCAAAGCACTGCTGTGGCTAAGAACAGCCTCAGAGCTACGAGCATGGCTGCAGACTCTTTTATTTTCGTACCTTTTATTTTTCCCTTTCATTGCCCTCTCCACTTTTCTACCCTCTCCCAGGCCTGGAGTTCCCCTGGGGGCCAAAGCCGTTTGCGGAGGTGGTGGCAGGGCCCCTGCTCAGGAACAACAGGCAGACAACAGACAGCAGCTCTCTGGAGGGACACTACGTGGGAGTGTACTTCTCAGCACACTGGGTGAGTGCGGTGAACAGAGAACGAGGACAAAAGCGACCCTGATTTTTTTTTTTTTTTTTTTTTTTTCCCTGGTTTTTACATTTCCCACGTATCTCTGTCAAAACACTGACAGCAAAGAGAAGAAATGGCAGCAGCAGCAGAGCAGGAAGAGGTAGAGCAGTTAGTCAAGACAGATAAGAGAGAAGCAGGAGGGTGTAGGTGACTCCATTGTGTTTGTGTGTTTACATTATCATTGCTTAACTATCCCTGTCAGTTCTCACCACATTTTCTTTTTAAAAACCTGGCATCGGTCACCACACCCCACTGACATCACCACTATTGTCTCTTTCTGTGCTGGACCTGCTCACAGCCAGTGAAGGTCATGGCTCAGAGATGCATGAAAGGCGTTATATCATCTGTGGACTGTTTCTGATGAGCTGCAACGAAGGCCGCTGAGGCCAGTCAGCACTGCCGCTGCCAGAGCCGCAGCCTCAGAGACCCGTTCTTGAGACTGGTGACGCCTGAAGGCTGGCTCAAACGAGAGAGCCATTAAAACTTGAAAAGTCACAAAAGACATTGCAGGACTTTATTTGCAGTGTTTTTTACACCACAGTGTTTTTTTCCCCCAGTGTAAATCTAGCCACCATTAAAGTAATTTTACAAACATTTAATGCCGGTATCTGGCTTTAGCATTCACACACACAACACATATGTTTTACGTGTTTCTCCAAATGCTCTGGGAACCTGAAATGGCCCATGGCAGGACAACATGACCTATATTTGCTCAGTTTCTTTTTAATGGAGGAATGTTTCTTTTAGAATAAGTCATTACAGTAAGACAGATTTATGATGCTACAGCTTTGACGCCACACTGTGTAAACTATAATGAGTTTGCAACATAATTTACAGTGTTTACTTCTATGAGCAGCCAAGAAAGAAGTCAATTAATGAGCAGCGAATCGATTGAGGCTTTGTGCTTCACACTCTTGCTCCCACCGTCCCTTTGTGTTGGTGTGATGAGTATGCATGACTGGATCAATGAAAGTGTTTGACATACTGTATCCACTGTAATCAGCTTGAATGCTAATGAAATCCCGTCTCTGTCTAGTTGATAAATGAGAATTGGTAAGAGGCTCTACTTGAATATGAGATATCATTAACAAGAAAAAAAATCAATCAATCAAGTTGAGGTTAGGCAATAGCTGGTGAACTTAGTCAAGCATATAACAGCCGAAGAGCTGGACATGTCCCTCAGGAGTTGGTAGAGACCAAAACGGAGCTTAAAGAGTGTGAAAATTGGACTTACATTTTAAAGATGTCCAGAAACACAACTACAAATGAGTGATAATGGTGATCCATATCTGCTAGACAAGCAAATAGGCAACTGTTTGCTAATAAGTTCAACTTTATAAGGTGATGATATGATAAGTGTTTACAGCTCATTTCCCCAAGCAGCCAGTAGATTACTTCTTAACATTGTTGAGCTTCATGATAGTAATAAAGTCAATATGTCTGGCCCAATACTTCTGTGGATAATCTTGTCACTATTATTTTATGATTGAATACTGGTGTTTCTTGTAGATATTTTGCACCCTAGAGAATTAGAAATATTGATATGATCACTCAACACATTGTGGTGTTCATCACTATCATCACCTTCCTGACTGGAATGTGACAATATTTAAGAAAATACTTTTTACTGTATTTGCGTAATCTACTGCAACATCCCATTAACACAGCATGCAGAGCTATAGTCTGCTCAAAGCAAATTTTATGGCAGGTAAATCAGACTATAATCTTGTATAAATGGTCAGTGTTTGTGTTTACAGTGGTGGGAAAGCAAAGGAAAAAAATCTAAAAATGCTGAGAGAGAGAGGAAGAAAGAACACAGCAAGTGTGAGATAGACTGGTCTGTTTTCCTTCCTGCTACCATTGCACTCTGATGTCATGTTAAGGGCAGCCATACCGCCGCTCCCCCTGCCTGGGTGTAGTGTGGGCTCTGCTAACACTCTCAAGCTTACATCAGGATTAGTGTTTTAAGATTGTGGGTTGAATTTGAAAGAAGCTGGATACAAAACAAGACAGAATTACTAGTTTGTGGAAAGGTGTTTGGTGACATAGAGGAAGAGAGTTGGGAAATACCCAAAGTAATAGAAGCTGCTGCAGCAACCTGTAATTTATAACTATGCGGACTGTATAGTTACCTCCTTTTACACACATCTCTTTCCCCTTTTCTCTCTCCATTAGTGTCCGCCGTGCCGCAGTCTGACCCGGGTCTTGGTGGAATCGTATCGAATAGTTAAAGAGTCGGGTCAGAAGTTTGAGATCGTGTTTGTCAGTGCTGACAGGTGAGAGTCACTGTGCCAGAACATGAACAATATCATATTTATTGAGACACACACATCTGTCTCTGTCTGTCATGGACACACAGTGTCATGCTTCCCTCTTCAGTTGTTAATTTAGATCACCAAGTCAACATCTGTTGTGTTGCTGTTTGGTGCTTTCCAACCTCTCCAGGTCAGAGGAGTCCTTTAAGCAGTACTTCAGCGAGATGCCATGGCTGGCAGTGCCATATTCAGACGAGGCTCGACGATCACGACTCAACAGACTCTATGGAATACAAGGTATTTTACAGCCACCTCCTCCTTTGTAAATGTTGCTTCAGATATTCAAGCTAAGAGGAAAGAGTGTAGTTTTTTTACAAGCTTATTATGTCATACACTGAAACACTGGCACAATGGCTGTCAGCTCTCTGTGCTGGGCAGGCAAACAGCAACACAGATTGCCCTGCAGCCTGAGGAATGTGGGCTGGTTATCAACTTTACTGTCTCGCTTGCTGCAGAAGTGCTACGCCTCTCCCTCTGTGCCTCGCTCTTTTCCCCTGATTCCCTCCTCTGTGTGTGTGCAGAGGACTGTGGATGAAGTTAGCAAGATCTGGCTCTTGGCCGCTCCTGTAAAGAATGTGAGGAATGCACGGAGGACGAGTCAACACTGCCCCCTTCTCACATTCAAAACCCTGCAGTTTTCACAACGGCCCCCACCTCTGTTGACTTCAGTCCACATGCGCAGACAGGAACACACTGACTCATGCACTCAGTTTTCTCCTGGAGGGTGTCTGTTTCTGATATGACTGTTTAAAAAGGCGAGGAGACTGTAAGCAAAAGGATTGTAGGAGACAATGAGAAGGGTCAAAATCCGACCTGAATCGTGGGAATATTGGAAGTGATAGCAGACAGTGCTGTCTAGAGGTGCAAGTCACCAGAGAGGAAAAAAAATGGTCATAACAGGTCAAAAAGACTCACACACCAAAGAAAACCTCAGTGGGGGAGGGAGAAGACTGTATCATAATTAACGGAAATGACCCAAACCACCTCCCACATCGTCTTCCCACTCCCACCCCCTCACCCCCCCCTTTCCTTTTGTCTTCCTCTCACACCATCCTCACCTCTTCTTTCTCCCACTCTAGGTATTCCCACCCTGATTCTGTTGGACACTGAAGGTCACATGATCACGCGACAGGGCCGTGTAGAGGTGCTGAACGACCCAGAGTGCCGGCTCTTTCCCTGGCACCCTCGACCTGTGCTCGAGCTCAGCGAGTCCAATGCCGTGCAGCTCCACGAGGGGCCCTGCCTCGTCCTGTTTGTGGGTGAGTATTAGGGCATTTAAGATGCAGATTCTGCAGCTCCACATGGGGCTCTGCCGGGAGCAGCTTGTGCTTAAATGAAGTGGCATTTATGTTGAGCATATTGAATGTCAGACTGTGGAAAATTCTTCCAGTTTCGAGAGGTGCAAAGGTCTTTGGGAAACGTTTCTAGTGTTTATCTAGCTATTTATATGCTAATACAGAAGGTGCAAATAAGTAAAAGGCAGTAGGTTTGTGAATAGCATCGAAAAATGATTTAGCAGGCATGAATGCAGCACAGTTGTGAGGACAATATAATACAGCACAATAGCACACCAGTGTCAAGAAAGAGGATGCATACTGATGGCCTTCAAAATTTGAGACCACCCAGGCGTCTCTTTAGGTCAAAACCTGATTGCAAAACAAGATGGAGACCATCTGTACAGTCTCTTTTATCATCTGACCACCAGTCATCTCTCCTTCCCTACCTCCCATCTCACTCATCTGTGCATTTTTCCTCCCCCAGGTGGCTCCTTTTCATACTTTTAACATCTTTCTGTGTCTCTTCCCTCCTTCGTTCAGATGCTGAGGAGGAGGGAGAGTTGGAGCCGGCCAAGGAGCTGATTCAACCAATTGCAGAGAAGCTCATGGCAAAGTACAAAGCCAAGGAGGAGGAGACGCCGTTGTTGTTCTTTGTGGCTGGAGAGGTGAGATAAGCCACTCACAGCCACTCCAGAGTAAAATGGCATTTCACACATACTTGCGTAGAAATTGGGGTATGACATTCAGCAGCTACGAGACTTTGTTTTGCTGTTGCTGCGTATACATACAGTATAGCATATATTCTGAACTGATATTTTTTAGTCTGACTGACACCAGTAGTAGTCATTAATATTAAAATGAATTATCATCCCATAATTTATTTTGACCAGGACCCCTAAACTAGGAAATGTGCTGTTTCCAGAGGTTCACTTTTTAAAGTCTGCATAATAAGCTGTAAACACAGCACTTCTTTTTGCTCTGTTTTTGGTCTCCTCCACCTCCTGAGAGGTGTTCCAGGCCAGACAGCTAAACAATGAGCTGGGGGGATCTGCCGTGTTGGGTGATCAATATTTGTGGGTTTGTCAGTACAAGCAACTCCTTTCAGATTATACATAGTTCTCTCAAATTTTTCTCTTCTTGTTTGTCTTTACACAATACTATTGTGTCTAGTATTTATTTGACCTAAAAGGCTCTAATCACATACTGTAAGCCCCTGGTTTGTATTTGCACCCAACAGTTTGGCAGCTGTCAAAATTACAGTATTATTGGCCCCTTTAACCTACAAGAGAGACACACACTCCTATCCATGACCCACAATTCAACTGTGGGCCTCTATCATGATGGGTAAGACCAGAGTGTGCCAGGTGATTTTCTTTTCTCTACACTCCTGCACTTCCTCATCCCTCCACGTCGTGCTGTAACTCCTCCCTCGTCTTCCCTGTGTGGGACGGACCATGGAGTTTTCATAACTCTTGTTATCTCATGTTGTTCTGTCTTGACCTTTCTAAAACCGGTGGAGTTAGCAGCAGCAGCAGACATAATTACAAGATTAGCTACCTCTCCTCATCTCCCCCCCACCCTCCGGCTCCCCTTGCTCCCAGTTCTCTCTCTGCCCAGCAGTCTGGGAGGGCAGCGTTGGTGTTCTGTGTCACAAACCGAAGGGCAGGCTCAGGTTTCGGCCATGGAGCTTGCACATGTGCTAACTGTCTGACCCTGTGCGTCTGTCCAAGGCCGCACCACCCTGATGTCAGCCTTGAAATGTAATTGACATATGAACACAGACCAAGAACAGCTTAAGTTTTCAGAGAGATGGGAGTTGACACGATACTGTTGTGTGTTCATTGTCAGTGTGCCAGTATTTATTTGACCCAGCACAAAGAAACATTGTTGCACTGGAGCTTGCAGGGATTCAGAAGCTTCTTGTGTTATAGCTTCAGTCTGTGTTTGCTTTTTTCCCCTTTGAGGCACACATGCAAAGCCAGATATTTTTACATCCATGTAGCACAGGTATAATTTCCTGGCTCAAACTCAACCGGCTATGAAATCACCAGGCTCCATTTCCACTTTGGGTTCACGGTCAGATATCACTTCCTGTTTCAGGATCTGGGCCCAGACGCCTGCACCTTGGCCCGGGTAAACCCTGGTAGTTGCACACTCCTTGCCAGGCCAGCTGCTGGGTTTTCTGTGTCCATGAGACAGCAGTATGTTGGCAGTCTTTGAGGGGGAGGCCAGGCTGAGCAGAATGACACAGGATCTTCTTACCCCACTGAAAAACCATACGCCCCAGAGTTGTACGGCACTTAATAATTGCAGCATGAAAGATCTTTTGTTCTTTCATTTCTGCTGTGTAATGGCCGTTGCATGCAAAATGAACTCTGGTGGTATTATCCACTCACAGAAGAATTTAACTGATTTTGTGGCAAGCGGCAGTGGATGTTGACTGTGATTCTAGTCTTTAAAGCTTTGTTTTCCCATGCTTGATTTGTGTGTGTGTGTGTGTGTGTGTGTTTGTGTGTTTGTGTGTATCCCTAAACAGAATGGTTGCTTTGACTTTGGATTACACTCCAGGACTGCCTCTCAAGCAAATTTAAGTCAAAACACATTGAAAGTTTCTTCCTTCTTCTATTCCTCTCTGTATTTGCTAAAATCTTTGGTCCAAACTAAAACATTGCATGAATTTAATAAACAATTTTACAGACATTCATAGTTAACAGAGGATGGAGCCTAACGACCTTTGACATTGATGGACATTTAGAAATGAGGCGATGTGTCAATTATTTGATTGATTGACAGAAAATAAATGTTCATAAATGTGAACATTTTCTGCTTTTTGTGGTCTTGCATAAGTGTGATTTGAATATTTTGGGGTTTTTGACTCTAACAAAGGAAGGCATCTGCAAGACATTGGATGATGGATGTGAACTTGAGTTGCGGGATATTTGAAAGGCATTTGTGATTTGATTTTTGAATATTTATAAGCCAAAATAATCAATTCTTCTAATGCCTGAAGAAATAATGGATAGATTATTCAAT
Source organism: Rachycentron canadum (assembly GCA_038496675.1). NCBI lineage: Eukaryota > Metazoa > Chordata > Actinopteri > Carangiformes > Rachycentridae > Rachycentron > Rachycentron canadum. Next base: position 8,289,594 of record CM076657.1, on the reverse strand, counting down.
TGATCAAAATAGTTTTATCCCTGTTCACATTTGAGAAAGTCATTTATATAAAACCTACAAAACTAATGATGCATTTAGTACTTAGTATCAGCATGCAGTGAATTGGTCTGAGCTCAAAGCCAAGCACAGCATGAAGGCTTTTAGTATTTCTTTTCATTATAAACACATTGAAACACATTAATTATATTTGCTTTAAAACATAAAAAATGCATCGACTCAATAGGTGTTCCTCATTTCTTTAGATATGCTGTTAATCCCACTTTGTTTAATTGACTGAATTTAATGTTGAAAATCCAAAATTTTACAACGATGACTCGTCCTCCAGGCATCAGAGCTGGCCAATGAGATGGATACAGCCCCAGCTCTGTGGCCAGTGGGGAGGTTTGTTATCGTCATCAGTTCAGGGCCTTATCAGATGGTCATCGCCTGTGAAATGCCACAGTGCATCAATAATCAGCACAAGCCTGACATGGCCCAGCAGGTTCCACGCAGTAAACACATGCTGAGCCTTATCACAGCTGTGAGTGCAGGCTACACAGCAGAGAGGCCCTTTGTCTTTTTTGTTCTGAGCTGAGCTGCGGAGGATGGAGGGGAGGGGGCGGCTCTGGAATGGAAACACCTCTCGAGAAGCAGTTTACACAAGCAGAGAAGCCACACAAAAGAAGATGCATGACTTCCTACTGAGGTGAAAGCTGACGCAGAGATTACATCTACTCATATCAGGGAGGCTGGAAGGGCCATGGTTCCAGATCTTCTCTTTGTGGTTTCTTTACACTTTGTGCCCAGATGATCTATAATCTACGCTCAGTATGGGAGCAAGAGGACATGCAAAGGAAAGGCTTTTATTTGTAGTAGGAGAATAAAGCATTATTTCACTCGTAACAACATTGTCCTCAGTGACAGCTTACATCTGTGAGCATTAAGTGGTCAATGTATGGTGATTTGCAGCATAATAAAATGGGCACCATTCGGAGGAAGTTAGCTGCCTACTATAAAAATACCACACTGCAACTCATCTGTTCCATCTGTTAGCACTTTTGCAAAGTAGAGGTCACAGACTTCATCTTGGCATACTTATCCTTTTTAGGTAGCGACACAGCCAAGCTATTCAATGAAAAGTCTGAGAGCTGATTGTGTGGTTTGATCCATTTAAACAAGAATAGCTGCAGATTTTCAGATAACTGGAGAGACGCAACAAAGAGAACTGAAAGGAGGGAATGCGTGAGCGTTACATGTAGCTGGAAATCCATCCAAAGTCGCCCTATCTTTCACTTTGTTTTGCCAAAACTCACACTGGCACATAAATCAGTAACTGACTGTGTTAACACCGGAGTCACCGCCTCTCAGAGAAGTCCAGCTCTTTGTTGCAGTGCCACCCTCTGGCACTTGTTTGTTACTTCTGCCTTTTCAACATAATCTTTTCCATATGAAACTGATCTTAAATCTTTGAGTCTCCCTTTGAGCCTGTAAACTAAGCTGAGTTGAAATCAGGCCTTGCTGTCAGGAGGAAGAGAAAATGCTTCATATGGAAGTAGCCGTGCGTGTTTTAATATGCGAATTGTGTGATCTTACTAAAGACATGAAATCCATTTGATCTGTAAAGGATGTGTGACAGGTATAATGGATCTCTGTCGAGCAGCGGCACTCCTGGCTGGAAGTAAAGCTGAGTTATGAAACGGTGTGATTTCTTATTCACTGTCAATAATTAATGGCTCTTTCGAGGTTGTTTGGAAGCTGCTGCCTGTCTGCCAGTGATTTATTTCTGTTACCTATGGCTACAGGGGTTGTAATCCTGTCTTGTTATAGGGTGAAAGGTGATATCAAGCCTCAGGCAGAACACAGGCGAAGCCCTTTTTAAAATAACTGCTGAGAAATAAAACATGAATTCCCAGTAAATCCAGCAGCAATCTATATTTAACATATTCCATCACAAGTCCTGTGCACCGCTCGCTCTCCTGCCCACATGCTATTCAAATGCTCTGTGATGAGACTTGTATCTGATGTGAGCGAGCTTTTGGAAGAAAAAAGGGAGGGATGTTGTCGGACCCCCCACCCGTCTATCCACACAGGAGGATGTGTGACTAAGCTCCGGCTCTCTGGTCTCTCTGGTAGGCTGCCTGCAAGAGGACAGCAGAGAGGAGAGTTTTCATATTCTCTTTCAAGAGTTTGCATTAATAAAACCTGTGCCAGCCATGTCTGACTTTTGTGAGGTAAATCCAAATGTGGGTAGTTCAAGTAAAAGGTGCTGTGCTAGTTTTCTCTGGCAAAAACAAGTCTGAGCTGATGAGCGACAGAAAAAAAAAAGAAGTGTAATTTAGAGATTCTTCTGTGTGAGAACATATTCAGTATTGAGCTGTATTGTTTTTTTTTTTTTTAAAGGCACGTGTGCTGTTCCTCTTATCAAGAAGCAAATCACCTTCACACCAACAGAACTGCGTTACTCACAATCATGTTGCATCAAATAATACAGTACTTTTCTACAGTTCAGTACAGACACTGACGAGCAGTTCCTGGTCCTTTTTTTTTTTTCCCCCAATCCTTTTAAACAACACTGAACTCAGGCCGCTTTATATTTTGCATGTCAACAGGTTGTCTCAGAAGTGTTCTCTTGTGTGTTGAGTGTGTCCACACTTGTAGAAAGATTATGCAAAAGATAATGTTGGATCCCTGCATCTTGTCATTACTGCAGTGTTGCATTTTTAAGAAATTTTTAATGTTCTTCCAAAAATCCTAGAGCTCAGTGTGGGAATTCAATACTTAAATTAGAAAAATTTGTCATTTGTCATGTCTTTCGTGTCGTTCTGCTCGTGTCCTGGTCATTATCTTGCAGGTCCTCAGATTTTTACTGTGGCCCCTTGTAGAGTTCCCAGCCTCACTCTGGGAACAGACCTATCCTCTTGTCAAAGACGTTTGATTTCCTTTGCTAATATTGATGCAATCTTGCTGAGGGCTAAGTGTCAGCATCTTGATTTTTATATCAGTGTTTTTCTTTCTTTCACCACAGGATGACATGAGCGACTCCCTGCGAGACTACACTAACCTCCCAGAAGCTGCGCCTCTGCTCACTATTCTGGACATGTCGGCCCGCGCCAAGTACGTCCGTGACGTCGAAGAGATAACGCCGGCCGTAGTGGAGCAATTTGTCAGCGACTTCTTGGCTGAAAAGCTCAAACCAGAGCCCATCTAAAGAGGACGTCCAAATATAAATCGGATATACTATCTTGGGACTCACTCCATCATCAACCCCTGACCTGTTGCTACACCCCTCTCCCTTCCCAGCCTCCCACTATCTCTCTCACCTCTCCTCCTGACTTTGTCAGACTGTTAGAGAGATCTCACTTTTTACTGACATTTTAAAATTTTTTTTAGACATGTTCCTCTTTTCATGGAGTCCTCTCTTTCTCCTGTGGTGCCTTGCATTGACTATAGTCCCTACAGTAATATATATGGAGATTCTGTTGGTTTTTTTGGCCTCAAGAAAGTATTTGTATTTCTTTTTTTTTTTTTTTTTTCACACAATAGCATTTCTGAATTCTAGAGAAAACCAGAGAATTACCCAGTGGACCTAATACTTATTCATCTGATTCTTTGCTTTCTTTGCGTCTTGTTTGCAAGATACTTGTTACTTTTTGGTTTCTGAATGATGTTGAGGAAGAACAAAATGCATTTTTACAGTTGTAATTCACATGTATACTTAGTGCAAATGTGGTAAACCTCAGTTGGATGTAGCTGTAAGCAAAACCAGTATGACAGGTGCACATTCAGTAAAGGTCGCATTATACTTGCTTGTAACAGAATAATGACTGATGTTTTAAAACCCCTGTGTCTTGTGGTGTGTGTTACGATGTGAGTGAAAGTCATCTCTAGCCAGTTGTTGCGGTGGTTCTCATCTCATAGTCATTACGAGGACTTTCTGTGAAGGTCCTCTGATGAAAAGGCCGGATTAGTCCTGAAGGCACCAAAATGGCATTTGAAAAGTGTTGAATGTATAAATCCCTATATTCTTACTTCAGTCATGGCTTCTCACACCCATTAAAAATTCACTGGCAAGCACAAAGTTCTGTTCCTCTTAAGTTCTGCCAATAAAGTTAGCTCTTGGATATGTAAAACACAGAATGAAATGATTCACCTTTCATTTGTTAGAAGTATTTAAAAAAAATACAAAACATAATGCAAAAATGTTGCATTATTGTCTGAGACAGTTTGAAGGTTGAATTTTGTTCATGTACAAACTCTAGGTGGTTTGGAGACTTTACCTCTCACTCAAGGTTAGTGAGCTCTGCATATTTGCAAGGACTGACACTGAGTCCGGTCCTTTCCAGAGTAAATCTAATAAGTGCATGAATCTATTTAAGGCTCTGGGGAAAAGGCGAAGGATATGTGCTTTTTTTTTTTTTTTTTTTTGTGAAAGGGTTTGGGACAGTCGAAGAAGGGTGGGGGTAGGGGGTTATAGCTTTCTTTAGCCTCCTTTGTGAGAGTGATTTGTATTTAAAAAATCTAAAATGTACATTAAAAGACAGCAGGACAGTCCTACTTGCCTCTTCAAGTAACACTGCTGCATCACTTTCAACATGGCACAGGTCTGAACTGAATTCTGTATAATTAAAGTAAAAACTGCAGCAGTATAAGGTACCATGTGCACAGAAAAGACGAGAAATACCTTCTAAAACCACTGTAATAAATCACATCTATCTCTGTTCAACACATTGGGCAACACCAGGCAATTTTAAGTTATATTTTTCTCAAATCACCCTATAAAAGCATTTTCCCTTGTGGCGCAGCGGGAGCAGAAGGTTATTAAAACCCCTCGTACAAAAACACAGTAAAAATCTGAGCAATGGCCTGTCTCTACATTTGAAATTCCAGGGCTTTTTCTGCAAATGTGCTCTTATGGATGAATGAAGCCATAAATAGCACTTCGGCCTGAAAAAGTCTCTGTATTCAGGCTTTATTTTTTAGAACAGCGGCGTGTTCCTCTTCATTTGTTTGTAGTCACAGATAATTTAACATCTTTATTCAAAATGGGAGATGTTGTGTTTTTAACTATTCTGTTCTACTAGCTAATAATGTTATCTTGAGACACTGGCGTGAAGGTACTGCAGCTGTTTTCAAAGGAAGAGTGGAACAACACTGAAGCTTTGCTTTTTATTAAATAAAATATGAGTTTCGGGCCCGACTGACTCCAAACCCTCAGTAACTCTCACACTGTCCCTTCAGATTTCCTACAGGAGCATTTTTCTAGCCTCCAGAGGCAGGAAAAAATATCAATCGGCCACTATCCATATAAATTCATTGATTCTGTCATTTTTCAGTCAAAAATGCCAAACATTCTCCAATTGCAGCTTCTTAAATGTCAGTATTTACTGATTTTCTTCATCTATAGGAGTGCACTGCAATCTATTGGTTTAGGGCTCATGCTTGTCTGGTTAAAAAGAAAATAATTTAATTGCAGCCATTTGATGCATAAAAATGCAAACAAGGAATAAATTTACTTGACATGATTTAAGCACTTTCCAAATCCCTGATTGAAACTCAATTTTATTATTAGGGGAACAAGGTGTATGTCACACTGATGTTTAGAGGGAACATCATGAAAACTGCTCCTCAGCTTTAGATTTCCATTTTCTTCCAGATGTTTGCATTAGCTTTAACAGCTGCTTCCTGCCCTCAAACAAAAGGATACTGGCTGCCATCGCTGAATTCAAGCTGTCCACATCAGGAACGACAGGAATAAAGAGTCTGTGACCGACAGTTTCCTCAGCCAACTGGAGCGATTCTAGACTGAGACCATGAGTCTCACCACCTATCACAAGAGCAGTGGGACCCTCAGCCCAGCTCTCATGGTACAGCTTTGCATCCACTCTGGGGAATGAAAGTCCCTCGTCCTCAGAGTCAGAGTCATACTCCTCATAATGCACCTTACTGTGACTAAGCCTCGTGCTGACCCAGCCATAGTCTCCTGCTTTGGAGGGTTTGTTGGATCCGTTAACTTGCAAATCTTCAGTTTCTCTACTTCTGTCAGGACCACAGGTGTTGTCAGCCACGTGGACAGCCACAGATTTAGGGAGATGATCTTTAATTTTATCCCATTCCAGGTTGGAGTGGATGGGAAGGCGGAAATGGGCGCCCATTGCTGCACGTAGAACTTTTGGCTCCCAAGCATCAACACAGCCTGGTGGTGAAAAAATAAAGAAATGTGAGAAATTGCTAGCAAATGAGAAAAGCCATTTTATAAGGCGGGACACAGCAAGAACATGATCTAACCTACCTTTAGTGAGTAGGACATTGTGGCATCCAGCAGCAGCTGCACATCGCAGCATAGTCCCAAGGTTACCTGGGTCTCGGACGTTGTCACATATCAGGGACAACGGCACTAAGTGTCCTGCATTTGCAAAGTTTAACTGTGATGGGTCAGGACGAGAAAATATAGCTGCAAAAGAAGAGATGAAAGTGAGCAATGAGTCAGACTGTCTGTGTTTAATTATGAACCAGAGCAAAATATGTGACTCGTACCAATCACCCCTTGTGGAGCCACAAGATCAGACCAGATCTTGATGTCCTCAAACTTGACTTTGACTAGCGTTGCCCCTCTCAGCTTGTCTAGAGGTAGCTCTCTGAGCCGATCCACTGTACTGAAGAACACCATCTGTGGTTTGGCACCAGCATCTAGGGCATCACAGATCAAACGCCTGCCCTCCAGGAAGATTTTACCCTGGTGCTCTCGAAACGTCCTAGAACGAGCAATGCTCACTAACCTCCTGCAGCACAGACGACAGGAAGAGAGAGAGTGAACTGAGAAGGACTGTATGCTGTTTGAATATGAATAATTATCATAAATATAATTACCATTTTCAAAACATTGCGAATTATAGGAAGCTGTTATATCCTACACCACATAAAACTGTCAACTTAGAAAAATGGCTCCAAACGTGTTAATACAGTATTCAGACCATTTACTTAAAAGAAGGCAGTATCACCAGAATTAAATACTATGTTGAAGTCCTGGATTGAAAACTTCAGGGACAGGGGGTTGTTGTTATCTACAATTTTTAAATACTATCACCAGGAGTATATCTGCTTGTAGGAAGGAATGTCAAAAATCATACTTTTCAGTAACTTGCTTTGAGGAATATAATATCAAATGCCTGAGTTGTTAAATGTGTATACACAAATTATCTTCAAAGAGCATGGCCTGAAAGTCAAAAACAGGCAAATTCTGAATTAAATCTGGCACTATCTGAGTCAGCAAGATTATGAATCTGCCCAGATATTGGACGACAGCTGTCAGTACTGAGCAGTTTTCAATAATCTATGGTCTACGGTCAGAGCCAAAGGGGCATTTAGGTTCAACACCCAGCCAGGAAGAATGACTCCTCTCTGTGTTTCCTATATATCATAATACTGGGTAACTATCTGTGAGACATGAATGTGTAAAAAGGGATTTTCATGCTGGACCAAGTCGAGGTGGAGCTAATTTTACTACGTTACATACTGCTGGGTAGTTTGAAACTGAATGTGAAACAGTGCAACACAATTTAAAAGGCAGATTACATGTTTTATGTAAAAACTGAATCTAGGCTTGAATAGCTATCGGGTAATCAGTTGCAAAGTAGGCAACTTCCCAGGGGCCCCAGACCCCCAAGAAGCCCCAGGTTCACTCCATATTATCTGTCTGCATTATTTGATTAATCACTAATTTGTTACAGATCTGACAGGTTCCAGAGAGACATAGTCCAATTTCTGGACCTCCAGTGTTTTATTTTATATTGAGCTCTTTTCATTCCGAGTTGTGTTTTATCAAATGGTTTTAATTTTTTTTCTGTGTCATTAAAACCTTTGTCAAGGTCAATAACAATCCCGTTATTTTTTAATATCTGAGTGATAGTTTAGTGAATAAAACATCCAAAAAAAATTGGGGGGAAAATATGAAATAGTTCATCAAAGTTCACCATCATAGAAAATAGGAAACTAGCAAATATTCGTGTGAGAAGATGATACTAGTGAAATCTTTCTTAAAATAATGACTAAATCATTCACCAGTTAACTAAATTGTTGTGGTTTAATTTTCTGTCAAATTCAAACTAATTCACTGATCCACTGTTTGTTCCCTCTGCAGAGCTCTGGTTGGTCTCTGGATGATGGAAACAGTGGGATGTGAAGTTGGGGCCCAACACATTCCTGCGCTGCTTCCGAAACAGCTGCGTTTTCTTGTTTGTTGCTCTTTTCCTGAATGAGAGCGACTTTTCTTTAAAAAAGGTCACAGTCGTGAGCGGTCACACTTACGACAGTCTCTTATCTCCGGGGAAGGCCCTCTCAAAGCGCAGCCCGTCGAGGTTATCCTTCGTGGCAGACAGATGAGCATGTTTTACCGCGGGCTCCTCGCCGCTCTTCCCCCTGACGGAGCCGCTCTTTTCGGGATGCGCTGCAGCGGCTGCTCTGCCTCCTGCCTCCTCCTTCCTCTCCCTCCTGACATGTTGCTCTGCGGGCCGGGGCTGTGGCTTCGTCTTCACCGCCTCGCCCTCGGGAAACAGCACCCTGACAGGTTTCCTCCTCAGCCCGCGAACATACCGTTTTGACGCCACAACCACATCGTTTCCCGTCGGTAGAAAAGTGCGTCGCTCTCTGGACACGAGACGTATCACGCTCCTCACATACGCGGCCATTTTTTGCACGCGACGCTGAAGTTACCTTCAGAGTCACCAGTTAAGGGGAAGGTTAAGGGAAACTTAAGTTAAGAGGCCGATTCTGTGCTTCCTAAAGCAGTCACAGAAAACATCAGTGTTGTTTGGATCGCACTTTAAAATTGGTGAAAACCTTTTTGTTTTATTTACGAAGGCGAGAAATTTCACATCAAATTTGGCAAAAAAAAAAAGCAATTTGTCAAATCTGGATTAGATTATCCCAGACAATCTGAAACTAAAAATAATTTTTTAAATCTTATCTTCTAATAATAATAATAATAATATTTTTTAAAAAATAGGTCACTCGGTGTTGTAGATTAAGTTTCCCTTAACTATCGAATTAGAAACTGACTTCAGCGTGGCCCGTTTATTCTTCTCTTGTTTTTAAGGGGACGGTGTATAAACAGTTGCCGCCAACTGTTGTAGAGGTGGCGGCATTACATTTTATGGATAATGTTGAGAGTGTGTTGCCCCAAAGATGTTAACAAACAGGGTTTCACTGTATTAGCTTTTACATATTTCCTCCTCTAGTTTTCCTATTTTGAGTTAAAATTGCACTCAATTGTAATCTCGCGAGAGAATGTGAACCGCTTAATGGATCATACCATTAACCTGAATGACCAGGGGTGGCGACATTAGTTTGATTACCGTTTTATTTTGGGTAAAGTCGTTGTGTTTGTACTTATTGATAGTTTGCTGAATGTCATTTATTGTTGCTTTGATTGTCAATGTGACACCACGTCTAGGAGCTGCATTTGCAGTTGTAAATTGCCGCTGCTTGTTAGTTGGTTTTTACTTTTCACCAGTCGACGACAGAAAGGTCGATCAGTAAGGAAGTTTAATCGCGCACTGCACACGTGACAATCGATCTGCACCGCAGACATCACAACATCTGATACGAAACATGTCTTTGAGGCGAGCGCTGCATTTTGTCTTCAAAGTTGGCGACAGGGCTAAAACAGCCACGTTTTATCGAGATGTTCTGGGCATGAAGGTACTTTCTCTGAGCTTCTTTAAATCATCAGACGTGACTCGAGCCACTGATGAACTTCCACAATGTTGCACAACAATGTAGCTGCTAATTCCTTTTTTGTCATCTGACTGAAATTGTTTTAAAAACGTGTCATCGTGCTAAATGTTTGTTTTCTCCTTATCCATTGTAGGTTTTACGCCATGAAGAATTTGAAGAAGGATGCAAAGCAACTTGCAATGGGTAAATACGAAACACCTGAGACTAACTGGACTTTGTACTGACAAAGCAGAGAGTTATAAAAACAGTTAATATCCTAATACTGTCTCACTGGTCCTGTGTCCATACAGACCCTACGATGGGAAATGGAGCAAGACAATGGTTGGCTTTGGACCAGAAGATGACCACTTTGTTGCTGAACTGACATACAATTATGGGGTCGGAGAATATCAGCTTGGCAACGACTTCTTGGTGTGTGAGAGTTCATTTAGACGCTGCACAGAGGTTGATGTTATATATGTGTTAAAAAAGCATTGAAAAGACATTGTCGTCCATTTATTGGCTTTAGGGCCTCACGCTGCAGTCAAGCCAAGCTGTCAGCAATGCTAAACGCTTGGGATGGCCCCTCACTGAGGTAGGAGAGGCGCTGTATCTGACCCAGGCTCCAGGAGGGTATCACTTCTACCTGGTGGACAAGGAGCAGCCTCCTAATGGTGACACAGGCCTCCGCTGTGACTTATTACTGCATGAAAAGTATCATTGTTTTGTGATCTTTGCTGAATAGAGCCCAAATTTGGCAGTTATCAAGTGTAGTAATATTGTTGTAAGTCAAGTCATGTAAAAACAGCAAACATTAGTTCTTTCGGCAATAGTTGATAGTAGTTAGTTGGTTTCACAGCTTGTATATTTGTGTTAATGCATTTATTGTAATATCAATTTCATTTTATTCAACCATGATGGGTTCATGTAAATGAGTAGATAAAGTGATTATTACTAAAACTATTTTTATTTATTTTATTTCATTTTAATTCAAAACTGCTGCTCCTGGGTCTGTTTAATCAAACCCTGATTAAATAAAATAACTGTATAGTTATTCTGTTTCTTAAATAACTCCATATTGTAGTTACTCTTCTTGAAGAAAGGCTTGTTATCTCCTGAATGGGAATCTCAAATGGATAAATGACAATACCTCTCAAAACACAATTACAAATTACTTTGTTGTAACAAAGGAATAAAAGTAATAATGAAAAACATGAATCTAAAACAAGATAATTTATGTAATTGTCATATTATACATGCATAAAGCAGGACAGAAAAATGTGCAGAATAACAACATCCTTAACATTCAGCAGATTTTCTCAATCCAATCAGTGCAGATTTTCAAGGATTGTATACTGTCAGTTATTGATCGCTTGGCCAGTAACCTTTTATAATTTGCCTCCAGACCCTGTGCAGAAGGTTTGCCTCGGAGTGTCAGACCTACAGAGGTCGACGCACTACTGGTCTACTCTTCTGGGCATGAAGGTGATGGAGAAGAATGAGGAAAAGAAAACAGTGCTGATGGGATTCGTAGATACACAAGTGAGTGTATCTACAACTACAACTAAAAAATATCAGTGCCTGCTCCAAATTTGCTTAAATAGATAAACAACATTTAGAGATAATTATACTTTGTATTGTGTATTTAATATTTTGTGTTAGTGACTAAAGAACACATTTTAGTGTGCATATGTTCATTATACGTATCTAATGTATGCAGTGCAAACTGGAGCTTCGTGATATCAGTGGGACAGTAGATCATGGAACAGCGTTTGGGAGGATAGCGTTTTCATGCCCACGGGATCAGGTCAAATATTTGTTTATATTGCAGAAACATCATCATCATTCCTCATCATCATACATATAATAAATATTTACATTCCTCAGCTGCCTGACCTGGAAGCCATAATGAAAAAGGAAAATCAGAAAATTCTCACACCATTAGTCAGCCTGGACACTCCTGGAAAAGCCACAGTAGAAGTGGTTATTTTGGCTGATCCAGTAAGTGTATTACCAAAAAAAAAGATGCAATCATTATGTGAAGGTAGTGTCAGTAAAGATGTTGACTATACAGTGTTTGTTTTAGGACGGCCATGAGATTTGCTTTGTGGGAGATGAAGCATTTAGGCAGTTGTCCATGGTGGATCCCAAAGGAAATGACTTGCTTGATAAGGTTAGTGTTGCTCCAACATTTTGCTTTCTACATTTACTTTGCAGCTTGTGTAATATATTCACTCTGTTTTTGTCCTATGTGCTTTTAAACTTGTTTTCAGGCTATGGCCGAAGATAAAAGTGATGAGTGGTTTGCCAAGCACAACAAACAGAAAGCTGCTGCGTGAGATCAAGGACATTGTGCGCCGCCCATTCCTCATCAGTTCATATGATGATAAGATGCTTCACAAGGCACTTGTAGAGTAAATGTTCTTGTAAAGTAAACTCAAGCTGGCACTGCGAGATGTAATTTTCCCCTTGAAGCGTGCAATGAGCTGCTGCTGCTTCACTGACAGCACTTGTTCAATTTGATGGACATATTTCCAGTAAATATTATTCCTATCAGTAAAGGTGAGAGGTAGGATCAAACATTTACTTGATGCAACTTTTTTTTTAATTTTATTTTTTTAATGTAAGAACGGTATTAACAACGTGCAGGAGCCAAATTCATCTGGGTCTTTGTGTGCACCACTTGCTATTCCTAATACCTGAAGAAACCTCAGCCTGATAAGAGATTTTTGTGCGCCAGTTAGTGTGTTGTAAATGATTTTAGGAACAGGTACCATGCATACCAAGGGCCAGATCATGATCTTTATTGATGGCATTTTATTTTAAGTAGTGTAAATCCCATGTATTTGGAGCTAATCAAATGTCCAATTAAATGTTATGCAGCTGGAGCATGAAGAGATCTGGTTATCCTCCATCTTTTATATTATATGCTATAAAAGTTGATTATCATACACTGATATTTCTTTTGTAAAATTGCACAATGTCGCCCATCTGCTCGAAATAAAAAAAACTTTTCAGCTTTGTTTTCTAGTTTGATGTATTTTCTTCTGTGTTTTACTCAATTTAGGACTTGCTTCGGTAGATATGTGTGCACTGTAAGCGAGCTGCTCTATGTTTGAATGCGAAGTTAAAAATCAGTGTTTACCCAGTGTTTCTGGAGGTGTTCCGGCTTCTCCACCTCAGAGTCAGAGTCGCGGGCTGGAGCAGAGCCGGAGTGTTTACTCTGAGCAGAGAGCTAACTGTCAGCTGAAACTGCTCCCTGCAGCTTAATGCTGTGTAACGAAAGGCCAGGGCTTTGAATATGTCGGGGTGAGTGGATTTGGCGATGATTTGAAGGCTGAAACGGTCGACAGTTCCCTATACTTACCAAAAAACAATGCTAAGTTAGCTGTCGGGTTAGCATGCTACGATGCTAGCAGAGATTTGCTACATATATTTGGGTGACGCGGCGGCAAATGTCTTTAACTATTTCGTGTTTGCTTAGTTTGGGCTAACGCTAACAAGCCTTGATTGGGAGCCACAGTTTTGACACTGGCGGCTAGTTGGCAAGGAATAAGTTAGGGTGAAGTTTTCAGACGCTTTCGAGAGATAAAGTTGAGCTACGTGGTGTTTCGTGTTCGGTTTGTAACTACACTGTAGTTAATTAGCGGTGTTAGCATCGTGAAGCTAGCTGTTACCATTGGCCGTAAAACACACTCAAAGCAACTAACGTTTATGAATTTGCATTGGAAATGTTTTGTCCCCGTGAGTTGCAAGGATAGACATGTTATTGGGTAATGTTTACAAGCAACCTGTCGGTCGCACAGCCTGAAGCACCTGAATGTAAGGTGTGAAGCTGAACTAGCTGTGTCTCTCTCACTCTGACAGCAGCTGATAGAGAAGCAGCCAGACCCATGTCCAGGATTTGGGTGTGAACAACTTGGGACACAATGTCTCTCTTGCTGATTGGCTTCGCCCTAATCCTGCTGTTTGGGATTGTGTCATGTGTCATTTTCAGGTAAGACATATGGTTTTTATCATTTCTGCAGTATACCTATTATTTCCAATATTACTTTTAGCAACATTAATTTACATTAACCTATCACTGCATACAGGATTTATCCAAATATTTGGGGAAAAAAACTAAGATTGTACCATTTGTCCTCGGCTTGTAGGTGGCTCATATGCACCCTGGCTGTGCGATTCTTCCAGACTGTACTGAATGCTGAACTAAAGATCAAATCAGTAGGGCTGTTTTCTGTCCAAGGAGTTAGTATCCAGTTTCACCCCCAACATACCCTGGTAAGACACACTGTTTACATGACATTTATGCCCTGAGCTCATGCAGTGCAGCCAATCTCATGTCTGGGTTACATGTTTGTGCACTTTCCCATGACACATCAGTGACTTAGCTATAATGGTAACTCTCTTCATGACAGGAAATTGACAGAATATGGATTTCAAGTAAACTTCTAAACCAGGATTTACCGTAAGTTGTGTTGTTTTGGATAAAATTTTGGATCAAATCAGCTAAAGATGTTTTATTATCATTTATCAGGGCTTTTAACTATTTAGGTTATTTTACTGTGTGTTTGTGTTTTTCAGGAGATACCTGGCATTGTGTGTTGGTGAAACTAGAGTTAGGTTTGACCTGCAAGCACCACTGAGACCTTTGGTGAAGAAGAGCCATGGAAGAAAGTCAGGGAAGATTTCTGTCAGCCCCACAACCCTACGCTTTCTGTCACAAGTACTACAGAGTCTCACTACAGGCCACTATTTTGCTAAACTCATTTGTAGACAACATCTAATTTCCTGTCTTTTCTTCTCAGCTGCTGTCGTTCCATGTCAGCTCGATCAATGTTATGGTACTGAACCTAGCACTGTCAGAGTCTCTATGGCACATGACTATCACAGGCATCACCATATTACTGGACCACCAGAGTAAAAGGTAACCACGTTATTTCTGTTTGTTGTCTCTGTCTGGCACTGATCTGACTCAACTGTTCATTTTATTTAAAAACATTTTAAAGAATTGTCTGCACAGGGAACATGCTGTCATTAAAAAAATAATACATTTGCAGGTTGGTGTGGGACTTCTCTGTCGGGCAGCTAAGCAGTAAAGTGCTTAAAAGCAGTCAGTTGGTGAGTACGGTCATTGCCATTGAAATAGAAACTTGTGGTTGAACGTGTGTGACTAAGTGCTCTCCACTGTAGGATATATGTTTGGCTGAGGTGGCCCTGAGCCTGCTGCTGTCTGGATATGTGAGCCTACCAGACATGAAGCCCAGTTGTCTGTCCCTGAGCGTGAGGACTCTCATCGCAGAGCTACATGAAGGATTGTTCCTCAGTCAACTCCTGCTGCCCCCGTCTCCTGCAAAGAACATTAACAAAACAGCTGATGAGCAAGCGCATGGTACACTCTCTGAAATGTCAAAAACATAATTTGAATTACTTAACAAACTAGAGATGGCAGTAGTCAGCCTTGGGATGTTCACCTCACAATTCATTTACCAAGCAGTACAATTTACATTAACATAAAGCCTAGATGTTGCTGGGCTGGGTGTGTGTGAGTTTAGGCATGTCAGCTGTATGATCAGTATATAAACCATAGTCTTACCATTGGCTGGTTAATTAGTTAAAATTAAAGCTAAATTACAATCCTCTTTTTTGATATGCTCAATTATACTCACAGTAATTAGCCTGAATGATGACCATGATTGCAACAGTAGTTTCTTACCGACTTTACATTTACTCTTTTGCTTTATGACTAAAATGCCTGGATATCTTTTATACTTTTAGCTGTTCTGCTGACCAGCAAGAAAATGAGGACAAGGTCATATCACACTGCTTGACTTGGTTTTTAAAATGTCTACATGCATAATGATAAAGTTCAACCTCCCCAATCACATTAAGCAGGAGTTATTCACTTATTTAAAACATCAGAGAAAGTCAGTTAATCATGTCATGTCAATTTGACATGACAAAAAAATATAAAATTGAAGTGTTGCAGTTGTATTTCTTTATATATCCATGTATTTTTGGGCACTAAACAACTGAGTAAGAGATCAAATGATTACTGTAAAATTAGGACACCAGTACCGTAGACATGGTTAATGTTACCAGTTTTGTCCACACAAATCTACACTAAAAATCACAAGGTAAAGTAGAGGAAATGACATATAAGCACACTTTCCAAGTTTTTAGATCATTAGAATCCTGAGCTGCAAAACACTGTTACTCCTGGTCACCTTTGGCCATAATTCCCAAGATACTTCATATGTATAGGCACAGTTGCATCAATTGAAACCTGCCTCATTCATTTCATTTTCAGACAGCTGATATGTAAAATGAAGTAAGTCTACGATAGGATGGACTCCACTTGCATTTCAATAATTTAAGAGATTTCTTCAGCTGATCCAGTTGTGTTAGCTGCAACATTTTGACAATAGTACACACAAAATGTATACCGTTGTTATTTGATAGTATAAATACTGTTTCCTTTCAGACTGTGAAAGCACTGAGTACATTGAGACTGAGGCTGTGGAACGTTTTCATCAGCTGATTCCCCACAAGGTCAATGTGGAATTTGATAATACAAATGTAACCCTGTCCATGCACAGCCAGAAAAGGTGAGTCATTGCTTTACTGTCAGTTGCTCACAGTTATTGTTTTCTATAGTTTGATTGATCCCTGTTGAATGGGATATTGACTGGAACGCTTTATGACACCTTGCCCATCTGCACAGACACCTGAATTGGACTCTGAAGTCTTTAAAGGTTACCTATGGACGTGACGATGAGCAGCTTCCTCTTAAAAGCTTCACTCCTGAGCTGAGCTTTCCCCAGAGCAGCCTGGAGCTCCTTCTAGAGGGTTAGTGGACAGCTGGGTGCCAGACATAATGCAGAGAGAGTTGGATGAAGGCAAAAAAGCTATGAATAACATGTTCTTGTCTTTTTTTAATTGGCAGATGGACTTCTTCTCTCTCAAAGTAGGCAAAGAATCCTTTGTGTGAACACTCTGAAGACGTCCCTGCAGGCAAGGACATTCACATTCTCTGGTCAAAGCTCCTTAACTGTCTGACTCATAATTTTGACTTTTGCATCATGTTTTTGTGAATTAAGGTTACATCAATTGACATCTCAGGGTCATTCGCAGTCAGCACTTGCATCATCCACTACCGTCACCAGGAATTCTCCCATTGGCTAAATCTGTTTCCATGGGAACAGCTAATCCACAGGAAAGCAGCCCATAAAAAAAGGCAAGTTGCAAAGGCAACACTCATTCATGCTAACTGATGATTAAGCCTATATTCTGGCAGCACTTTGCTTAAGTCTCCCAAAGCAATGAAAGAAATATTTTAATACCTTTCCTTATTTCTCTTTGTCATCCATGTGTTTTTATGTGTGTGCATCCCTCATTCTGTATTGTTTTTTCCATTATTGTGTTGTGTAGTCCATTAGATTATTTGCCCAACCTCCTTTTCCTTAGGCGCCTCCCTCACCTGGATGCTCCTGTGATGATCACTTCCTCTGTGTCCAATGTCAATGTGTCTGTTCAGCTGGGAGACACGACACCTTTTGCTCTCGGCTTCCTGTCAGCCAATGCAGGTACTGTTGGTTTTTCACATACTGCACACATGCACATAAACAAAGAGAGGCAGGTGAACGCCATATGGATTTATTGCTACATGGCGAAATTAGGTCATTGCTGCATTTAACCTCAACACAATGCGTTAAGCAATAGCACTTAATGTAATTACTTTACATCATGTGCAAGTCTTTTGCTATTATTAGAACACATTTTCCTTCAATAACTCGTCATGGTTTTTATTCCAAAAGGCAACTTTTGGGCCAACCTTTTTCAAACACACCACACTGGATTAGATAAGGGCTTTCTTTAGAGCCGTTTTACACATTAACTTTTACCATTGTTGACCTTTCACAGCTTTTCCCTGACTTAAATGATAATACTGCAACAAATTTAAATATTATTCCTGAAAATAATGTTGTGATATGACCGTATCCTCTCTGTGTCTGCAGAAATGCAACATCTTCTTGACATTAAAGTTGACAAAGAGAGCCCTGAGTCCCAAAATGTTCACCAGCGTGCCTCACTGTCCCTGGACAACTTCTGGTGGAGAGTGGGTCAGGGCTCTCATATCCAACAAGCACCCCACCCTCCTGGTAAACACGTGTGGGGAGAAGCGCTCATTTTAGACTCACTCAGTCTTCAGGTAGGAAACAAATAATTACAAAGCATTTAGAAACTTGTTTTATTGTATGTATAATGATGCTTTAGATTCATTTTCACACACACATTTTTGTGTCCTTTTGTACACCCACATATTTACACAGCTAGCAATCAACAGGTTTCTCTAAAATGCCAAGTATTCTTTTTTTTTTTTTTTTAAATACTGATTTTTTGACCGTAAATTAGACAAAATATAGTTTATAACATGCTGATTCAAGTTTCAACTAGTTTTTATGTTAATTAGTTAGTTAGAGGATTTATTTATATATTCGATTGTTAATGTTCATGTACTTTTTATCTCTTCTTTCCAGGGGAGTTTCAACCGATCTCGCATGGAGTTGGGGAGCCAGTCTCCGAGTCTGAGTGTAGAGTCCAGTCTGAAAGGGCTGCAAGTGGAACTTTCAGAGACCTGTGCACTGTGTCTGTCGCGCCTGCTGTCTCTCATTTGTGTCCCTGGTGATTCAAGGGCACAGCCCTCAGATGTGGCCGCTGTGTCTCCCCCTGGTGACGAAACTGTACAACCCATCCCCACCTCACAGCCACACCTTCTTTTTAAACTGGACTGCTGTCTAGAGGATGTTAATGTGTTCACTCTCTCTAATCTGGCAGGTAAGAAGTTGCTTATTCCAGATGTTTTGTGTAGGGTTTGTGTATGGTGTACAGCATAGTCATTTGATTCCCCTGCCTCTGTCTGTGCATGTGTGCGTGCTCTGTTTCTGCATGTGATGATGTGATTGGTCACTATACTTATCTATAGCTTTTCAGTCAAACTGGACTGGCGGTGTAAAATGAGTTATTCACCTTTTCTCTTGGGTTTACCTGCCTTTAAAAAAACACCTCATGACCTCCGTAGGGCTCAAACAACTTCTCAACATTTAGACTTACGCTGTTGTCATACATCAGTAACAATGGCAAATAAATTTGAATGAATTTAAATAAACTGAAGAAAAGTGATGCAGCAATTGAGCTGTCCCAAAATGAAATGAACACGCCTTTCCTCTTACAAATGTCTCACTGTAGTTTCATTATCTCTGTTCTGTGCTGTCTGTCATTGCCTTAATTTATCATTTTTTTTGTGTTCCTTTTAGGAGCTCTGTCTTTGCGGATGGACACTGTAGGAGTCCTGAGCTCAGCAGAAAGCTCCACAGTGTCTCTACGGGGTGTGAGCTTGTCTGTGGTTAAGACTCTCACAGAGAATATGGAAACTTGTTGTCCTGCTTCCCAAACCCCTAACCCTTTGCTCAAACTCACCATGATTGCCTTCTGTTACCACCTCACCACCAACACCTTACAGGTAATCAGATCTTAGTAGGCTTGGCATCTTTGGTCCAAAGTGTGCCAATATTCATACTTTGTGTTGTCATGTCCCAATCAGGTTCAAAGTGAAGAAGAGCTCAGTGTTGAATGGACGCCACCTGAACATATGGTCTTATATCAGCACATGACTGAAGCTCAGGCTTGTTGGCGAATGCTCTGTGGAGAGAAGGGGGAAGAGAGTCCAGTCGAACCTACAGAGGGTGATGATGTGACAAGCCAGAGTAGAGGGCTGTGTATTCGTGTTGAACTGGGCTGTACTCATTTATCAGCCCATGTTAGTGAGCAGAACTACATTCTCCTGCACACAGAAGCCCTCTCAGTCTCCAAGCATGCTGGCTCCATGCACATACGCTCCCCTTTACTTATCTTCAACTTTGACGGCAATGACATTGTCTCCTTTAAAGGACTAGATGTGGAAACACACACAGAGCTGACTGAGATGCAGCTGCACAGAGACACTTTCCCATTCCTCATCACTCCTCACAACCATGTCTGGGTTCTCACTTGTCCTTCCTTGGCTGTCGAGTTCCCCTACCAGTACAATTTCTCAAACACCTTTGATAAAGCCATTAGTGTGCAGAAGTGGTTGAAGACTCTCCATCGCTCCCAGAGCTGGACCTCTACTGTCCAGCACCTGCCTCCTGATCTGGTGTTTAAAATCAGCCAGTTCTCGTTTGTCTTCCTGGACGATGTCTTTGAAATCAAGCTGCGAGACAACTATGAGCTTATGAAAGATGAGAGCAAGGAAAGTGCGAAGCGTCTCCAGCTTCTGGATAAAAAGGTGGCAGATCTGCGCAAGCAGCATGGAGAACTTCTGCCTGCCAGAAAAATAGAAGAGCTGTATAGTTCACTGGAGAAAAAGCACATAGAAATCTACATCCAACGCTCACGCCGCCTCTATGCAAACACACCCATGAGGAAGTCTCTGCTGACATGGACCGTGTCAGACTTGAAACTAGTAGCCTTGGCTGATCAGTCTCTTCATGGGCCTGAGAGGGTCAGAGAACAACTTAGAGATATTGATGGGATCAGTCCTTTCCCCAGAGAAGGACTCCCTCTGGTGGTCCAGTGGTGCCGTGCAGTCAAATTCAAACTAGCTGCATTTTTGGGTAAGAAAGACTGGGAATGAACAGGAAAAAAATTATTCTCCCAATAGTTTAAGCATATGCTTAGCATAACAAAGCATATGCAAAATTATTTACCTTTTTACTGTCATTGGTTTGTGCCAGTGCGAATTCGGGACTACCCTCGCTACCTGTTTGAGATCCGGGACTGGGAGCTGTCAGGGCGCCTGATTGGGACCGAGCAGGATGGACAGGCAAGAGCTCATCGCAAAGAGATTGTTCCACTTGGTCCACCGTGGGGAGATGTGACGGTCCACAGAAATATGCCACCGCTCAAGTTCTTCTACGATTTCAAATGTGAGTAATGGCTTTAAAGTTTGTCACCATAGTGTTGTACCAGTACACTCTTCCACAATCCCTTCTGGATATGTGGAATTAATTCCAGAGGGATATATCTGTCTTTCATTATGCCTGATTGATGTTTACTATGTACATTGACAGAAGTTAAAATGAAGAAGGCGGCAACAATAAATTAACAAAAAATAGATAGGTGTGATACTGGAGTGGACAATATTAAGATGATGCGTGACTGTTGTACTGCTTCACAAAAGTAATTAGATATTTCCAGAATCTGCAACAACTTTGAATCAGCTGTTGAAAAATTTGTGCACATACAAAACCAAACAAAGGAAAATGATTAATAATCATTATGTTGGTGAATTAGTGAAATTTAATATTGTGCAAAAACAATCATGATAGTCATTTTATCTGCATATTTTCAGCCTTAATGTTCCTTATTGGGAGGTTTATCCTGTTTTAACTTTTTACAGCTAATATCTCTCTCTACACAATCGTGTGGGGGCCATGTTGGGACCCTGCCTGGACTTTGATCGGGCAGTCAGTTGACCTGCTGACCAAACCTACAGTTGATCCCTCACCTCCCCTAGCTTGGTGGGACAAAAGTCGTCTGCTGCTGCATGGACACTGGGTTATGGACATTGATCAGGCCAATCTCCATCAGCTAGCTACGGAGGTAAAACACTGTGCAGCTAACATATCATAACACATCATATCAGACTTTTTAACCTTCAGCAGATAACAAGAAAACAAGTGGTTTCGCAGATTGTTTATGAAAAAATATGTCTTAAAAAGAAACAATGTTTATGTGCAAAAATCAAAGTGTCTTTTTTGTTTTTAACAAAACAAAAAGTGCATGACATTAATCTTGAGATGACTTGCACTTTCACAGGATCCTTATAACACTACAGAAAACCTGCACTGGGAATGGAATAAGCTGAAATTTGACTGGAACCCTGGACAGTTTGTTTTCAAAGGAGACTTGGATGTAAATGTCAGGACAGCATCAAAGTAAGTGAAGGCAGTAAGAGGAAGCAGTGTTTAAATGGAAATTTTACTGTACAGAATTAGTCATTAATAAAGGGTGTTTTTTTCCATACTAGGTATGATGATATCTGTTTTCTGCGTCTACCCAACCTTTGTATGACCCTTGACCTCCAATGGCTTTGCCATGGCAATCCCCATGACCACCATGCCGTGATGCTCTGCTGTGCAGAGAACATTGCAGATGTGACCTCAGGACAACCTCATGACTCCTACAGAGCCTTTCGCTCTGAGAACCTCAACCTCTCCATCACCATGGACCTTAACCAGCACTGTGGCACAGGTACACGAATCTCTGTGAGACAGTGTAATTGCAGGTTATTGCAAGTCTTTCATTGAATTCAATTTCATCAAAAAAGGTGTCAGACTGTATTAAAAAGTCTTTAATTTCATATAATTTCAAGTATTTTCTTTTGCCTGTTGTAAACAGGAACAAAGGTTCTAAATGTGTGGATTATGAAACCCTTCAAACATTGTCAATGTAATATGAATGTCAATAATATTGTGCACATAATATATGACTGTAAGCCTTTTTATCATTACGGGTTTTCCAGAATTTTTTGAACAGTAAAAATTGAAATGTATTATGTGTCTTTCTTTGTATGAGGACCATGTATATATTATCTTTTGTAGAGCCCTGTCAGCCCAGAATCCTGCTGTACAGCAGCACTCTGCGCTGGATGCAAAACTTCTGGGCCACCTGGACAAGTGTATCTAGACCAATCTGCAGAGGCAAGCTTTTCCACAGCCTCAGGCCGATCCGCAAGAAGCTGGGTCAGCACTACAAACAGATGTCCTACACAGCTGCCTTCCCCCAACTACAAGTAAGTATTTTGTTAAACTGCCCCGCAGCAGTCCATTATAACCTAGCTTCATGTTTTTACCATGAATGAGTTACAATGTACAATGTGTGCTTTCACCATTTAATAAATGTTTTGTATGATTAGTTTATATACCACTGATACATTTTTCTACATGTTATGTATCTTTCAGGTGCATTACTGGGCCTCCTTTGCTCAGCAGAGAGGTATCCAAGTGGAGTGCAACAAAGGCCATGTCTTCACTCGAGGGGCACAGAGACTTATTCCTCAGGGTAAAGAATTATATGATTCGTGAAGATCAATGTGTTAAGACTTGCAGATTACTCAGATTCGACGCCCAACAGAGCATCGTGGTTTGTGTATTTTTAATATGGATGCACATGTGTCTGTTTCTGGTATCTCAGCTGGCACTGTGATGAGGAGGCTGATCTCTGAATGGAATGTGACTCAGATGGTTAGTGAGCTCTCTCAGGTGACGGTTCACCTGATGGCTTCCACCTGGGATGAGACCGCCGACCACCAGATCAACGCTCAGGTGAAGAAGACTCACCTGCTCAGCCTCTCATCCCTGAGCTACCAGCGGCAGAGCAACCGCATGGAGGAGGTAAGCTCAAGAGATTGCTCAAGTTTATAACTGTTCTTCTCTGTCAATTATATTCATGATCAGGTTCCTTTTAAATTTTTCTGATAGGAGGTGGACTTGAAGGATGAGACTAATGCCTCTTACACTCACAAGCTGCGTCTGGTGGATCTGCGCGCTTCATGGACCACCACTAACCGGAACATTGCCTTTGGGTTATATGATGGTTACAAAAAGGCATCTGTACTGAAGCGAAATCTCTCCACTGAAGCTTTGAAGGGCCTGAGGATCGACACGCAACTGCAGACCAAGAAGCTCAAACGCTCTCCTTCCAACTACTCTCCCACCACAGCTCCTACCACACCTGTTGTGCCCACTGTCAGTCGAGCAGAAAAAAGTCAAAATGAAGGTGAGAAAATTGCTTGACTGAGACAACAGCCAAGTTATTTAAGTCCACTAACCTCTTCATTTTCCACTTCATCCTGTAGGAACATCAATGCTCCAGAAACTGATCGAGGAAACAGACAAGTTTGTGGTGTTTTCTGAGGAGGACTCGGGTGTCAGTGACCAGCTGTGTGGCATCGCAGCCTGTCAGACTGATGATGTCTACAACCGCAACTGGTTTATCGAGTTGGTCAACTGTCAGGTAGCTACATTATTAATAGTGGTTTTATTACATACTACTACTGAAATTTTGGGTAAAAGTACAGTTTTTCTATTTCATGTTCAGGATGTGGGCTAAACTATCCTACAGAATGAGCCGATGAAACCTTGTCCAAAAATTTCATTAAAGGTCTCTCTCTTTGAGAGTTGAGGGTCCCATTGAGGGGCAGTGTTGTAATCCTGTTGTATTTTGCTTTACCCAGATGATGTTGCGAGGCACAGAAACAGCAGGCTGTGTGTTGGTGTCTGCAGCAAAGGCTCAGCTGCTGCAGTGTGAGCACCACCCTGCCTGGTACAATGACACCCTGAAGCAGAAGACCACCTGGACCTGTCTGCTGGATGGCATGCAGTACTTTGCCACCATGGAGCCTAACCCATCTGAGCACGAGGACAGGCAGTTATGGCTGGAGGTAGGTTCAACTCTCACCTGGTATCAGGGCGATTAAAAACATGTCTGTGCTGATAAATCAGCATAGTTATATACACGGTTACTTTTTGTTTTTGTTTTTGTTTTTTTTTTTAAATCAATATACAGTTTGGTTTCAGTTGTTTTCCTTCTAACTTATATTAAATAGAGATAATATGATGAGAAATACTGAATGGCATTTCACACTCACACAGTATAACACTGTCCTCTTAAATGCATCTTTTTCCATTATGATGACTTTAGGTGAAAAACATAGAGGAACACCGGCAGCGTAACCTGGACTCAGTGCTGGAGCTGATGGAGAGTGGCCAGGCTGTGGGAGGAATGGTTAGCACCACTACAGGTATGACACTACTCACCATAATCTAGTACTGTTCTTCCTACTTAAAACTTCTTGAAATATTATCCACTCCAAATTTCTTGCCTTGCAGTGTCATCTAACATTTATTTTTCTCAGTGTAAAACTGTTATTTATTTACTTTGCTTTTCTATTTCAATAACCGTAGACTGGAACCAGCCAGCTCAAGTGAACGAGGCTCAGCAAGTTCAGCGTATCATCTCTCGTTGTAGCTGCCGGATGCACTACATCAGTTACAGTCATGATATTAACCCAGAGCTGGCCACACAGATCAAACCACCAGAGCTGAGGAATAACCATGAGAAGGAGGACCTGCTGAAAAAACAGGCTGGTATGTCTGGTCCTACAGACAGTAGGTGTCTTCAAGTCTCTGCACTCTGTCCAGGATGAAGGCACCTGGTGTCTTGCATTTATTGTTCATTGTGGAAGAAATCTTGCACAAATTGGAACATGTGAAGGTGAAAGGATTGTAATTTTCACTTTGAAATTACTATGCATAAAAATCTTCCAGGGGCTGTGGATACCTTCACCCTCATTCACCATGATCTTGAGATATCCACCAACCCTGTGCAGTACGCTATGATCCTGGACATTGTCAACAACCTGTTGTTACACGTGGAGCCCAGACGCAAGGTAGGCTCGACTATCAAGTGGCAAATGATTCTAATTTACAGATGATTTTGGTTAATCTTTGTTTATGCTGCTTTCTTTATCCTCTGTTCGGTGTGTCCAGGAGCACAGTGAGAAAAAGCAGCGAGTGCGTTTCCAGCTGGAAATTTCTAGTAACCCAGAGGAGCAGCGCAGCAGCATCCTGCATCTCCAAGAGGCAGTCAGGCAGCACCTGGCTCAGATCAGACGCCTTGAGAAGCAGATATACTCCAACATCAAGGTGAGTCACTCATTTTTATACCAGAATGTAATTCACCACCTAAATGAACACTTTTTATTTATTTTATTTTATTTATGTATTAATTTATTTATTTATCTCCTGGTCCATCTTTAGAAATATTGATTGCCATAAATATGATATGCTCACATGAGCTAATCAAGAAAAAGAAAACGCTTCATCTGTGATGTTTACATATTATATTGACAGGCCTGCAACAAACAGCAACAAGGGCAATTTGACAGTTTAGCATTATTGTAAGCTGAATTCATTTGGCTTTTAATAAATATGCTACAAATGCTACATAATATGCAACAGAATTGATAAAGTAGTCTTTATTCCAATAATTTTTTAAAATTGAAAAATCCTCATGCACTTTACTGTGCACTTAAATCATTAAAATACACAAAAACACGTGCTTTCTTTCTGCTATCGCCCTCATCTTGTAGGCACAACCTGAGGAACTGAGTGGTGAGGAACTGATGGAGATTAACACACGACTGCAGAACCAGCTCAACCAGGAGAAGAATGACATGCAGATGAAAAGTGAAGAGCTCAACATTCTCATCAGGTCTTACATCAGGACACATACACATGCACTAGTGTAAAGAGGTATCTGGCACACAGATAAAAATATATTCTCCTTGCTCCAGGTGCTTTAAGGACTTCCAGCTGCAGCGTGCAAACAAGCTGGAGCTGCGCAAGCCACCAGAAGATGTGAGTGTGGTGAGGAGAACAGAGATCTACTTTGCCCAGGCACGCTGGTGTTTGACTGAAGAGGATGGCCAGCTTGGTATCGCAGAGCTGGAGCTGCAGAGATTCATGTACAGCAAGGTGGGCATAGCGAGCAGTTATGACAGTCTGGAGTTTGACGCAGCCGGTTGATGATGGTAGTCCATCCAGGCTTCAGAAAACAACTCTGCTGTCTCCCTCTGTTGCTCATAAATTCCTTGTCTTTAGCTCTTTTGCTGTTTTGCAAGATTTTTAATTAGATTTTAATTCTAAAAGCATAAAAGATTTTAATGCTAAAAGCATAAAATCTAATCTTTTTCCCCACAGCTGAACAAGTCTGATGACACTGCAGAGCATCTTTTGGAGCTAGGGTGGTTCACGATGAATAACCTGCTGCCCAATGCAGCGTACAAGGTAAATGAGTTACTATAGATGTGGTTACTGAGATTTTTTTTTCACTTTTCACAAGAAAAAGTGATGTTCTTTTAATTCAACTGTAGTTTTGCTTTATCCTCAATTGTACACAAAACTGGCTCCACTCTAAAACATGGCCAACTTTCAGGCACTGCCTCTTTACAGCCAAGCACAATGACACCTTTGACAAACATCTTTTTAAAACTGTGCTGAGGAAAATTGCCAATTTACATGCAGTGGCCACCAATAAAGTCCAATATAGCATCAGCAAGATAATGATGTTCAGTCTGACACTGTTAAGTCTACTGTTTTTTTTTTTTTTGTTTTGTTTTTTTTTCTTTTTTAGGTTGTAGCTTTCTGTGACATTGTTCTGCATTGGTTTTTATGTAAATGTGTTTCTAGGGCAGGCAAAGCATTAGAAACACATCTCAGTTTAATGTAGTCCTGTTCAACACCATCAAAAATCAGTAATAAAAAATATATTGAAGATAAACTAACACATCTGACACCTTTCAGACAGTGTCAATCAAATTTGACTGTACCTTAATAATGCGTGTATATTAACATAGCTGAAAATGCAGTGTTAACTCACATTTATGAATCTCTGCCTGATTTCCTCTGTGCAGCGTGTGAGGGTATGTACATTGTTGGTACAGTGACAAGACCGTGACGTCTGTGATGACTCCATCTTGTTTGTCCAGATGGGATCACTCACTAGCTCTTTAGAGTTTCATATTCAGTGTTGCATGCAGACTCAGGGATTCATTGATGCATGTACAAATGAGGACTCAAGTGCACTTTAAACTTCATTATGTTTTACATTCTGTGCTCATATCATTAACACTTTGTGCTGTTTAAAATGAATACAGTAGGGCTAGTTGTTAATGTTTCTGAAGATGAGATAAACCCTTTTGTTTTATAGGTCGTACTTCGTCCTCAGAGCACCTGTCAGTCAGGACGCCAGTTTGCTTTGCGCATCTTCAGTAAAGTGCGCCCCCCTGTGGGAGGAATCTCTGTAAAGGAACATTTTGAGGTGAGAAATTTCACACGCTCTCTGAAAAATGTATACTGTACTACTATTGTACTGTAGGTTTTTTTTTTTCTGATAATTGCTTTTGCTTTTATTAGGTGAATGTGGTGCCTCTCACCATCCAGCTGATGTACCAGTTCTTCAAAAGGATGATGGGATTTTTCTTCCCAGGAAGAAATGTTGAGGAAGAGGAGGTCACTGATGAGGAGGACAAATTCAGATTGGTTACCACCGGTATGGTTTTATCAACAGTAGACATATGACAGCAGTAAACTAGCACTTAGTCTCCAATCCCTGTGTGATCACAAGCCTGCAACCTACCAACTAGGCGATCAATAATAGTTTCCATGTTCTCTTCCAGACGTGTGTTTGTGGTGTTCAATTACCCATTACTGTGTTATGTCATCCCTCTAAGCTATTAAAAGCGTCTCTTACTTTGGATATGACCTTGAAATATGTGCGTAAGAGACTCAGAGGGAGTATAAGGTGTAGGTTGCAGAGTCACCCAGAGGTCACAGTGATGATGCTAATCTGGTCTGTGTCACAGGTATCCCTGTCAAGCCTCGGCAGTCATCGGAGGACACCATGGGTGCTATGGGCCCCAGCAAAGGTGTCGGCCAGGGACTGAACCGCACTGCTGGGGTCAGGAGGTCGTTCAGGAAACCTCCAGAGGTATTCATGCTTTTTTGGTAATAAACATATAAAATAAAAAAACAGACCATGTCACAAACGACAATCTATGATAATCAAAAAGTGAAATTTCACATTCTGCATGGCTAGAATTCCTGTTTTGTCTGCCAAAGAGCAAATTAACTAG
Organism: Rachycentron canadum; assembly: GCA_038496675.1. NCBI lineage: Eukaryota > Metazoa > Chordata > Actinopteri > Carangiformes > Rachycentridae > Rachycentron > Rachycentron canadum. The sequence continues at coordinate 8,261,165 of CM076657.1, read as the reverse complement.
AAAACAATTCAATTTTAAATAATAAAATTTAAAATTTACCCCACTATTGTAGGGTGTGATATCACATCAAGACCAAAAAAGGTTCTTATAGATTCTGACCTCAGAGATTTCATCTGTCTATTACACATACAATTAATGCATTTACTTAGTTGAGAAGGAGGATGTAATTATGAAAACACTGGTACACCCTGCTGTATGTAGATACAAGGAAAAAAATAATTTTAATTTATTCTTCCTTAAATTGAAGCATGTCTTGTAATTTCCTCCCACCAGCACCCTGTTGATGACATCGATAAAATGAAGGAGCGAGCTGCTATGAACAACTCCTTCATCTACATCAAGATTCCCCAAGTGCCCCTCTGTGTCAGTTATAAGGTGGGTTCATGTGCAGAGCGACTGTTTCAGCTCTGCATTGGCTCTTCTTCTTTGATATTGTTTCAGATTCTTGTGGTGAATAATGAACCTTTGTTTAAAAAAAAACAAAAAAAAAGCCAAGGAATTAATTTACGTTCATGTGAAATGTTTGTCCTCCTCAGGGAGAAAAGAGCAGCGTGGACTGGAAGGATCTGAACCTGGTTCTGCCTTGTTTGGAGTACCATAACAACACCTGGACTTGGCTCGACTTTGCCATGGCAGTGAAAAGGGACAGTCGGAAAGCACTTGTAGCACAGGTATACAAAGTTGAACTTTGGATTCCTCTGCTAGTTTAAAACCTGCATTGACATTTTTGTGGTATGTTAATTAAGACAGCATTACAACAATCTGATCTCTTCCTTTGTTTGAAATAAATGTTTGTTTTTTTTCTATAGTTAAAAGTCCTTCACTGCAAACTACGTTTTCAGTTGCTCTCATTTATTTGTTATTACCATTGATGACTAGGAAGAGAAAATATATTAATTTGCACTACAAGGTTGAGTTTTATATTCATGAAGTTTTTGTTTTTGCTCCTTGTTGCTCAGATGATAAAAGAGAAGCTGCGTCTAAAGCCGGCTTCAGGCTCAGATCTGCGAGGGAAGGCAGCTGAAGGGAAGTCAGACAATGGCCTGCAGCAGCAGGAGGAAGATGAGAAGGCGCGGCTCCTCATCGGCCTCAGCACTGCAGACAAGAGCTCGAGCAAGAAGAGCATCTTCAGTCGGCGCAAGTGACACTACAAACACTCACATTTCACACCAGACCTGAGCTTAACTGGATGAACTGCCACAGCCGCTGAAACACTCCCTCAGTACAGGAATCAGGGAAAAGGCAGGTTGTGTTAGGGTCAGAATATGAAAATGTCTGGCTTTGGGAATCACAGTGAAAAGGGAGCTGGAGGAGTATTTGGTTTGGGGAGAAAGTTTACTGTATCATATGAGCCTGCTGAACTTAAAGAAACATTCTGGAGGTTTTGTTTTTGACTCCTGATGTGTGTCAGATTTGAATTGATGCCCAAAATCCCTGCAGGGAACTCAAACCGCTCCAGGATTACCAGGGTGCCACGTTGACCAAATATATATGATCTTCTTTGTTTGTGTGCTATTAAAATGTTGCTCTGCATTTCATACACTCTGCAACTTTTGAAAGTAGTGACCACTTAGGTTGCATCGAATGTAGCGAGGAAGATTCACAGTATGTAGCTTGCCCTTCACTGTTACTGCTTCCTCTGCTTCTTTAAATGCAAGACTGAGAACAACTTGTCCTGCTGGCTCAGGAACACACTGTATGTCAAAGAAATTCTACTAGAATAAATAGGACTCAATTTGAAAGCACCTTCAATGCAGTCAGCTGTAAAAAAAAAATGAATAAATAAATTAGATTTTCAAATGCCATAAATAAATATATCAAAATGTTTTATTAATTAAAGCCTATGGAGGTTGTTCATGGCTGTATGACTGTCAATGACAAGAAGGCCTTTTCCCACTAAAGATGCTATTTCATTTCACCTGTGAATGAGCATCTGCATCCCTCAGCTAGCTGTTTTACTGTACCTCACCTCAGTGATATACTCTATATATATATATATATATATATATATATATATATATATATATTAAGAACAGAGCAGCAAGAACATTTCACGTGTTGTATATTTTGGCACTTGATGTAACGGTATTGCAAGAAATGTGTTGCAGCTAATCGCTGAGTGTATGTTTTGTAACTTTAACACTAAAGCACTTTTTATGCAAAGTATTTTGATATTTTTGTAATCACGGTTGTTTTCTGTTAAATGACTTGTATAACTGCGCTGCGGAAGCCTGTTATTTCAGTCACATTTCTATCAAGAAGAAGAAGAAGACAAACTGCCCCAAGCATTTCAGTAAAAAGGATGATACCGCATTGACCTGCTGCCATTTCTATCAGCTCTGTGTCTTATTGTCTGTCAATAAAAGCGTTATAGTCTCTCAGCGGTGGGTCTGTGCTTGGGTCTGTGTGCCAAGTAAAAAATAAAGGGGCAGGACTGAGTAAGTTGGGGGAGCAGAGGGATGATCGATCATTATATCTGGCAGCTTTAACTGGAGCGGAATCGAGCTCTTCCCGCTCCGGATGACTCCCTGCAAACAGCCTGCAAACAGCCCCCTCTCCCTCCTCGAGACACAAACACACGGACACGTGGATGCGACTCGCTGAGACGGACGAGACGGGACAGGAGGCGAGAGGACGAGCTGAAACTGCCGGACTCCGTTGACTGAGGTGCTGCGGTCTGTTTTCCCCTGAGGATGTGATGGGCAGCGGCGTCAGTAAGGTGAGCCATAGGTGTGAAGGCTCCACGGGTCAATGCCGTGAGGGAGATGTGTCCGGTGAATCTGTGAAGTCTTTTTAAAAATAGAGCTATTGATTATTTGGTAGTTGGTCAGAGATCCTCCCTCCGACCTGCAGCACCAGGGTCAGTGGATGAATGTGCAGCTTTATCCCACCACATTAGCTCCAGGTGTCATGTCAGGCTGCTTCACTGTGAGTCAAACCAAGCGAATACATCATTTCATTACATGCAAAAGATGAAGTTCTGTGTTTTTCCAGGTTCAGTGACCATGTGTGAACAGTGAGGATGGGTATTTATTTTATCTATTTATTTGGATCCTCCTTAGCCACTGCAATACGATCAACTACTCTTCCATTACAAAATAATGCAAAACTATAACGATAAAACATTTTAAACACTGTAGGTTACTTCCCGCTAAGACATAATTTATTCATAGTTCAAAAGCTGTAATTAACTGGTTTATCAGTGTTAAATTAACTACTATAGATAAGTTGTACATCGATAGATAAGTCAGTCCCAATGAACTGTTCTGTAGAAATTCTGCAGGACCAAAAAACTACTTGTTAACATTCAAAACTACAGACTTAACTGGTAATTGTAGAGCTTTTTATTAATGATTTCTTGATAACATTTATAATTATAGGTGACTATCATTTGCAAATGAGAGAGAAACCCAAGACCTCTTATTAATACCATATTAATATTTGTAACCAGTGATGACTGATTGGAAAGTTCAAAACCCTGTTAAATGAGATTTGTTAAACATAAATAACATTGTTAATTACAGTTTATAAATCCCTGGTAAATGGTGGCTTATCAGAAAGCGCTACCTTGTGTATTCATAGTTTAATGGCTTATCTGCCAACATTTCAACATTTTGTACTTTAAAGTGCCTTATGAAATTATCCTTATTATTAAGCAGTGGAGAAAGAAGTACTCAGATCATTCACATAATAATAGGTTGGAAAAATACCCAGTCACATTTAAAGGTTCTGCTTTGATTAGCCTATTCAAGGAAAATAGCAAAATGTGTTTAAAAAATATATTGTTATATTATAATGCTTTAAATTATGTGATTTATACACTGACATAAGCAGCATTTTAATGCTGCTGTATCTATCTGTATGTAACTTCATCTATACATCATCATATGATAACATCATCATTTGTGTAGTAACTGTAGGTGTCTGCTTGCCTCTGTGGTGGAGTTTAAGTTTGAAATAATAGTAATAGTACCTCAAAATTCTGCCTAAATACATTACTTGAGTAAAAGTACTTGCTGTTACATTCAACCTCTGATAACAAGCTTTTATTTTACTATCTTCTTTCCTACTAAATCTAGAGAGACGGCCCAATTGCCCCACGTCGCCTCAGTCATGGTTTCCTCTCAAACATGGGGGTCTCCATGGCTCAGAGACTCGGACACTCAGCTGTATTTTCTCGACCCATGGATCTGTACGACAGACTGCCCGCCCCCAGGCTAGCGCTGCCTCCAGAAGACAACGCTGAGACGACAGACACGGCGAGAACTCCTCCGCCCTTCATCTCTGTCTTTCTGCCTGAGTTCCCACACCGCAAATTTCCTGGACAAGACCATTTTCAGGTAATCTGTACTCGGGCCGTGGCGTAGGACTGTTCAGCAGAAGTGATCTTTGGAGCAGATGTTCCAGATTAGCAGGGAGAGTAAGGAAAAGAAACTAACTTTACTTCTGTGCTCACAGGTCCTGGACTTCATAGCTAAAGGATCATATGGACCCATCATTAAAGTGAAGAACATTTTAAGTGAGAAGACCTATGCTGTTAAGGTTAGTTCAGCTGTAATATTCAGGACTATAACAGCGTTATACTTTATATATGAGAAATATGTTTCCGTCATCATTTTCATTGTTGTGCAGGTTCTACCAAAGTCAGAAATCTTGAAGCGTGGAGTGCTGGAGCAGTCAAAAGAGGAAGTCATCATTCAGGTACATCACAGAGTAAAATTCTCAGTTGTGGAAAAAGGTATCGTTACTTTAGTTAGCCAATTGGATCATTCATCAACTATTTTAATTATCAACTTATCATTTGTAAACTGAAAACACCAAAGATTTGCCAGTTTCAGCTCCTCAAATATTTGTTTCTGTTGAATATAATAGTAAATTACTCTGGGAGGTTCTGGGCTTTTTTCACGGAAGAATTGATCAATGAATCGAGAAAATAATCAGCAGAAAATGAAGAAAATAATTTTTTAAATAAAGCCACTCAAGGATTTTCACTGCAGAGGAGGATATTTTGCTCACAGATATAAACAAAGGGAAGAGTTTACTCTCATGAAAGATTACTCTTCTCTTCTTTACTGAACAACCTTAGATCTTGACCTAACAACAGTTCAGCTTCACTGAGTGTGACTTTAAGTTCACTCACTGTGCACTTTATTAGGAACTCCTGTACACCTGCTGCAGTCGACCAATCACGTGGCAGCAGTGCCATTGTGCAGATACAGGTCAGGAGCTTCAGTTCATGTTCACATCACACACCAGAAGGAGAGAAAAGGAATAATTGTTGATTAGAGAAGTCAGAGGAGGAGGTTCAGACCGGTTGAGGCTGACAGAAAGGCTACAGGAGCCCAGGTAACATGTCGAACCTCAAGGTGGATGAACTACAACAGCAGAAGACCACGTCAGGTTCTACTCCTCAGCGATGAACAGAAAACTTAGGCTGCAGTGGACACATGCTCAACAAAACAGTGCCCATCAGCACAGCAGATGAATCCATGGACCTTACTTGCCTTGCATCAACAGTCCAGGCTGGTGGTGTAGTGTGATGGTGTGGAGAATGTTTTTAATAACAGTTAACCAGGAACAAACTGGTTTCATGAACATGACAGTGAGTTCAGTGGACTCCAGCCTCCCCAGTTACCAGATCTGAATCCAGTAGATCACCTTTGGGAGGAGGTGAAACAGGACCTTGGCAGCATGAACGTGCAACTGACAAGTCTGCAGAAATGGTATGATACACTCATGTTGACATGAAGTAGAATCTCAAATGAATGTTTCCAACATCTTGTGGAATCTAAGCCACAAAGAAATGAGGCTGTTTCCAGGGCAAAGGGGGGAACCACTCAGCATTAGGATGGTGTTCCTAATGAAGTGCTCAATGAGTGAATGGTGAAGCAAACAGAGCAAAATTACTGACTGTACATTATATCCTGTACACGTGTGTATCTTTATGGCGACAATCAATTTTACAACAACAAACAGTGAGATAAAAGACACAGTTTCTCTCCATAAATAAGTCATTCTTTTTCATGGTACCATCTGAAATATAGGAAGTTCCCTGTCCATTGTTCACTGTTATATTCACTATCACTGTGTGTGTATGTGTGTGTGTTGAATGTTGCATTGCAGCGGCAGCTCAAACACCCATTTATCCACAATCTGCAGGACTGCTGGCAGACGCAGCGCCACCTCTTCATTAGTGAGTTAATAAACATAAATGATGGCACAGTTCAACCCTCTCCCCTTATACCAGCCTATCCTTTTGTGTTCTTAAGAAGCACCCCCCCCCGTTCCCATACTAACATAAAGTATAACTGTTGTACAACCATGCGTAGTCAAGTTTAATCTCTGCACTGCCTGTTGAAGAGGTGCACTGCCATCTAATGAAAGTGCTGGGTAAAGCTGCTCGGCTGAGTGTGGCTGCAGCTGCCACACAGCCTGCACAAGTTTACGGCTTTTACCAACCATGATCATGAATCTATCTATCATTCATTATTTCCATTCAATATTATTGACGAAGGGCTTTCCAACGTGGTAACAGAAAATGTAACTCAGCAAGACAAGCGCATGTGTATTTGTGAATTTTCTTCCCCAGCAACAGTGGGATGAGCAAATCTTTTTTTCCTTTGTCTTTTGTCTTTTTTGTAGTTTCCTAACTTCTGATAGCTTATCTGAGACAAAGCTGGACTGCATTAAGTCAATAACATCTGTTTGTCTCATCCTCTGCAGTGTGCGACTACTGCAGCATTGGAGATTTGTATACTTACTGGTTGCTGAAGGGCCGGTTTGCAGAGGATGAGGTTCGGCTCTTTGCTGCAGAGCTGGGCAGTGCACTGGGTTTGTGTTCGTCAGACGTTGATCATGCTAACTTTTAATATTGACTTGAAATCTGCGGTTACACGTGTTTGTTATTTTTAGGTTTCCTACATGATTTGGGGATCATGCATAGAGATATAAAGGTATGATTTTTCTATGTGATACATTTTGCCTGATAAAACATCTTTAAATCTTGTATTTATGACTTTTTTGGGGTTTTTTTCAGATGGAAAATATTCTTTTAAGTGATCAAGGTAATATTTCTCTATTTGCTTGTCTTATTTGTAAAATAAAAAGAACAAGACAACTAACTTTAACTTCATTGATCCTCTGACACAGGTCAGACAGCCTACACAGACAAGCTGCCACAAGACTAACACATCTTCCAATAGTAATAATGTAGAGCAGGAGCCACCAAACTTAGATATTTGGATTATAGTTAATAGATAAAATGCCAACCAAAAGAGATGCCCCTAATATTAGGACAAAATTCAACAAGACTTGTTTGAAGAAATATTTGTTGTTTTATTCTATAGATATGAGCTAAACACTATGTAGCAGTAGTTTTCCATATGTGTTTATGTGCCATTATCCAGGTCACCTTCGATTATCTGACTTTGGACTCTCACGTCGTCTGAAACGAGGAGGGCGAGCATCTACAATATGTGGGACGATCCAATACATGGGTGAGATTTTGGTCTAATTGTATTTCTCGGGAGAATAGTCTCACTTGGATGGAAATGATCATTTGTGCCAGTTTGAGCTCCAGTATAGTTTAAATTGTCACTGTAGGGGTTTTCACAATCAAATGATTTTGATGAAGTTCTGTCTGTTTACAGCTGCATCACCATTACAGCCCCACCTGTGTTTTGCTCCCATTGGATTCAGTTGACCCAGTTATGAATATGATGCACCTGTGATGCTCATTACATAATGCTGCTTTGGGTTTTCTGACAGAGGCTTTTCCTCAAAACATGCATGTTGTTTTTTGCTCTCAAATGTAGCATCTTTTGACACGTCTTTCTGTGTAATGTTGCTCTTTCATCTTGGTTTTGGTTTTTATCAGCTTTATTTCTCCTGTTATGTGCGAACAGCTCCTGAAGTTTTAAGCGGGGGTCCATACAACCACGCTGCTGACTGGTGGTCTCTTGGCATTATGTTGTTCTCACTGGTGACCAGCGAGGTGAGAATCAATATTTTCCAGCTACAGATATGTCAATTATTGGTCACTCTGGTTTGCTTACACCTGTCTGAGCATTTCTGAATGTGTATAGTTTCCAGTACCTGCAGAGCCCGACCACAGCACCATGTTGAAGAAGGTCAGAGAATTTCCTTATGTCCTGCCCAACACCTTCAGCTCTGCTCTGATCTTACTGCTCACTGAGGTTTGTAGATATGACTTTATCTCTAATTTATAGTTTCATTCCCTTTGAATGAAACATACTCACATAAGAGTCTCATCTGTTTCTCTCTTCATTTATGAACAGCTTTTGTGTAAGAATCCAGTGAACCGCCTCCGTAACCTGGAGTGTTTCAAGATGCAGGCCTTCTTTCGTGGCACATCATTCGACTCTCACATTCTCCAAAAGACGCCTGTTAAATTCATCCTTGAGCTCAGGACTCATCCTGATTGGCCAGCCAAAGCAATGAGAGGCCTTTCGTTGGACTACCTTGATAACTTTGACTGGGATAAAATCCTTCACTCGCCTATGACTCCCTCTGAACTGTCTCCTTCTTCGGCCAACATGGACCTGAGCCAAGCAACAGAGCAGACCTGTAAAGCTTAAGTCTGGTCTTTGTTTCTGTGGCTCAACACAGAAACTCTGACTAGACATGAGAAACTCCCTCACTTACTGTCCAACTGCCACTGTATGAATGAGAGCAGATGTCAGTCCATACAAACCTTGACATGCTGAGTCAGCTTCTGATTTTACTTTGTGGTCAGTTTAAATTGTCTGACTTCCTGATCATAAGTCAAAAATAATTTAGTAAAGTACACTACTAAAGATGCAAATACAATGATTACCTTTCAGAAAGCATCAGGTAGCTCGCAAGGCAAAATGAAATAAAGGATGTTTACTTCATTGCATTTCACTTTGTTTTACTCCTATTTTTATAGAAAGCTCAATAAACAACATAAAATATTATTCACATGATTAATACAAAAGTTAAATGCTTTTGTTTTTTTCTTTTTTATACCTACTGTCCCAAAACGTTTCTTTATCCAGTCAAACAATACTGGGATAACACAATACAATTAATCTTCATTAGGTGTCGTCACTGAATCAGTGTCCATAAATGTAAATGGTGTTTTATGTTAAATGTCCATGTCATTTTCTGTGAGGATTAGACTATTTTCACAAACACTGCTGACCTGCTCACTTATTTCACAGTAAAGTTGGTTGTGGAGCTTTACTCTGCTGTTTTTGTTAATGCACAATGTTTTCATTTATCTGCCATAAAAATGAATCTTTTGTTTCTGTCCATTTCCTGGGATTGTAAAAGGTGAATATTTCTTTTGTACTGCAACTTTCCTACAATATTTTATTAAAATTGCTTTTTATAGAGATGAACAATGTCAGCAAAATGTCCATTTATATTTATCTCCCTTCCTGTGTTAGTGAGCAGATTGGACTTATACCTGTTATCCTGAAATAAAATGGATAGAGAGCATTAAAGTTCATTTTTGACCACTTACTGAGCCATTTCCCATGACACACAAGGAACACTATGTTCTGAGGAAGACAAAAAAGGAAGGAAAAGACATCTTGTCCATGTTGGCTTTAAAATCTACACTGATAAAACAGTTTCACCACAGGGTCCATTTGCTTTCGGACCAGGAGGTCAGGAATGAATTGAAGCAACCACAGACAATTAATGGAAAGTTGAATGTCCAGAATTTCATGACAACTGGTGAGAAAGGTCATGTGATACAGTCAAAAGCTCTAGGACAACTAGCTGGTGGAACTTGACGTTGTTTTGTCAGGTGCTCATGAATGAGCTTTCAATCTCAGCATCGTGAGCAAGGTAGATTCTGGTGATTGGATTGCACTGATGTGTGCTGTATTTGAAATGTGTCATGTTGCAGTTTACATGACTTGTCACTGTAGGTGTTCATGAGGAAAGTTAAATATATGTTTCTTAACTAGTGTTAAGTGGATTAGTCCTACTGTTAGTTTATATCAGTTATACAGATGTTGTACCTGGATACATTATGGCCAACTTTCAGCCTTGGGTTGACCTATTTAGAGGAGCACTCACAAACCCATTGAGGACAACCTTAATAGGACAGAAAATTGAGGACCAGATTGAGTATCATCATTAAATGCTTTTTAATTAGTTAACAGAGAAAAAAAATCGAGAGTCCCGGCGGAGGCAGCCATGTATAATTGCTGTACTTCCTGAAGTATTGTATCTATTTAAAACTATATCTCTTGAATGGGAGTGCACCGACTCCTCCTCACACTGCCTCCTGACATTGAATTCCCTCTCAGGCCCTTGTCTTAGACAGGTCCACCATGTCTGTGTTGTGGCTGTATAGTGGCAGTCAGTCCACTGACCCATATCTAGTTTCAAAGGCACACTGACCCACAATAATGAAGAGAGGAGTCCCCTGAAATGAGCCTACTGAGTCAAACCAAATAGTAACATTACATAACAGAACAGACAAGAGAAAACATGCGGCCCTGAACGTAGCTTGTACTGCTATAATGCAGGCCAACATAATTTAACTTCGCCAGACTAGCAACTAAATTCAAAAACTTGAAATGTTCAGCTCATTTGATTTCTCTGTGTTAGTATTTTGACACAAAGATAGACTCATACTGCTACCTAAGTCTCTGTATTTGTAGCTAGAAACCAATACAACATGCACATGATACAAAGAGGGAAAAAAGTTGAAAATTCCTTCTTGAAAATGGAAAAGATTTAGTTGACCTCATTTTGATCTAATCTGGGCCGTATTACCTTACATTTACATTGACTGGAACCTGGAAATGATTTCTATTTTTGACACATTACATCATTTTCTTTACAGTTTAAAGCTCACAAAAGAAGCCATCGAGTGCATGAATTGCTCTGAGACTCCAACAGGGGTGTTGGAGTCTCTGAGGGCGAAGACCAAATTATCAGGAGACTTGAAACTTTCCTTAGGGCACATTTTTACTAATTAAAATAAAAATAGCACGCCACAGGGTAGGGTTAAATGCTTAAATTAGGTTGGTATAGGGAGGGTTCGGACAGAATACATAATTTATCATTTCACAATCAGCCTGAACTATGGACTCAAACATGGTTAAAACAATACATATGTAAAAAAAAAAATTATTTATTCAAACACTGCATGTTTAGATTGAGATTGTTTTTGCAAAGTGACTAAAAGAAATGGAAAATTGCCATTTCTGGGTTAAAAAACAATCAGCAGCACCACAAAAACACTGCTACATTTAAATAGAACAATGAATCATCAAGATTTTCTCATTTATATGGGGCAAAAGTGGGTGTGCAAGCCCCGCCCAGGGGTGTAGACTTATGAGGTGTGACACACTTGAGCTGGATACAAACTAGAGCTGACTGAGGGGCTCTGTCAGTGCTCATCACATCAGCAAACGGGACACATTTGATTTCACTTTCTGTCAGGTAAGATCTTTCACTGCATTTGTGGCTTTACCTCACACGGCTTCTTTGAAATTGGGGTTGTTTCACTGACTTTTGTGGGAATCCGATGCACCTGTATCAAGCTATTGAACTGTTAACTTACAGCTCTTAGCAGGTTCATGTAGAATAAAAAAGAAACAATTTGGAGCATCCTTAGGTATTTGGAGTGGTCTAAGTATTTTATCCAATTTAAGTTTGTAGCAAAGATTGTAGCATTTTTACACCATGAAAATATTTAGTTCATTTTACATTTGTCTGAAATGTTCACTTTTCATTCCAGTGTTATGCTTTAACTTGGTAGTTAAAGTAGTCACTCTTTTCTTGTACGCTGCAACAGCTGCATGGAGGTCCATGTTTTTAGAGTATAGTATAACCAGTATCAGTATACTACATCTGAGAATATAATAAGAAAGACCTGTTAATGCTTAATCCTGTGTTTGTGGTTCTGCTTCATTTTAAAAAGAGAGAGAGAAACAGATGTTATTTTCTATCTTAACAGATTTCATAGAGGTATAGCATGTCTTTTTTTGTTGTTAATGTATGAATAATATAATCATGAGGTCACATCTTCTACCAAAGGCTATTGGACAAGCAGTTACTCAGAATGACACATCAGTTTCCCACGCTCTCCGAATCACAGAAGAGGGAGCTACATGAGACTGCTCTACGCATAGTTTCTCCAGGGAAGGGCATCCTGGCTGCAGATGAGTCTGTGGGTCTGTAGCTCTCAGTTTCTTCTTCTTCATCAATTCTGCACTGAAACAATCACAGTCAGTTCTGTCAGCGATAAAGACCAAAGTTCAGAAAGTGCATCGTCCAGCTGTTAACATCTCATGTGCGCATCACCTACAATATGTTCGCTGCAGGCAGCATGGCTAAGAGGCTGGCCCAGGTCGGAGTGGAGAACACAGAGGAGAACCGCAGACAGTACCGGCAGATTCTCTTCAGTGCAGATGATCGTGTCAACAGCTGCATTGGAGGGGTCATCTTCTTCCATGAGACGCTGTACCAGCACTCTGATAACGGCGTACCCTTTGTCAAAATGATCAGGGACAAGGGTATCCTGGTTGGAATTAAGGTGAGGCAGTTCGGCACCAAAGTGGTGTATCATACTGTAACATTTTTTGTAATAACAGGTATATATATATATATAACCTTATAATAATGAATTCTGAGCTAATTGTTGTGTCTGTATATAAGAAGTTAACTTTGTTGTTATTCCTCTATCTCTTGTCACTCAGGTGGACAAGGGTGTTGTCCCCCTTGCAGGAACCTGTGGAGAAACCACCACACAGGGTGAGACAAAAACAAGTCTTTTTAGTGAACTACTTATAGGAACTATTTCACTCATAGAAATCCCCATTACAAGACAATTTAGAGATTCTTTAAACCTCTCCCACAGGTCTGGATGGATTGTCAGAGCGCTGTGCACAGTATAAAAAGGATGGAGCCGTCTTTGCGAAGTGGCGCTGTGTGCTCAAAATGAGTGACACCAATCCCTCTAAACTGGCTATCACAGAAAATGCAAATGTTCTGGCACGCTACTCTAGTATCTGCCAGCAGGTCAGGACTCAGTATTATATATCTTCTATATATCTTTGAGACGTTATGGTTCCATGTTTTTTTCTGATCTTTACTTTCTTGAATAGCATGGTATTGTGCCCATCATAGAGCCGGAGATTTTGCCTGATGGGGATCACGACCTGAAGCGCTCCCAGTACGTCACTGAGAAGGTGGGTTTTTTTTTTTTTTTCTTACATACATGAATATGTACAGGTGTGTGAAGTTGTTACTCCAAGAGTGAGAGGTGAGACAGGAGGTGAGGGAGAAAGAAATCTGCCGTTTGTTTGATGGACCACTGTGTGGAAGTGCAGGTCCTGGCTGCAGTGTACAAAGCCATGTCAGACCACCATGTGTACCTGGAGGGCACGCTCCTCAAACCCAACATGGTGACACCTGGACACAGCTGCCCCACCAAGTACAGCCCGGAAGAGGTTGCTATGGCAACCCTCACCGCCTTGCGCCGCACTGTCCCCCCAGCAGTCACAGGTAAGACTAAAACTGCTGTCGAGTACAGAGAGGAGTTAACTCCAGAAAGATATGTAGTAGAGTAGAGTAAAATGAGGCCATATCTTCTTTTCCACTGCAGGCGTGGCTTTTCTCTCAGGGGGTCAGAGTGAGGAGGAGGCCTCTGTCCACCTCAATGCCATCAACAACTGCCCTTTGGCCAAACCCTGGGTCCTGACGTTCTCCTTTGGCCGAGCCCTGCAGGCATCTGCACTCAGAGCCTGGAGAGGACATAAAGAGAATGAGAAAGCTGCCACTGAGCAGTTCATCAAGAGAGCAGAGGTGCTTTTATTTACTAATAATTATGCTGAATAATTATGCTGAATAATTATGCGTCGTGATCCTTTACAAAAACCAGAGTATGTTTCTTTTTTTGTGCTCACTCGCTTGTTTAATGTCTTTTCTGTCCGCAGGTGAACAGTCTGGCGTGTCAGGGGAAGTACACTGGAGGTGATAACTATGGTGAGGCCAACCAACACATTTATGGATCCTGTCATGCATACTGAACAGAGCGAGAAGCCACATTTCAGTTACCATTGTGTTCGATGTTAACGTTCGATGTTGGATGAAATGTTGGATGAAAACAAGGGACAGCGTGTTTTCTTGTCTTGACCAATGAGGACAATCAGAACATGGCCTTGGATATTTCTAATGCATGTATTGAATGAAAGATGCTTGCTTTGCTTTTGTTATGGTATGTTATGGTACAGTTTGCTCTTAACTGTGACAATGCCACAACTTAAGCTTTCAAATCTTGCATTTACTACTTAGTATCACAAATACTAACATGCCATGTGCTGTAAGTAAATTGAATTTTGGCTGCAGAACAATAATATCAGTCTATGTCACAGCAGAGTTAATTAAATAGTAATAACAGTTGAATTTCTGATGTAGAATCCCCCACATATTAAGTGGAAGTATATTCAGTTTCGGTGCAGCTTTTGTGTGTGAGCATGAGAATTTGTCTAGTGTAGTTTTACTATTTATTTAGCAGTGACCATGCATAATTAGAAATATTGCACCAGAATTAGCTTCACGCTCATGTTTATCTGCTGTCCCTGAGCAGGAGATACACTTCACTTAGCACTTAAATACAACTCAGTGTGATTTTGTGTTACCATTCTTAGTATTGTCTCAAAGACTAAATGAACATGGTTCAAATGTATGCATTCAAACAATAAAATGGTGTTCTGGTAAAATCTGGTGTGGATATTGTCTTTTTGTGTTAATCTATATTCTGTAACTAACTCTGTTCTGTACAAGAAACATTCAACATAGAGATTGTTTAATGACCCACTGGCAGCAGTTTAACTTCATTTAACTTTGCTGCTATAAAAATGTTGACACATTTGCAGAAATATTGTTTGGATTGTTATTCCACATATCTGAGGACAGGATGATAAGAATATAAGAATATTATACAAATAGTAACTCAGTGTATTTACTCAATTACAGTTTGCAGGTGCTTGTACTTGACTTCAGTGTTTCCATTTTATGCCACTTTCTACTCCACAATCTCTCAGAGGAAAATATACTTTTTACTCCACTACATTTTTTATAAAGCTAAGGGTGCTTTACAGATTTTAATTACTAATACAAAGTATAATCAACAAATGTATAAATTATGATGTATTATTTTGGACTGAGATACCCAGCGAAATATATATAGTAGTTAAAATTTGCCTCACATTCACCAGTTGTATAATTAAAATGATACATAGAATTGCATTTCAAAAATTTAAGATATATTATTCAGAAATGGTCCATTCTCTAAAATGTACTTTTACTTTTGGTACTATAAATATATTTAGCTATTTTTCACCTAGTCCCTAGAAAAAACATTCATGCTATGTAAAGAAAAACAGAGAAGTAAATGAGAAACTGACATATTTTTAAAGGAGGTTTAAGTTTTTGTTTGTTGGTGTAATATATACATATAATTCATGCTGGTGTAACAAGGTTATATCCTTTGAATAACTGGGTAACTGGTTAAACTGCAACATCCCAGGTGAAGTAGAGAATAATAAAATAATAATAATAATATATTATTATTATTATTTATTATTATTCTCTACTTCTCTTCTGTTCTCTACTTCAAGAAACCTGTTCAACTGAATTATCTATATTTCTTTCCCCTCAAACATTATACAGGTATTTTTTTAGTGCATTGTCATAATCACAGGTTACAAACTGTTTCCTCTTGATACAAAATATAGAAGTGTTATTTATCGTATATGTTGAAATAGCATAGAAGCTTCAACTACTCCATAGTGTAACTCTTAATGACTCACTTCTCCTAATGTGAAGTTTTTTTCCATACCAAAAGTGTCTGCGGATGACATTCTCTAAAATATGCTTTACCTGAAAGTTATGAATGCTATATTTTACAGTTATCCACACTTTGCCTTAACATCAGAGTGCAAATTGGGACAATTGGGGGATTGGGGTGGGGATCAACCTTTTCCCCCAGAGAAAAAGGAAACTCAGTTCAGTCAACTTAAATGTTACAGTTCTTACATTTCTCCTGTGCTTGACTAAAGCTGTCAAATAAATGGAGTGGAGTAGGGAGTACAATATGTCCCTCTGAAATACATCAGCTGGCCAAACTGTAAGTTACGTACCTGCTGTCTGTGCAAAACATGAGGGCAGAGACTTGAGGAAGTGAGCAACTGATGGAGCGAATCGGGGAAACCAGATAAACAACAACAAGTCAAGGTAGTCTTTGCAGTCCTGGTTTTAATACTAACTATGCTTTTTAAACTCTGTATATGCACAGAGAGCGACTAAAACCAAAGTCCAGACCGTGTTGGTGAACAGAGACTTAAAGGAAAATCCTGATTCTGAAACGAGTGTATTTGTGCCATTAATTGGTCATTTTAAGGCTATAATATGTATTGTTCCATTACAAGTAGATGAAAACAACTATCTCTAAGATAGGCAAAGTGAAATACCTTTCCTAAACAAGGTTAGTCATGCAGTGATCCCATTGTTGCATCCTTAGATATGTGGAATAAGTATTACAATGGAATGATAATGGATGGAATTGAATAAGAAAGATGTTTTGCAATTTGTCAGACATCCTCAGATAGATGCTATAATCACGAACATGTTTGCAGTATGTCAGATGACTAATAGACACAATCCATTGTCTTTCTAATTAACAGGGCAGATGAAGTGACTTGCCAGAGGGCAGTGATTTACTCAACTGTCTCAAGTTTAAATGCTGAGCTTAATATGAATTTCACATACTATGTTTAATTGCATACTTTTAGTTGGCTCGTGAAATAAAACGATTAATTGTTATCCCTGCACCTGGTGAACTGGCGGACTATTTCGTATGGCGGATGTGTCTGTAGTGGCTGCGGTGTTTCCGGTGTTCATGAATGCCTCGGTAAAGCAGCGCGGTTCCTGAAGAAAAACAGGAGTAGCGGGCTCCGCGTCGAGAGCATTGTCCACACGGGGAATATCCTGCAGATTGCTGCTTCCTATTGATTTCTCGGCTCACTTCGACCACTTGTAACCGCCCGGACTCCGATCTCAGTGTGGCTCCACCGGCCGCGGAGAATCTTGCCAGCGACAAACCATTAGCTTAAGTAGCGAGCTGTCCGTTAGCAGCGATGTCGGGTGTTGTGCGAGGCCCTGCTGGGAACAACGACTGCCGGATTTATGTGGGAAATCTCCCCCCTGATATTCGCACAAAAGACGTGGAAGACGTCTTCTACAAATATGGGACAATTCGAGATATCGACCTGAAGAACCGGAGAGGGGGGCCGCCGTTCGCCTTCATTGAATTTGAAGACCCGAGGTAAGGAGCTAACTAACGTCTAGCCTCTAGGCCGGGGTAGCGCCATTGTGTGGCTAACCAACGCGTGTGCTAACACATTACACACGGGCTCGGACTATACCCTGGAAACCCCGCGTCTTCTCCCGGACAAACGCCCGTGCTCCTTCGGTTTCACCTTTGTATTTGATTCGTGGGTGGCTAAAAAAAATCTAGTTTCGACCCTTGCTTTTAAATATTGCCCTTGTGCTCCTGTTTTCATTGCGTACTAGATGTTTAGGTGAGGACCCTTTTGGCTTTGTTTCTGTCCTGTAGATGAGTTCTGTTAAATGTTTTCAACTTAATGCTCTATTTGCAATATTTAGTCTGGGGCCAGTGAGCTGATTTGCAAAGGCCGAGAGACGTGTTGCAGTGATAGTTTCTCCTTTAACTAATTTCAAGGTAAATAACTCAAAGTTAGGTGCACGCCTGCAAGGCGGATTAGGAAACCAGATAAAGCTACTTGCCAACATGGCTGACGCCGTCCGTGCCCGCATTTTCTCTGCATGTGTGTCTTGAACTCTGAAGCCCCTCGTGTGTTAATGTTTAAACCATACTGTTTTGTTAACAGGGACGCCGATGATGCCGTCTATGGACGCGATGGTTATGACTACGACGGCTACAGATTGCGTGTGGAGTTTCCTCGGAGCGGCAGGGGCTCAAGAGGCGGATTTGGAGGGATCGGCGGGGCTCCCAGGGGCAGATACGGGCCTCCGTCCAGACGCTCCGAGTACAGGGTCATTGTGTCGGGTAGGCTAACGAGTCGGTCATTCATTTTGGCTATCATTCAGGAAAGTTATTTTTATTGTAGGAAGTTGTGTTATGGACTGCTGGTACTGTTTTGCCTGTATGATGATGATATCGCTCTGGAGTCTAACTTCTAGAGCAAAGAGTCCAATTACAGGGCTAATCCATTTAGAAAACAATGGCTCCTGATTAAATACAGTTACGTTGAAATATGGGTTTGCTGGGAAATGATGCAGGGAGGAATTGCTAGTATGCAATACAGGTTGAAGATGTAGCAAGTAAATAAGACTTTTATTATAAGTATGCAACTTATTAGGGTTGCAACTCATTATTACCATCAAGGTAAATTGATTCATTTTATTTCAATTCACAAAAATGTCATAAAGGTGATCTCTGTAATTACTATGGTGAACCAACCCTAAAACACAGTGTACTTTAGTACACAGATCTACAATGTCTGTTTCTGCACATACAGTGAGTCAGATAACATAATTTTTGTCCTGTCTTTCAGGGCTCCCTCAGAGTGGCAGTTGGCAGGACCTGAAAGACCACATGCGCGAGGCAGGCGATGTGTGTTATGCTGACGTTTTCAGAGATGGAACTGGGGTTGTAGAATTTGTGCGCAAAGAGGACATGACCTATGCCGTTCGAAAGCTGGACAACACCAAATTCCGCTCACATGAGGTATGTTTACTGATTTGAGTAACTGTCATGGATAATGTTTCTTTGCTGTGTTCAGGTGAGTACTTTGAGGAAATGCCACATGTTTTGACGCACAACTGGCCGTCATTTCCAACTATTTACACCATAGGCAGGAATGTTGTCTTTTCAATGTCAAGTTCTCTTGTGTCTGCCAGGGAGAGACTGCTTACATTCGTGTGAAATTAGACGGTCCCCGCAGCCCAAGTTACGGAAGATCACGCTCTCGCAGCCGTGGCAGCCGGAGCAGGAGCCGCAGTCGCAGCGCCAGCCGCAGTCGCAGCAATTCCCGTGGCCGTGGCAGAGGATCGCCCCGCTACTCGCCTCGTCACAGCCGCTCTCGCTCCCGTTCTTAAACCTTTCTACCACCGATGTTTTGCCCTTTTGATGTATACCCCCTGTTTTTACCTCTTATGAGTTCCTCCAGATGTCAGCTATTGATTTTTAATTTTTGCATTTCATGTCCCGATGTCCTTGTGGATGATCTTGGTATGTAGATGTACCCCCCCCCCCCCCCCCTTCTTTCACCCCTTCCCCACCCTCTCCAGCGGCTTCGTCCTCTTGTTTTCTCCCTCTCTCCTTCCTGTCCTCAATTTTTTGCAACATTAGAAATTGTGCCGTGTTGAACTTCAAAAATGTTGAGTTGGTATAGATCAAACTCAATGTTTTTGCAAGTATTGAAAATTGAGTTTTGGGTTTTTTGTTTGGTTTTTTTTTTTTTTTTTTTTTTAAAATGAGCTTCTCATTGGATATGCGGGGTGGGCCGTTTGGATGGGTAGCCCATTGTTTAACTGTATTTTACCCTTGTGTCTTCCTTTAGACATCTGAAGAGAAGGATTAAAGTGATTTGGAATAAAACCATTGTGGAGCACATTTCATTTGTATGGTCAGGATAGGACATCTAATTGAGGAGCATTCAGGTCGAGGCAATGGTACGCTTCATATTCCATAAATTGAACGTTTTGATCGGTTGCCATATCATGCATGTCATATTTAACAAAGCCATATGTGCTGTACTTTGTTATATATATGAAAATTTTGAACATGCTACTCTGACCTGTGACAGATAGGCAGTCCTAGATCAAGTGTTGTGATGTAAGTGTAACATCTTTGCTGTCAAATGTAAAATTCTGAATCACTACTTTGTTGCAAAAGCGTCCCACTTCTAACTTAAATGTCTTCAAATGTTTTAACTTCAGGGAGCGATAGTTTTTGTGGCATTTTTTTCTTGATCTGACATGAGTGCTCAACATGGAAAAAATTAGGCCCAAAAATCTTGACATTTTATTCTAACGGTCTGCCTCTGATTTTCTTCCTGGTATTTCAAGGTTTTGATTGGAGGAGTGGCTCAGTGGATCCCAATCCTTGGAGCTGGATGAGTGGATCGATTAGGGAAGGGATAGGCAAGGATGGATGCTCGGAACGGGATCAGTTTTCCAGGATTCAAATGAGTTGATTACAGAACTAAATAACGGGGAGTCCCAGAGCAACTTTTTTTTTTCTATTAGGCCCTCCCCCTGCCTATCTTTAAAGTTTTTCAGTGATAATGGCTTTATTTTACAAGAAAACGAAACTGAGGACCAGGAAGTTGGATCAAAGGATGGAATCGTAGATGCCTGGTATGAAGCAATTAATTAAAAATTGGGGCGGTTGGGAAGGGGTTTTGTTTGGGAGTAGTTTGTATGTTTAATTTTGCTTAATCTTACTTTTTCTCTTAGCATTTTCAATAAAACACTTAAAAACAAAGACATTTTTGTCTGTTTTTATTTGAAACATGAACTCATATCAGTTTGTGACATTAGACGTGCATAAGCGCTTTCAAAGCATATTTCTTTGTGCTCTGACTGAAACTACCAAGAATCAGTTGAGAAGCTGAAACCAGCAGCTGAGGCAGGTTTTTTTTTTTTTTAGACATGAAATATCATTAATGTAAATGACAAACACACCAAGGGAGTGTTGGTGTGTGTTCATTATTCAAAGCTCCAGTGAGTCTCGGTAGTGACTGAGTGATGTGGAGCCCTGTCCTCAAAAAGCGAAACCTGCCCGCAGCCAAGGGCTCGTTTCCTCTTAGCCCACAGTCAGCGGTGGTGTATGGTGTGAATGATGCATTGTGGGATGAAATAAGATGCCGGCAGACAGGAGCTGGAGAAAAACGCTTGCAACACACGGGGAGGCTGCAGCTCAGCCAATGACAGGGTGCAGCATGCAGCAGAGGGGCGGGGAGCTGCCGGAGAGAGCACAGCAGAGAGCCAACCTACCTACATGCTTATTGTGTAAATCTTTAAAAAGCAATTAGCCGCAGCATCAGCTGAACCTCCACCCCCTCCGGCTGGGTGAAACATATTCTTGCAAGGAAGTGTTTTCAGGCGGTTGAAGAGAAGGTGAGTTGCAGATTTCAGGATCTGAAAGAGACTGACTTGCATGTCTTGACATATTCCTGATGCGAGTTTCTCTTTATGATGGTGAGCTCTCACTGTATGACTTAATTCATCTCGGCTGCTTAGCCATGGTGGACTGTTGGCAACAATAGTCCACCATGGGTAACAATTGTCGTATTTTGCTTGAGAAGGTAATAAACTAGATTTTTTTATTTTTTTTGGTACTTTTGGTCCTGATGCAGGAGGAAAGTGATTTTAGCCAAGTAATTTAACTCCACCTGTATCAAGTTTCGCAGCCAATCTATGCAGCGCTCAGGTCAAATTCTTATTAAGAATCTAAATACAAACACGCGAGCTCAAGTTATCGTCATGAATCAGCGCGATGATAGAGAGCGATTTGCCAAACGGCCAATCTCCTGCGTGTGAGCGATGTTTGCGATCATCCGCCTGGCCTAAACCATCCCCACCACCACGTGCGGTGCTCATTTTCAGTGCAGTACGTCCGAGTGAACGTGCGCCTTCCTCCCCCAGCAGGCATCATCATCATCATCCCCAACCATGACTGACAGGAAAGCTGTGATCAAGAACGCAGACATGTCCGAGGACATGCAGCAGGACGCCGTGGACTGTGCCACCCAGGCCATGGAGAAGTACAACATAGAGAAGGACATTGCAGCTTACATCAAAAAGGTGAGACGGGAAGCATCCAAGTGGAGCTCTGTGGGCTTACATCAGTGGCACATGATCTGCAAATTCAGAGCCTTTTTTATTCTCAGATCTATTTTTGGTCAGTGTGGAGACAAGGCTCTGATGATCAGGGCCGTAGCCAGGATTTCATGAGCCCACAAGTCCCCCTCAAGCACCAACACGTCCAAACATTTTGTCAAGGCACCGAAAAGAGAGGTCTCGTATTATTCATAGTTTTAGTAATTAGGTAGTCGTTTTTAATAGTGGTTAACTCTAAGTATAGTGAGTCTAAAAATGGGCAACTATAACCAACTGAAAACCACCAGTTGTGTTTAACTGCAGAACCCAGGTTGCGAAAATCCTTAGAATAAAGCTGCAAATCGATTTCACCTTGGGCTGTATTTTACAGTTTTACTTGAAATGATGAATAAATTAATTAAGAAGGCAGCAGATTTAGATTTTTAGATTAGTTGGCATTGCCTCAATGTCCTTAACAGTAGCTATAGTCTTGATCAGTGTGCATAAAGCAGGGTTTGTAAATTGCCCCTGGTTTTGGATTTTGTTTTGAAGTTGATTAATTTTCTTCTCCTGACCAATTTCTTTTCAGGAGTTTGACAAGAAGTACAACCCCACCTGGCACTGCATCGTCGGGAGGAACTTTGGCAGCTACGTCACACACGAGACAAAGCATTTCATTTACTTCTACTTGGGCCAAGTGGCCATCTTGCTCTTCAAGTCTGGCTGAGAAGTTTCTGATGGGTGTCGAGGAGTTTTTCTCCCTGAACCTAAATCGGAAATGCACTGGTGGCTGATGTCTCCCATACACTAATAATGACATACCATAATGATGCAAAACCGGCCGTGCGCAATTGCATGGACTATACACTATTTAATATGTATGTTACAGTAAGTTTACTTTTTGATAGTTGCCATTTGAATGCAACTGAAGTAGTTTTTGTTGATGCTGTTCAATTATAGGTTGTAAAAGATTTCAACGTGGCCCTTGATTGTATAATAAAGGAAAGCTGTAGAATGTAGTGGTGCATCTGCTTTCCTTCACAAATGGCATTGCCAGACCCTGTTATGAGACTCAATCTATTGGATTAGATGGTGAAGTCATACTGCGTGCACCAGTTTAACAATTCATTGTCAAGATTTTAACCTCTGATCATGAAAATTAGTTGGTTATTGGGGCAAAATTGTCAGGCTCTATTCTCATGATGCGTTACTGCTGAGAACATACTCTAACCTGAGTAGCATGAGTTAAGTCTACTAATGTTCTATTACTAATTTAAAGGAATTATGTTGTCTGGCGATGCATATATGAATCTTTATTGTTTTCAAATTGGAGTTAAAGCAAATCCCCAAGAGAAGTGAAATTTTAGCAGCCGCCTTCAGGAAAGATGTCACAACGTCCAACACACTTGACATTTTGGAACCAACACGAGCCAGTGCAAGCATTTCCGGGGATGTTTAGTTTGTCAGTGCATAAACTTTCACTGTGAAGAACGACAGAGCAAGTGAAGCTCACATACACGGACCATAGCCTGTAATGCCTGAGTAATAACATACAGACCGGTTACCAGAATCTCCCAGCTCACCTGCATAGATTTCAGTCTTATGATTCTGTGTTTCTGCATGTTTGGAGGATAATAACCATAATTTATTTAACAGTCAGACACAAACAGAAATCTCATCTCGGAGCTAAATCATTTGCATTATTTAACTTTCACTTTTAAGTATGTAGATATTGGACTGAGCCGATGTGTGTCTTGTCCCAATAATTGCTATAAAGCAGCAAAAGGAAGGTGATTTAGATAAACATCTGCAGTCAACTCTATCAAGGCTTCCAACACCCCTGTGTTTCAGATGGTTGTGTCGTCTTATGTGGCTTGTGATTCTTTCAAGTTGCATTATCCCCAACCTTTCTTTTTGCATTGCCAGTGTACTGCCAGACATACAGGAAAGACAACGCATTTGGTGTTGGGGCTTCTTAAACCAACTGCAATCAAGTGTAACTCTTGTCTAGCGCACTGATTTGGGGTTTTTATTTTGTTATGTCAGTATAATTAGCTTGAAATGGAAATGCACAATGTCTGGATGTTGATAAAATGTGTACATTGGGAGGGAAGATTAGAGAGATTTAGTCCATGAAGTTGGGTAACAACACACATTTCTTGCTTTGCACCAACAGAGTGTTTACTCAGTTGCTTGTTCCCATATTCAGTTATGGGTGAAATGTGTTAGCTTGGATTGTTTTTTGAGGGATGTCTTCCTAACTATTGTCGATGTAAACTGATTTAGTATTGTTTTCCTCTGGCATGTATTTTTGCTGTGTATATGTAGGAGCCGTTCCAATGCTGTTAAATTTGCACAAAACGTGTGCCTGTCATTGCTCTCAACTGTAACCGGCTTGAGTACAATTGCACTTCATTAGAATAATCCAGTAGGTTGCTACAGAACCAAAATCGCATAAACTCGATAAAATAAAAATTAATTGTTGACTTATTACACTGTGGCCTTTTATTTTGTGACTGCCATTTTTGCAGGTAACATTGATTAATTGTTGTACAGAAAACTTCTACACTTCAGATAAGTAATTATTTACTTAAAGGAAGTATTTTGATATTTTGGGGGAAAAAACCGTTCTGCTTATTTTAAGTTAAAAGAAAAGATAAAGATTTATATTACTCTGTTTGTGCATTAACTAGAAATCCAAATTCAGCAGTGAGTTAGCTTTGCCAAGCTTTAAGATGGCATGATCTTAAGGTTAAAAAGGTGTTTTTAACTTCTGGTTTTTGCATGGCTTAAACAAATAATAATTGGGCTTCAGAGGTGCTGGAAGCTAATATTTAAAAACGTTTGGGCTGAACCAGACTAACTGTTTCCCCTGTGCCTTTGTGCTAAGACATGCTAATGAGCGGCTCACTACACATTCATATTTTAACAAATGGTTGTATAATTTGGGAAACACTCAAAGAGTTGCTCTCTTACAAAGAGTTACATAAGTAAACTGATGTCATTCTCGAATCTGTCCATCAAATACAAAGCTATTACCAGCAGCTGGCTAACTTAGCTTAACAGAGTAGGGTGTCTGCCATGTGTCCCCGGGTGGAGCTGTCCCCAGAAATGTCCCCAGCTGAAACTGTGGATTATTGGACAGATGCTTAGCATTGCGCTTATTTTGGCCGACAGAGGGGACTGGATGCTAGCAATAGCAGCTAGTTGGCTAGCTAGCTCTTTCTTTTTTTAGTTGTCTCCGTGCAGAGAAAATGTTAGTTGGCTCACCCTTCAGTTAGGACTTCCAACCATGCACTAAGATAAAGAGAAACATACCTGAAGTACATCAGCCACTTAAGTTGTTCCTGGATTGTCAGGACCACATTAGTTGGAGCCTGGTTTTTTTGTGACCTGAGGAATTGGACACAGATGAAAACCAACGTGTGAGCATTAAAGCTCTTAAATTAATTAAATATATTGTACTATATATTATATAACTGTAACTAATTATACAAATTGCCCAACATGCAATTCGTAGCAACCATAAAACAAACTAATATTTGCATGTAATGAACCTTTGTGGCAGTTTTTGCACTCCAGGCTCCAGAAATCAGCCTCTAGTACTCCTCTTTGCAGGCAGTGCTATCGACTAAAAGTAGCATCCTAGAAATGCGGTCTTGAAACTGACGCCTCCTGGTAGAGCAGGACCATACTATTAGACAGTTTTCATGTTGGATCCCAGCCGACATTGGGTGAGGGTGGGTACACCCTGGACAGGTCGATAATTGCTAATATGAATGCTAATTCAAATGCTCGTAACATTAGTCAGGCCTCTGGTCATTCCACACCAATAAGACTGTCACAGCTCAACTGTTTAATGTATTAAACTGAGCAAGAGTGTGTTAAATAGAATGGCTTTAAGTTATTTATAAAGCAATGATGTTCACTCACTTTAGCTTATGTGAACATTTTCTCTCTAGTGTAAATTGAGTTTGTTCAAAAAAGAGACTATCTTTCAACTTATCTTTTGTTAGATGTACAGTTGCATTATGTGACAAAGCTGTAAAACACAAAAGAAAAGATTGCAAACGAGACACAATAGAAAAGACAAGTGGATAGAACAGCAGAAACCCATAGTGTTATCTGTCAGCTGATGGATAACATATGGAAAAACACAGAGGCTCCATGCATGTGAAAACTGGCCCATAGCAACAATTGTGAGACCTTCACTCAGAGATGTGGAGCATAAACCACATTACTGTTCCTCAGGTTGCTATATAGTTGTGCTGCTCAGCGGTATAGCCATGCTGCATTCAAGTAATGTCAAATTTAACATGAAAATACATTCTTTATTTAGCCTTGAAGTTATGTAAAATTATTTTTTAGATTCCCACATTTTATGAATTTTCTTTAATTTCTTAAATGGACACTGATTTTAAATATTAAGTTCAGTAACAGTTATTTCACAGGCCCTGTTTTGAAGCTGTTTTCCTGGAAAAATAACTAAGTTACCTGGTATTTGGCTGTAAATTTAATTAAATATTTCCACGAAAGGTTGGTAATAATGAGGGAAATGGGAAAGCGTTTGTTTGCCACAGTTAGTAGCTGCTTGTTATACTTGAGTTTTTATGAATACAAGTAAATTATATGGTAGATAAATGAGAAACTGTACATTAACAGATGCCAATGTTCAGTTTTCTAGAAAGACTAACAAAATGTCTCATTTAGTCATTTGTCATGACTTTAAACAGCCATAGTTTAAATCAACCTCTAATGAGTTAATTGATGTTTATACTAGACGTTGACCTTATTTGTAATTTTCAGCTGCATTTGAAGTTGAAATGACCAACAAATGAAACACAATGTAAAATCTCACAGATTCTGCAGTTATACATATCTCTACCTAATTTCTATAGACCAATTCTGTAAAATAACATTTTAATCTGTTTATTAATTAGTAAACTGTAAAAAATGAATAATGAATGAATGAAATGGATTAATAAGTCATGAAAAATAGTTTCGATATTATTTATATTCTTAAGTTTTTTAAAAAATTATTAGATACCACTCTCTCAATTTCCCACATGCTCAGTACCATACTGTATTGATCTTCCTTGGTTATATCCAAAGAACATGAAGCTCAATACTGAGAAAAGTTTGTCATAAATTAGCGTGGAAACATCAGACCTGTAACATAAAGTGTTTTATTTATTTAGTATTTATTCTTTAAAGGAGCACTGAGTTTTCTACTGAAATCTCTCGAAACAACAGCATGCAGAGTGAGAAGAGCAGACAAATTAAAGGATAAGTAACTAATGAATAATTTCTAGAGACAGACTGAGGTCAAAGTGGGTGAAATAAGATACTCTGTGATGTTAACTGGGGCACTGCCTAAATATTAGAATGCAATTGTCATCTCTTCAAACTTTTGAAGCTTGAAAATTCCTTTGAATCCTTTATTGTGTTGGGATTCACTTGCAGCTCTCCTTAGTGCGTGAGAAAGCCTGAAAGTGAAATGAATAAGGAATCAAAGACACACATACTGAACAATGTTAAAGAAAAGCTACATGACAATTGTCTTACACGTGTATTCACTCACAGTTAAAACAGATGTGTGTCTGTCTGCCTTTTCACTAAACCTTAACTGATGTTTTACACTAAAGCTTTTTCCATCAGTATTTCCCCCCCCACACATACCTGCCTGCTTTCTCTTTCATAGCCTCTGGCTGCCTTCATCCATCCTCCCACACAGAGCTGTAATTCATGGTCAGAGCACATTCACATATGGAACGCACAGTTAATTGACTGGATAAAGAAACTAGCCCATGCTGTTTGAAATTAACGATAAATTTGTTAAATTTGATCATCATGTTAAAATTCATCTGATGCGTCTAAACTAGGGGATTATAAATTACAAACTCATAGATGTTTTTTTTTCTTTAATCCTTTTATAACAGATTCTTTTTGTAGGGATAAAGCAGTTTCATAACCAGCTTCATCTCAGTCTTTTCAATTTCCACCACATTGAGGCATGAGACATTCAAATACAGATATCTGAATGATCTTAATAAGATCTTTTTATTGAGACAAATTTTTTAATGCATACACTCTCAAAAGGCTCTTTTTTGAATAACCTGAATTGTACCCAACATACTGTTGTTTTGGCCCAGGCTGAAAATACCCTCCTGTTTTGTTTGGAGCATGGCTCTCATTGATGCCTTGAATGTTTGTGCTCTGCAGATGCCTCATAGACTGTGAGATGACCAGTGGGCGGACTAACACTGGCATAACAAGGAGGCAAATGAGTCAGACTCAAACATCCATGTCAATAATAAAAATCTGGGAAAAAGTGGCACATTAATATGTTAATGACAGCAACTGGACACCGTCCAGGAGATCATGGTATGCCGGTTGAAGTACATGGTAATATTGTAGGGGAAATTAACAATATGTATGACAATGAACCCGTCTCTTCTTTATCTGCCTGTACTGTCTCCTCATTTCATAGGCCCACTGTTCAGTGTGATTTCCCATAGACACAAAATAACACACATTTCAAAAACTGCAACCAGTTTAGACTTTTGCTTAGGTTATTTTTGTTTGTTACAGAGCTGGAGCCTTGTAGCTTACCAGTGGGAAAACTAGAGCTCATAGTTGGCATCAAAACAAATAAATGCGGTATGTTGTCAGTAGCTCTTAAAGACATGTAAATGGGTGAAACTATAAATAAACAGACTTATAAACCAAGAAACTGCACATAAATAGACTAAGACTAACAATTTCCATCATCAAAATGCAACACCACAGCAGTCCAACCCTAGAGCCCTGGTTGCATACTACACCTCTCTGTCTCTTTTTTGACCAATTAATAATCAAATGCAAATACCAAATCAATAAATAAATCTTTTAAGCAAACAAAACAAAAATATTTTTAATATTCCTCATCACCAATAAACTTGTATGCCGCATCAAGACCTAAGCTTTGGTTTGGTTTCATTCCTATTTGTCAAATAGATGTTCTCCTCTCTCATCTGGTGTACATCAAGGCTCCATCCTAGGTCATATTCTCTTCTGTAAAAATATTGTGTTTGAGGTAGCATAATGATGGGATTCATTTTCATTGTTGTGTCATACAGTACATTACAGATTAAAATTAAATTATGATACACTATCTCTGTAATATAGCCAAAGTAAGCCCATTTTTCTCATTTGATAAAGAGAATTTGATCCATTCATTCATCTCATTGAAGCTTCATTAGTTTTTAATAGTTATTATCTAACAACAGTCTAATTGTCCAGAACATTGCTGTAAAGATCTTAACCAGTACTAGGACATCTCATCACATCACGCCAGTCCTCTTATTGCTCCTATTATCTGCCCATACACAACCTGACCTATAAAGCACTACATGGACTAGCACCTGATTACCTCACAGATCTCACTGCACCATATACATAGCACTACTCCTACGTTCCTCTGGTTCTGCCTACTCACGCATTCACAGAACAGGTAAATAGCTAGACACAAAAAGAACTTGGGATAAAATATATGTATAAGCTCTTAATGGGCTCTGAGACATTAGTTATATGTGTGTGTAGATAAACATTTTCTACAGCCTTGCACTGTTATTTTATTATTTATCATTTATATTAAGTTATGTAAAGTAACATTGTTTTTTTTCTTATATTTTGACTTTCTTGGAACAACTGACAAGATGAAAATTCAGACTTACAGCTGATGTGCTGAGAAAAAGGATGCATAAAAAAAGGACAAAAATGAATTAAAAAATTAACAAAAATGTACTTGGTTAAATAGGGTGAGTTTTCCTGTGTTTGTTTTATAGACAAAGATAACCAAAGAAGTCATGTAATTTTTTAGGTTTATCACATTTTATCTGTATAGATCTTGTTTCCTGATATACTAGAGCTAACATGTCTTCATTATTTAGATTGGCCATTACCTTGTTGCTGTGGTTTTGTTTGCATGCACTTCCACGTTTTAACCACATGAGGGAAACCTTTGACTTTATGACAAAGTGCTCTTTTCTTTTTTGTCCCTCTCACTCTATTCTTAGGTCATATAGGAACAACTGGGATATATGTTGGTCTAACCTCTGGGATAAACCTTCACTTTCTAAAGTAGTCAGGCTAAACAAGTTTATTTCCAGTGGGTCATAGTTTTAAGATGAAAATAATAACCGTGTTATGGAGCAAACAACTCTGCAAGTACTCTACAAAATTATTCATACTTTGATTAATCAAACATTAAATTAGTATTTAGGTAAGGTTTAATTTAACTTTTTTCTTCTTTTATTTCTGCATGAAAAGCCACTGAGCATAGAACGGTTTTGCAACTTCATATATTAAGGGCATAAACCTTTTTTGATGAGCTGCTCAGAAGAGTGAGGAGTGTTAATGTTATCGCCAGAAAATCTGCTCAAATGAAAACTCATTATATCAAAATATGCTGTACCAAACTCAACTGACTTGTTGCTTATCATTCCTAAAAATAAATTACTTTATTAGATAATTATTCACAGTAATAGTTACTTATGAAATACAACAGGATATTTTACCAAAAATGTGTTTTCCCACAACTAAAGGGAAACTTTAAGTTCATGCACTGCACTCTTTTAGTAGTTACTAATTAGATTGTAAGTAAAAAAAAAATAAAATTCAAATTTCTCCATCTCTCACCATGTACTCTGAAGGATGTTTGCATGCAGACAATTTGTGCTTTGTCCTTGCGTAGGACACCCAGAGGTGATTTGGTTCATAAATGATCATGCCCGGTCTGCTTTGCTGCACCTGAGAGCAGTTTGTTCTAATGGTTTCCTCTGAATGGATTGCATTGCAAAGTTTGCATTGCAATGCGGGAAGTTGCAGAAGCAGTCACCCTGTGCAGTTTCACTCAGGTGTGGTATCGCTCATAAGCCATTGGTCTCATTAATAGAGCCATTCTGAAGATTAGAGAGGTGGACCTCAGAGGGGAGGAATTTCACTGTGACCATTGGCACAACAATGTGCACATAAAGTTCATTAGACTGACAAAAATTGCAAAAGAATGGTAAGCATCAGAGAGGAATATTCTTTGGCACAAATGCACTGTAATACATCAACTTCAACACTTTCATATCTCAAAAACAACACACTTATGCACACAAGTGCATAACACTGTTTTAACATCATTCCACATCTTAGCAAACATCCTGCATGACTAAATGAGGAGCAGGTTAAAGGTTGAAAAGGCTGCCTTTCATGGGCCGCAATATTTTTATGACCTGTCTGCTCTGACACTATTGGAAAAACATTACATAAATTTACTTCCTTTAAAACTGAATGCCATGATTGATTACTAAGTAAAAAAAACTGTTTTTCAGCAATATATAGCTAATGATGGCATGATTATCAGTAAGAAAACCTGATTTCTATTGATGTAAAGTCACCATTTCTGTCTTTCACTCCCACAAACCACCTTATCTAAGCCAAACCCTTTATGGACCATCACCTCGTAATCCTGCACCTTTACAGCCCTCGCTGTGCGCTGCTGTCAAGGATAAGGTAATCAACTTATCATAAAGACTTGATTTATAAAACTTGTATGCAATAAGGGCATTTCAGTGATTTTGACCTTCTTTGACATCTTCCAAAGAAGTTACCTTGGTTTCTCCCATTAAAACCTTAAATGAAAAAATAATTTCACAAGTAATGACACTGACTTGTACAATACTTTCTTTCATTTGGTATACATTTGAATTACTGTACTTGTAAACACTTTGAAAATCTAACTCCCTATTCTTCTGATCCAGGTCATTTACCTGAATAAGCAGCACAAGGAAGGAGGAGAGTGAGACGTTTCGGTACTTTCTTGCCTTATCTCAGATCATATCCCAGCACTGAAGGCATGTGATGTTGGGCAATAAGGCCATAAAGCAGGGCAACTCTTTATGAGACGGACTGTGAAACTTCAGGTTCACTAACTGGGCTGCAGGGGGGCTCCTGCACTGCCTCCCTGTAAAAAAAAAAAACAAAACAACTAAATCTTAAAGGGACGTGAGACATTCTGCCACTGGACTGAACAAAAAAAAAAGAAAAATTAAAACTTTGATTTTGCTTTGGAAAACTGTTAAATAAGTTACTCCATGAGAAAGTTAGCAACTTAGCATTGAATTGGTGTTTTTATTGTTTTCTTCCAGTATCAGGTTGTGTTGAGAAACTGATTTAGTTCCAGATTTTTGTTTTGCTTAACTCTGTTGTAGCATCTTTAGCATGCATTTGCATCTAATCCATTCAGTTAGTTCAAAAATTCAGTTTGGTTTAGCTCATCTTTGTATCTATTTCTTTTAGTTTAAATTTGTTTTTATTTTAGTTTAGTTTTGTCAGTTTAGTTAATTCTCTTTCGCTTAATTTTGTCCATGTAAATTTATTTTATCTTAGTTTATAATCTGAGTTTAACTTTATTCAGTGGTTTATTTTACAGCTATGCTTAACTAATTCTAATCAGCTATATTTTTGTAATTGTAATAGATCTGGGTAATTTTTCCACAAATTCCTTGACTCATATCACTGATATCCATTAAAGTGTTTTAAAGTATCTCACTGCAGTTACAACCAATGGTTAAATAGAGGTAATTCTTCTTCCAACAGAGCCATATAGGTGTTTTCAGACAGGTATCTGATGAGGTTTAGATTGCCCCAACAGACTTTTAAAGCTGTTATAAAAGTGACTTTTTATTTGATTTCTGTTGGGTCTTGCTGTCCCTGACTCCATCCAAGGTTTGTTTGAAGACAATGCTAAAAACAAAGGGCACAGGGAGGTATGTTTGTGTCCGTGTGTGTGTGTGTGTGTGTATGTGTGTGTGTGTGTGTGGTGCTGGTGATGGTAGAGTGGGGGGCTTAGGACTGAGGGGGTCATGCAGGGGGTTTAGTGAGGGAGGTCGGAGGAGGTCAGGGGGGCGAGGAAGTCACACAGGTAGGGGACACTGATATAGTTGGTGGGACTGTGCAGTCACCATGTCTCAATCTACAAACCGACCCTGCATGACTGGTCTTGGGCAACTGCTAATGGCCCCCAATTACAGTTTCTCTGTCCTCCACAAAGCAACCAGTGTGGCGTGACCTTCTGAAATGAGTCTTCCTCACAACTGCATGGCAACGACTGTCATGTTGAGGGGCCAGAGGGCTTAATTTTATGTTTACTTTCATATGCCAAATGTTCTTGCCACACCAATATTTGCTCAAAATTTTTTAAAATCTCTGCCCAATTATAACACCTGACTCGAGATCACTGAGCTGTGGGAATATGCAGTCTGTGTTGCAATGTAGATGGAGCAAAAGTAAAACAACGAGGACCTGAGTGGTGGGAAAAGAGCTGAGAAAGGGTCTGAGGTGGAAAGGTCAAACTGATGTTTCACTGTGAAGCCACAGAGGGACATTTTTTTTCCAACAGGATGCCTCCTGTGGTCGGGGTTAATGTGGTGTTCGAAGGACAGAGATGTGCGGATGAATTAATTTTAGGGATGAGCAGAGGAGCGTGGAGACAGAGGGCCAGAGTCCACTGGTGGAGCGATGGTGGTGGTGGGTGGGGGTGGGGGGAAGCACTGTGGAAAACGAGTTTCTGAGTGCAGATCTGTTGGCACCAACTCCAGTTTTACTACACTGTCAGTTTAATCTTCCCGAACTCTGAACCTCATGGTGATCAGCACCATGACAAATGTCTTGTGAAACTGAGGGTTGCCAATTTCTCTCATAAGACTTTTCTGGGCAATAAATATAACATTGAGTTAGACAGACAAATTTACTTATTTATTTATATAAAGTATCAGGAAGCCAACGCATTTTAGTCAGCACTCAAAAGTGTAATTTCTAGTCTAGGATTTCAAGGTGAACCAGCTCTGCAGGACTTAAAATGTACCAGTTTGTCCTTATGATACTAATCAAAGAAGTAGCATCTGGGAAGGGAAAAGGGAAATTTCTTTAAAAAAAAAAAAAAAAAAAAGCTAATTAGCAAAATATTAGAAGGTGATCATCTTAAACCTGCATGTTAGCAGAATGTTAACCTTAGCTTGTTGACATTAGCATTTCACTCCAAGCTGCTTCACACAGTGTCTTGTTATTCAAACCTAGTCTCTAGTCACATAAATATAAGATAAAGAGCCTGAATCAGCATCTTTTGTTGTGTATTTGTAGCAGTTTGTCATCAGATGGACAGATTATAAACAAACACAAAATGATCTTAATTGATTGTATTAGTGTCCATTGCATTTTATTTTGATGTAACTACCAGCAGTGATGCATTTGTGGCCATTTTGCCAACAGTTTGCTGGCATGTCTCATTTCGCCTATTGGGAGATGTGTGTTTTTTGATTCTTCTGGTCTGGTTCATATGAAGACTGCATCCAAGCCCTGAGGAGTAGAAAATGTGCTGTTTATCTTAAGTGTAAGTAATTATTTTCTGACCACTCAATGCTCAGGACCTGCTGAGTTAGATTATCTATTGTGAGCAGAATCAATTTATAAAAAATGACCAACATGAGCAGAATATAAAGCCTCTTTTCCCAGGTTTTGGTTTCCTGGAAGAATCATAACCTGATGACTACACAGACAAGGTGAGAACTTTAGGTGCTTTAAGCAATCACAGGGGGACAATACAGACGGCATGGTTGACTGAGTGTGAAGCTTTTCTCTTTACTCATGAAATAATAGATAACTTGGGTTCTGCATTAGATGGCACAGGGCCCGAGTCTTAATTGTTCAAAAGCTGAGTTAAATAAGCAAAGTAGATTTGGAAGAGCTCCTGTGGGACCATTCCCTATCAAAGTTCATGTTTACAGTAAAAATAGGCTATGAGGGAGCTTATCATGATAAGGTGACAGCTGTGACAGGAGGATGACAGACTTATTATCATAATTTTCATCTTTTTCTTGAAAAATCATTTATTTGTAGTTATGGGTTCTACATTAGATGGCACAGGGATGTTTTAGGTCTAAAATTCCCCCATACTGTATGACCGCATCTGCAGTTTTACATCCTTCTCTCATATCTAACCTCCAGGCAGGATGAGCCGTGTTACTGTGTGTCTTTCTCTCTCCACAATGGTCCCATTTAGCTCCCTCGCAGCCAAGCCACACCAACATTGATCTGTGGATGAGGTAAAAGGAAATGTGCTGAATCTTCGCACACTCAGTTATACATTAACTTTTAACAAAAAAAGAAATAAAAAGGGCTTATAGACTTGGACAGATAACCTGCTACTGCATCTGTCAAACCAGCCAAATAAATTGCTGACAGAAAAAATAATTTTGACACTGAAGGCCATTGTAGCTGCTGTCACATTTTTCTGTTATTGTTTATGGCCAAATAAAAATCTATGGGTGTTGGACAGTGGCAGGAGAGAGAGAAAATTTAACACACGTTTACTTGCCTCAAAAATGGAGGAAGAAATGCATTTAAAAGTAGCTTCATAACAACCTGCATTTTAGACAAATGTGTGTGTTTAGATATGATTAATGTGACTTTTTTTTCACATTGGATTACATATATAAGTGTATATAGATGAGCACCCTCATGTTTTAATACATATGGTAAAGAAACAATATATAGCCAATAAAGTATCAAATGCACTTTGAATTAATGTAGAATATCTCCTTATAAAAGATGAAAATGATCAGCAATCAAATGGAAATGAAAAAGCTGTCACTCTCATTAGCTTATTATGGCATTATTAATAATATCATGATATATATATATTATATATATATTATATAAATATATAATATTAATAGCTATTTGTTGCAGCTGTTGTAGGTAGTTGGGGTGAGGCTGATTTGAGTTACACTATGTTCTGCTGTGCAGCAAGATTATGTTTTATAAGATCATAATGTAGTTTGTATGTAAAACGTTATATGTAATTACAAAAAGAAATAAAGTTAGTAAATAAAAGATATCATTTATAATGCAGATACAAATAGAATTTATTTGGGGTTTGGGAGTTGTGAGGGATACACAATATTAAGTATATTTTTCTGAGTTGTTAAAGAAATCCCTGGGTCTCCAGGACCCCTGACAGAACATCAGGGTTAAAGTTTCAAGTTAGTATAATAGGAGTATTTATGATGCAGCACTACTCTTTACAAAAGAAGATAACAAAAGCCAAAGGTATTTTTTTAAATAACTTGGTGACCCAAAACTTGTCACTGTTAATAACCTATGACGGCTCTACAGTGCATCGAGAAATAATCATTCAAATTGAGTGAAATAATATTGTAATCATTGCATCATTGTATCATTGTATCAGATGATACAATGATTACAATATTGTATCAGATGATACAATATCGTAATCATTGTATCATCTGATACAATTTTAGAGTTGAAAATGTTGGAGGGGTGATAATTTGAACTATGTTACATCATCTTTGACAGTTAATAATGAGTTTAAAGTAAAGTAAAGAATAATGCAGCAGAAAATAAATTCTCAAGTGAAGCACATCAAAACTGTATTTAAGTGAAACATCTGAGTAAATGTACAATGTTATTTTCCATCACTCAAAACATATAATTGAGAATCAGGATTTAATGCTACTTTATTCTACATGTCTGCACTTATACAGAATGATGAAAAAAGAAAAATGGATTTTATAAAAGAGCTAAATGTCGATACAGAGCAGTGAGTACATGTGCCTGTGTATGATTTTTTTGATTTTGTGTCAGCACTCATGTTGTGCAAGTCTGTGTTACGCAGGCTTCGGCAGCAGTGTGTTTGTTCTGCAGGGTTGCAGTCAGAACGTTCCACCTCTCATGGCTGCTAATGGTAGGTGTGCATGCCTGTGCATTAATCAGGGTGCTGTGAACCTGCCGTTTAATCGCAGAGGAAGCAGAGCAAGTAATTACTTTTGAATCTCTAATTACGCAGACAAGGAGAAAGAAAAACAGTGGGCAGGGAGGCAGCCATGGACACAGATCAAAATCACATGTAGTCTGCTGCTGACTTCCTGGGTACACCTTTGTCCCTGTGTGTCCCAACAATTGGTTAAGAACATCTGGATTGGGTGACACCAGCTGTTCATAAATCCTTCACTGAGCCTGTGTGTAAAGTCCTTTCTAAGTTTGTAGCAAATACTATCTAGTGATTTACTCTTAAGGGTTAAAACTGATCATGAAGACTTCAATTATATGCAATTTGGTGACTTTGGAACATCTGTACTTCTGTCCAGCCAATACCTGTCAAATATATAAACAAGAATTCACTACACTATCATGAGCTAGAACGTAATCTTCAAAAATAACATTTTAAGGAAGCAAAGGTATATATTAATTGAAATATCTGATAAGCTAACCTAACAGTTTATTGGTCATTTAGCCTAAATTATTAGAATCATGTCTTGTAATTTGAGATATGTTGACTTTTTTTTTTTTAAATTTAAAATCATTTGCGTTATTAGATATCTCTCTTTTACCACCCAGTCTAAATGGCTTATACATCAGGCTGCTAGTATTAATTCTGACATTAAGTTAATTCAACATAAAACAATTACACCTGACAGATGCATGTAAAAATGTTATTTTGTCTGCAACTCAGTTAATTTATATAAATATCTTAAAATCTGAGAGCTCAAACTCTATACGTGTATAAAGCTCCATATAAGATTTCCCACAGATGTTTTCCTGCAGGGTGCAACAAAGAGTTCGCACAGAATACGCATGTTAACAAGGACAAGGTAAATATCTGATAACTACATTCCAGTCTCATTTCCAAATGTACTGCTAAATAAAGAGACTTCTTATCATGCCATAATTTGCCACAAACTCTTCCTGGTAGGCGTGTATTTAACTTCCCGCTGAGTGTAGAAGCTAACTGCTTGGATCTGATTAACTCTGTTCTTTTCTCAGGAGATTTATTGCATGGTGACACACCTTACATGAACTTGGCATAATTTGTCTGATCAAAATAAGGTCAAAGGTGACTCTGACCATAGATGTGTATGCTCATGTGTGTGCATTTCTAACTGTTTTATCCTGTGGGCACATGGTGTGTGTCCAGTGCAATAAAACTCTCAAACCAGAATAAAAAAAAAAATGAATTGGAGTTGATTGATCAAAGGAGCAATAGGAACATGATGAACAGCAGTTCTGCAGGTCCATGTGAGAGCATCATGCTCAGAAGACTTCACCTGCATGCTGTGCTCCAAGCTGTTTGTCCAGTCCATCACTAGGTGACAGCAACGAGTTCAACAGGAGGTCCAGAGTAAAGTCACAGCTTCACATCCTACAGCTAACCTCCAGATCTTTATCCAGAAAAAACAGTCTATGTTTGTATACCTTCACCACCAACCTATGCAAAAGGGACCACTGGTGTGGAACTGGCAACCAGCGCCAAAGCATTATGGAGCTCGGGAGCTGGTGTCAGAGTAATGCAAATCTTCCCAGAGATTAGCAGTTAAACAGTCACTAATAGATAACTAGGGAATAAATGTGGTTTCTCTGTGTAGGTAGATGGAACATCTTCATACACTGAACACATTTGTGTGCAGTTGTACTTTCAGGAAGAACTGTGAGATGCTAGAGGCACCAGCTCAAATCATTTCATCAAGTTTTATTTCAGAGAAGTGAAATGAACAACAGAAGCCTTCTGTCTGATGAGACA
Source organism: Rachycentron canadum (assembly GCA_038496675.1). NCBI lineage: Eukaryota > Metazoa > Chordata > Actinopteri > Carangiformes > Rachycentridae > Rachycentron > Rachycentron canadum. The sequence continues at coordinate 8,222,656 of CM076657.1, read as the reverse complement.
CTAACCTTTAGCAGCTCCACACATTTTGAGTGGGAGTTCGCTCAAATAAATGTGTTTCTGCCTTTCTTTTACTAACACATCTATTCGCATACATTGGTGACACCACATATAGTTTGCTCTCAACAACACTATAAGTTCTATTGTAGCAGTGCAGGTTTCTGTTCATGCCTCAATGTGCCTGTGTGCTTCTTGGCTCATTTACTTTCACCGAAAGTAAATCTGTTCGATGGTGATGCTGCTGTTGTTAACGTCTTTCCCCGTGTTAGTCGTCAAGATTGTTGTTGGTGCTTTTCGGTTGTTTTAGGATGTTTCTGACCCAACGAAATGTGGTGTTTTGCAAAAGAATTTAAATTCATTATTGTATTTAAGCATTGGCATTTGTACTGTATATTACATTATAAATGATGTAATCTAAGAATTTATAATATATATAATATTAAGTTTTTTCCCCAAGTATAACATGTTTTAAAAGACGAATGATATTTCTCATACAAACAGTTGTACATTTGTGGCACTCACTGGTATTAAATTAGACATTTTACATACTTATTTACTTTATATGATTAGATCTTGAATAAGATATGGTGCAGTTTTTAAGTGAAAATAATCCTCTCAACATTTCAAAGTTGCTGTCATTATGCAACAATGTTGTGCATGATTATTATTGTTCTCTTTAATTCTAAAACACGATGACCAGCCTTTCTGTGTTTTCACCTGATGCCATAGAGATAGCTGCTGTGCCCTCCTGTACACTTGACAAAGTGGCTGTTGCTTCGATCCCTGAGTCAATATTGACCATCAGGATAGAGGAGCAGCAGCAGCTGGGAGGAGGATGGCCAGCAGATCATCATCAGCTACAAGTACACACACGCACGCACATACGCACGCGTGCACACACTCACACACACGCTTATGAAGCCATCAAAAAATAAAATAAACAAGAAACCCATCAGTAAACAGTCAATGTGATGTGGAGATTGACTGGTATTGAGACTGGAATACATTTTTATATATTGTTCATCTCAGTGCAACATAATTGATCTATTCAACAACTTTTACAGCATTTATATGATTTCCTTCATTGAACATTTTTAACAAATAAAACAAAATAGCAAACTGTCAGTTTTAATATGTTCATGAAAATGACTGATAACTGATAACCATCAAACCCAATTGTCATTTCAGTTTATTATAACTAAATTAAAACCTTCTTCCTGCTACAGCTGTTATTCTGTCTTAGCTCAGGGACTCTGTTGTTGAAGTGCTCTCTGTAGCCAAGCCATCAGATATAAATAAACTGTTTATTGATAAGGACAAAATTAAATACTTTAGGTATTATAATTTTGGGATTCAGTGGCATGCTGTGACTTTTAGAGACAGCAGGCAGAGCTCACTCCCCAGCTGTTTTCATAACAGCACTAAGGTCAGGTCAGCTCTGTCTTGTGATTTTATGCTGTCTGTCTTTTCTCTCTAATACTAACACTAAATGTATCAAATGTGCAGTATAGAGGAAAAATATCTAAAAATCACTTGGTAATCTTCAATATATTTATCATTAACTGACAATGAGAAACTGTGGTGAAAATGCAGAATGCTGTATTTCAGTGTTGTTCATTTTTCCTGGCTCATGTCTGAACTGCAGTTAAAGCAAAGGGGAAACGCAGGAACTTTGGTTGTGAGGAACTGTGCGTTTTTTTTTTGTTTTTTTTTTTAATGGCAACCAGTCTAAAGTGCACATGTGCTGCACTGCCATGTTTAGAGAGCTACACTGCTTACTAGCTCAGTCTTTGCTCTGGTCACCAGCATCACACCTGTCTTTCTCTCTATGCACACAACCTACATACTGAGCTGTTTCTGAAAGGAGCTGCTCTTCTTGTGTAACAGTTTTCTGTCTCAAAGTTACTGCTGATCTGACACAGATGTGATAAATTAGAGTAATTTACTTTTTATTTGCTAAAGCTGCCTCTTAACACTTAATGCACATGTTTAGTTTCCACTCCTGATGCTGCAATATCATAACTAATCTCAGAACAATACAAGCTGGGTCAAGGACAGCCAAGCACACTTGAGCTGTAGCTGGCAAGATAATCCTCAATGCACATGTGCAACCCTCCAAATAAGGAATTGAGGATTTTTGCTTTTCGTTGATTGGGAGGTTTTTTTTTTTAAGTAAAATCTAGCAACATTGTTTTCCCATAGAGCACAAGTGCAGACCTTTTTTTTTTTGATAAAGGACCCAGACAATAATATATATTTACCCTCAAAATGTACTGAAAAGTGTGACCTTACACTATGATTGTAAAAATGTGTTAGGTTGGGTGGTGGGGTGAGGTGGAGGATGACTTATGACCACAAGAGGCTCTGCAGGTGATGATAGCTGAACTGCAGAGGGTTCATGACCTTTACCCTCAAATATGTCCTTTCTGTTTCTTCAGCTCAGCTCCCAGTGGATATTTTTCTACAATAAAAGTAAAAGGAAAAATTTTCTTGGCAGCTTGATTCAGTTACAGTACAAGTGTGGGAGTATCAGAGAGCTGGCTGTTGAGTTAACTGAGGTGAAAGGGTGTATATGGACCATGCGGTCGTGCTGCCCTGACGCACAAAATGCTACATCACAGTATTTTCCTTCATGTCTTAGCCTACATAAAAAATCAAAAGCTTCACAGGATGGAAAATCCCAAATCAACTGTGTCTGTTTGGTGGTTCTTATCAGCTGCAATGTCACTGCATGAAAATAATAAAAAAAAAAAGGATAATTTTACAAATAACAGAGACCTTAAGACATAACCAAACAACACTGAGATCAGTTTGTAGTGCTGTGACTAACAGCCAAACCTCAAAGCTGCTCTGATCTGACATGATTTAACAAAAGAAAAGAGGAGGAAAAGCTCAATCCTTGACTGCACACACACCTTGTGCATGAAGAGCAAACACAGCCCAGAGACTTTCAAGTCTTGGGTCTAATTCAAACCCACAGAAACACTCTGTTTCTCTCTCTCTCTCTCTCTCTCACACACACACACACACACCCTGCTGCAGTTCAAATTGACAGAGTTGACTCTGTTACTGCAAGCAACACACACCGCTACAGCCTGGCAGGCCTCCCCAGCACAAGATCATCCACAGGTCATGTTTATGAATTGGGAGGAGTGGGAGGTCGCCAGTGTCTTCCATCACTTTCCTCGTCCTTATCCGCACTTTTATCAGACAGCGGCAAATAAAAAAATGCTCCTTCCTTCTTTCTCTGTGTGTGCTACAACTCAGTCATCCTCCTGTGATTCATGGGTGTGGTGATGAAATCTTATTGCGCTGATAGAGATCAAAGCTGCTGCTCCATCTGATGAAGAGAAACTGTGACACAATCAAAGCACTTGTGGAAAAGTCTGATTGCTGATGGATTTATGACAAACGATTATCATAAAATAGTCGGGGGATTTGCATGATTAATGAGCTTTTGTTTGAAGAACAGACGAGAACAGGGATCTTTAGACTATAAGGCTCTTCTTCTGCCTTTTCTTTTTATTATCTGGGTTATCTTTAGAGTATTGATTTTTTTCACTGACACTTCCTAGTAGAGTCAACTCAGACATTTTTTCCTGCCCAGATCACCATCATAAAAAACTCACCAAACACATTGAATTAATCTATTGTTCCTAGTTTAGGTTTGATATTAAAGTTTCTCTTATTTTAAATTGGCTTGTTCCATGTCAGCTCTACCCACTTCCTCCAGAGTTTGACATTTTGGAGGAATGTGCTCATTTACTTTCTTGTAGAGAGCCAGATAATAAGATCAAGAGCAGACTTAAAATTTGTCTGTTGAATGTGGAACCTGTTATCTCAGCTTAGTTTATCTTAGCTTAGCATAAAGACAGCAGGGGAAACAATATGTATAACAAGAAACTCTGTCTACCAGCACCTTTAAAACTCATTAACATGTTATACTCCATTATCTTAAGCCACAAAGTAAATGTAAAAACACCAATCTGTGGTTTTATAGCAGTTGTGTATCTGACTATTCCTTGTATTTTTAACTAACAATACTGTGTCTTTCTCTTTTCCTCTGTTTTAAGTTTACTGTATCTTGCCCTGTGGTATGTTGATGTGACTTGTTAATTAAGCCCAGTGCCATAGTTATTAGTTATTATTTGCTTGCTTTATTGTTTTCGTGAATCATACGGCTTCATAAGAAATCTAAATTGAATATGAAAGCTAAATTGACTTTTTTAGCACCTCCTGGTGTGTGTTATCACACAAGTTGGGTGAGGGATATGTATATTTATCCTGGTGATGCCAGAACAAAGAGCTGGTTGGAGCCAAAAATGCCATTTTGCGCCACATCCAGTGCGCAATGCAAGACTAAGTAACTTCAACAAAGGACACTACGAGAGAGTTCAGGAAGTTACTGTCCAGGAGTGGGATCAGTTTTCCAATCATAAGCAAGAAAGCAAATAAGCACATTTTTTAAACTGTCAAAGAGTTCCTTCAGGTAAAATTTGAAATTGGAGAAAAATACACTTTTCTTGAACATGTCCGTGTCTTCATTCAGATACAGATGACAACAAACAGTCCTCTCTGGCCTCTGAGCAGAGGGGATGAGCAGTCAAAGATTTCAGGTTGAGGTTAAGGTCCAGCTCAGTCTGTGGAACGGTACATGGCCGCTGCATCCTGAACCTCACGCACACGCCATGTAGCCCTTGCCCTTTTTATTTCAGTCACTTTCCAAATGTTCCGGTCTGTGTGTCGGCTGTGGACTGAAGAGCGAGAGGTCAATGAAGACACCAGAGGCAGCCAAGCACACCCAGCATCAGTGGGCATGCTCACCATGTGTCCCTGAATCTTGACCGAAGGTATCGAAATGACACATCAGGCTTGGTTTAGATGGTGATGTTATCTGGTTTTAATCCAGTGTATTAGAGACACAATTTAGATGTATAGTCACTTTTCCCTGATTTTATTTACTTAATGTGAGGATTTCCAAGATTTATTTCAGATATAATTAACTGATTCATTCCCTTGGCCTCCAGTTTCCGCTGAAGAAACAATATGTAGTCGAGCAAACTTACTGGTCTACCCTCCATTGGGGGGTATCTAAAGAACTAAACTGGACACCTGGGTTTAGGAGCTTTGCATATGCAATAGTTGATAGCTTAGTTACAGTTACTAGATGGACTTTGTGTCTTTCTTATGAAAAGGGCAAATAAACAAAATGATTTTGTGTAGCAGCAATGGTTGTTTTCTTTATCTTTCCTCTTGTCAGTCATCTCGCACCCTCAGAAGATCCTAGGACTGTCCCGGGCCCTGGATGGTCCCTGTCCCTGGTTGTTCAACCTATGTGTCACCAATTTTCGTGAAAGCGTAACAAGCAGAGCATGTCTCTTTCCGCGCTCCAGTGCACAGGCTGCTTTCACAACAGCCAGGTCTGTGTACTGGATAAACTGTTTTTGCTGCTTGTTATTATTTGTTGTTAATAGTTGACAGATTTTAAATGGAAACATGTGAAAGTGCCAGAAAAATGCACGCCACAGTGGTGTCACTCGGAGGTGGCGAGACGTATATTTTCGTGGGTGTTTGTTTGCATGTCTGTTAATAATAATGTTACCTCTTAAAGAATGACTTTCACTTTTCACTCTTTGAAACTTCTGGGCTTAGATTCATTAGCAACATTAGTAACTTAGTAACTTTGTTGAAATTGGTGCCATGTCTTAACATTTCTGTGGAGGCAAACTCTAAACGTTTAAAATTCAGGTTCAGGTTCCAATATATTTCAGGTCTTTCATTACCTTTAACCTTTAATATCTTCAGTTTTAAGCCTGCATCAAACTCTAATTTAACCCTCTGTTCCCATGCAACTGTGTGAAATTGTTGGTGTTGGAAAACAAATGTCCCTCTTTATTTTGACATTTAAAATCTGTCTAAAGCAGTCACTTTTTTGGGCCCTAAATACTTGAGTCATTAATTTGTCAGGGCAGATGACGGAGCTGCAGACAGACTGCAATTTATCTGTTTCCAGAGGGTAATTAACTTTACCCACAGAACACAGCGGCCGGCGCTTTGCACACCGGAGCGAAGGGCAGCTGAGGTGTGCATCAGCGGGGGAACTTAGTAGCCAGAGATAAGAGAGCAGTGTAATCTGTGTAATAATACCCAAGGCAGTAGCAGCAGCAGCAAACTTTAAGATGAGAGGGACAACTACTAGGTCTAGGTTAGAACTACGTTAGAAATTGCATTAATCATGATGAAAAAACTTTCATTTCTATGGAGACCTTAAAAGTTTCCCCTGAACTCTCCTGATTATCTTTATGGTGTTTTTATCTCCCCCCGCACTTGTAACTGGGGCATTTCAGTTGTTATATTCATATCATAAAAGTTATATTAGGATTGTTGTAATCATTTTCTACATCGCTAAACATGTACTAACAACACATTTTATGTCAAATAAAGCTGCACTGTAGCATGTGGGCTCTTGCACTAATAGGTTTAAGACAATCCTGTGTATTACTAATGATCAACCACATTGATACTACACTGAAAGATTACACATCTGACCAATAATTGGCTAAGTATCTTGTTGTAAAGCACCATACATGTTTCTGCAGGAGGTCGGTGGCTTCTGTGCCCGCTTTGTGTTTGTTTACAGTAGAAGTTGTGTTTTTTTTAATTGGTTTTGATTTTGACTGTGCACATTTATTTGTACATTACTTAAATACAATGTACATACATCTAGTAGAAAATTAATTAAACCACAAATAAGTTAAAATTTGAAGTGTGAGTGATTCATTTGTGTTTAATCAGTTGTGTTGTTGTTCAGCAAGACTAATTTGCAGAGAAATGTCAATGGCTAAAATTTCAATGATTTTATTGAGGCAACAGAAAGAAAGAATTGAACAACTTTTCAATATCATTAGTACAAAATTATATTTTTCTTTGCAGGTAATCAGATAAATTTACAGTTACTTTTGAGGAAATTGCTGAAATCTGTTACTTAATACTTACTAACCCTAACCCAATACAAAACATTTTAAAACGCGACTATGGGCTCTCTGAACTTGTGATGGCTATTTTTTCACTATTTGCTGATATTCTTTGTGTTTCAAAATACACGGGAATTCATATTTCACTATGAACTCTACTCAAACCAAAACTAATAGATATTTCTTCACCTAAGACTCACTTCAGATGCCACAAACGCACTGGGAACAGTCAGTCTGAGGGGTGTTAAAGCAGCATGTCCTCATCTATACAATTTAACAATATTCCAGCTATTTAATGTTTATCTGTAAAGGAACATGTATGTAGCATGAACCAGTGTAACAGACAGTATAAAGTTGGAGCTGTTGTTTCCAAAGTCAAAAGCCATCTGAGCCAGGTTCACCAGGTCTATGTATTTTTTTAGGCCACAATAATCATGCGTAATACCTATGATACTGCTGCTTAGAGAGGGGAATGATTCAACCTGGAGAGGCTGCAGTTTGTGCTGTGCTTGAGCTCCATTTCATTATAAAGACAAAAGTGTTTTTGTTATTTACCCCCACTGATATAAAGATGGACAAAATAATGGAACCACCTGTCAAAGTGGTATAAAATTCAAAATCACCAAAGTCATCATGAAATTCAATCAACACCTTTTTGAAAGACTGAAGCTGATGGAAGCAATTGAATATATATCCACCTTATACATATATTATCAATAGATGTTTTATTCTCTCATTATTCTCCACACATTGTTTGATGTGTATTCGCAATAAATATCACATCTATCTAACTACAACCATGTGACCTGAACAAATCTAACTCGAGTTAAACTGTGACGATAAAACCAACGTTTATTTTGACATTTTCCATTTACCTGCAAACTGCAATTATAAAAATGAATATAAAGGAAAATGATTTCGTGTATTCAGTGAGTTTTATATTGAAGAGTCCCGCCCACAATGTAAACCCCTATAGTTGAGCATAATTAAGGTTGGCGTTATTATTTATTTTATCATATACTACGAACCTACATCTCACCTACAAAGACACTTTTAATGAAGTTAAGAAAATGAACTGTGCTCATATCGGACACATCTGACTGTGTGATCTGTGTGTGTCCGCCTCTGTTCAGCATGATGTTGAGGCTGAACGTCTCCTGTAGGAATAAAGAGGAGATAAACGGATAAATTCATCTTTATTGTTGTTTTATTTACAAAATGCTTCCACCACGCATAGGTGAAAACGTGAGATGGCACCAACTCACATTAATGATTAAGAGTTTGTTTGGCTCCTGATTGAAAAGGCGGGTTTATGGGCCTTTTTCTAAATTTTCAAAATAAGATCAAATTGGCCCCTTATTGGTTTTGTATATATTGTGCGCAGATAAAAGAAAATGGAGGCATTTTTAAAAACATTTAAGCTTTTTGCCCCACACTTTTAGGATTCATACTGTTTAATGAAATCTTTTATTTCATGTAAAGCAGGAATAAAACATTTCATTAGGCTCTGTAATCCTGGAGACAAAACAGATGGACAGTGTCAGGATGATATTAATGACCGCAGCTTCTCTAAAACTGCAAGTTAAAGTACTTGCAGCCATTAAATGTATTTCTCCATTGTCCACTAATGGGAGATATTTTGGGTAAAAACTAAAGGGATTATTTGGCTACATTAAAGGGAACAGAAGTGAATTAATGAAGGCAACAACAACCAACAACACCTCATTAGCAACATCATCAACACTTACATGATCATCTCATTAGTGAGAAGTCATGAGGACACTTCAAAACCAACACAACAGTATCAATGAAGTCCTGAAAAAAGAAAAACCCCATTCCACAATAAGCACAGGAGGCTGAACTAATAAATGAATTACGGCATTGATATGTGCCAAGTCCTGGTATTGGTTTAGAAAGAGTTATGGAATAAAACCAGTGTTGAGAGCAGGCCCATTTGACCCATGTGAATATGTGCAGGTCGCCTTTCTTAAAAGTCTTTAAGGCATATACAACAGGGTCCAAAGTCCATCAAAGTTTTGCTGATAAGAGGAGCCAATAAAAGCAGCAGTGCAGCAGTGTAAACACATGTCTACCTCGGCCCAGAGCGGCCCTTATTCTGTGGATTTACATAAGGCTCCCATCAGCCGGCCCACTCATTACCATGTTTTATATTCCCCTGCTCTCTGAAAGCATCATGGCAAAGTAGCTCCATCCTCCCCTTCAACAGGGAAGTGAAGCAGCTTCTCGGAGCAGGTGTCAGCAGCTGTGAACTCCCCACAACAACGGACCACAGAGGAAGAAAGGAACTTTATTTTTTCAAACTTTTTCCCCCCTCTATCCTCCCTTTCCCCTCTGCTCAGGCGCGCACACAGCAGGCCTTTATGTTGAGCTTTTAATGTTCTCTAAAATGGTATCAAAGCTGACATCCCTGCAGCAGGAGCTCCTCAGCGCCCTGCTGGACTCAGGAGTTACCAAAGATGTTCTGATCCAGGCCCTGGATGATATGGACCCCAGCCCGTCGGGCTTTGGAGTAAAACTGGAGAGCCTATCCATGTCTCCCGCTCCGCCTCAGAGCGGAAAGATGAACGGGGCGGACGCAGACACGAAGCCCGTCTTCCACACGCTCACCAACGGCCACAGCAAGGGCAAGCTGTCCGGGGACGAGGGCTCCGAGGACGGAGACGATTACGATACCCCGCCGATACTGAAGGAGCTCCAGTCCCTGAACACGGAGGAGGCCGCTGAGCAGAGGGCGGAGGTGGAGCGCATGTTGGCGTAAGTTTCCCTGCCACTTTTAAAGAGTGTAAAAAAAACAAAACAAAAGTGGCTAAAATTTTGTAAATGTTAAAGATGAAACTAGACTAAAAAAAATAAATAAGCGCGGACTCATGGTTTATTCTGTTTATTGCTCAACTATTCACGCTCTTAAATTTCTGGCGCTTTAAATCTGATAGAAGAAAAAGGTGTGACTCTAAAAACGGGCCTTTATTAATCTTAAACACTTTTCCTTCTTTGTTTACAAATTTAAAATAACCCGCCACGGCTCGGTTTTCACATTCTGGTTACTAATTATCCACATGGATTATTATTTCTTTACCTTTGCAAAATATCAGCTGAACTTAGATCTATTTATTATTAACTATACTCCACCTCTCAAAGATAAAAATCCGGCGACAAGGGTGACAGGAAGCTTAGTTAGGATATTCAAAAAATAATAAAAACAACATTAATAAATATACAAAGACCATAAGCGCCTAAATAATAATTACAGCAATAATAACAACAACAACAATAATAATAATTACAAACAACAACAACAATAATAATAAAAATAATAATGTGTTTGGTTATGTATAATAATGTAATAATATGTATAATAGGTTTGATTAATTCCTTAAAATTAATTTAAAAAGTTAGCTTTTTTTCTATTTTCTCAGGTGTCAGTAAACTCATCACGACAAAAAAAAAAAAAAAAAAGAAAGAAAAAGAAAAAAGAAAAGCAAAACCCGATTAGACATTTTACATCTCAGCCATTTATTTCTAATTATCTCCACTTAACCACTTGTGTCTCTAAAACTAATATTTGAGGCTCTATCTATCTCACAGCAGCGGAAGAATATCAAAACTAACCCACGTGTAGTTAAGTTATTATTAATTTTATTCTATAAATCATCAACTGAAAGATACACAGTGGCGTGTGATTAGAGTGAATGGAGATCTGGTTATTCATTGTCAAAAGTTATAAACTAACATTTCCCACTTAACCCGCAGACTTAGATGTAGGCCTCCACATTCTCCAAAACAAATAGACGTGTGTAGATTTGCAATAATTACCGATGTCAGTGTGTCTGGGCCGGCGAGGCTTCATTTTTACCCCGACTTTTGCTGCCATGATGAATAATGTGAAGGTAAGAAGATGCACGTTTTTAAAGCTAAATTTACACACGGAGTTAAGGTCCATGAGGATTTGAGTAAATGTAATTTCTTAACAAAAACACTAGCAATTTTTCACTAATGATAATTTTCGAGATAATATATTATTATAATCCTAACTTCAAATTATGCTTTGATTATCAATTAAAGAAAAGGCCTATGCCAGATTTCAATATGACAAATCCGTTTTTTAGATTGATGGAAAACTTTAAACCTGAAATATAATTTTATATAACTAACTTCTGTGTTATGACACACATGTTTTATATTTTATGGACAGATGCCAAGTTTTAGAGTTTTTCCAAATGCAGTTGGAAAATGTGACAAACATCTTTGTAGAAGTTTTGTCAACCTGATTTGTTGCTCAGCCTTCGATGCTTTGCATTTATAGGTTCATCGTGAATTCGTACAAACGAACAAACTGTTTCCAGGCTGAAATTTGAACCAAATACTAAGTCCAAGTTTCTCAACCTCCCTGAATCCACTTGAACTAACCTTTGAAAATATTTACAGCCTATTGAACGGGCTGCAATGATAAACGGGTTGTCTGTGATGGGGACTTACGATCATTACAGGCCCTTTAAACTTGAGGCCTTGAAATACAGGGAAGTTAAAAGGAAGGAACAAGTTCATGAGCAGCTGTGTGGATATATAGGTCTAAGTAAGAACTTTAAAATAATTTTAAAACCCCCCCTTCTTGCATAAAGCATTTCTTCATGTGTTAATGTTACACACCAAAACGCTAATCAAATCTCTAAAAGCTGCACATAGTTCAGTAGTGAAATGGTTTGTATTTTCTGCTGTATCTTAACCCAGAGAGGATCCATGGCGTGCTGCCCGTATGATCAAAGGTTACATGCAGCAGCACAACATCCCCCAACGGGAGGTGGTGGACATCACGGGGCTGAACCAGTCTCACCTCTCCCAGCACCTCAACAAAGGCACGCCCATGAAAACACAGAAGCGAGCGGCCCTCTACACCTGGTATGTCAGGAAACAGCGGGAAATTCTCCGACGTAAGTTAATATTTGAGTTTCTCACAGCTTGGCCCCGGCCTGTTATATGTCATTGGCAGCAGCACTGCGTTTTTTTTGGGTTTCAAACCTGTGGGGATGTGAGGTTGTGTTGGACATTTCCTCTTATTGCTGGATGACATATAGATAGACCCACAGCAATAGGCCAGTGCTAGATTTTATTGTTGTCATAATGCAGAGAAGGTTTATGTGTCTATGTAACTTCCCCTTTTATCTTGTGTTTTTGTGTTGAAAGAAAATTTTTAAAATCAGTTTTATTGAATCTACTCTTCCTTTTTTTCAGAGTTCAACCAGGCAGTGCAAGGTTCTGGCAGCAATATGACAGACAAAGGCAATCAGGATCCGGTGTTTTTTTTCCCAGAGTTCAACCCGTCCGGTCAGGGTATGGGTCAGTCCGGTGACGAGGTCGGCAGCGAACCCTCCTGCAAGAAAATGAGACGTAACCGTTTCAAATGGGGGCCTGCGTCCCAGCAAATCCTGTACCAGGCCTATGAACGGCAGAAGAACCCCAGCAAGGAGGAGAGGGAGGCTTTAGTAGAGGAGTGCAACAGGTAGATGAACAGGCCGTCTCCCTGCACCTATTTCCCAAATTATATCAAAGACCATTATTTACTTTGTGCATCTGTTTCCCGCAGAGCTGAATGTCTTCAGAGAGGTGTCTCCCCGTCCAAAGCGCAGGGCCTCGGCTCTAATCTGGTGACAGAAGTTCGAGTCTACAACTGGTTTGCCAACCGGCGTAAGGAAGAAGCCTTCAGGCAGAAGTTGGCCATGGATGCCATCACCGCACCGCCCCACAGCCTCAACCCTCTGTTGTCACACAGCTCGCCACATCACCCCCAGACCAGCGCTTCACCTCCCAGTAAGATGCCAGGTGGCTTTGCTTTGCATGCAGCACAGCATCACAGAAAGTGCGGATTTTTTGGCTTAAATGTTGAGCAACAACAATATGAGCAAATTTGTTGGTTATGAAGAAAAATTCTGCATTATCAGGAAATACATGCACACCTCAGCCTCCAGAGAAAAACAATAGTATAAAAAAAGGAGTTGATTTTGTTTCTGATGCGAAACTACTGTAGGAGAAGGTTAGAGGCACAGTTGATGTGATCAGAGGGGCACAGAAAGAGAGGACAAGTGATCAATGAGCGTGAGTGAGTGAGCTGAGCAAATGCCATTGTTATTCTGATCTTTGAAAACACACTGAGAACAATCCACATTGTACCTGCAATCTCCACTCCAAAGTCAGCATGGAGAGGCATGACACAAAGGGCAGCAATCCTGTGACAGGCCAGGGTCAGGCCAGGGTCAGGGAGGGGGGACAGACACATCCAGATCACCTCAACATAACGCCATCATTTCCACATTTCCTCCTCCCATACAGGTTGCTAATGACTCAGCTCAGAGAGTTGCCAAAGCAAGGAGATGCTGTGTGTTGTTGCTCTGACCATTTCACCCTGACCTGTTGTTTGCATTCAGAGTAATTAGTATTGACCGAGTCTACCTGGTGTATACGACATAAAAACAAAGCTGATAGGCCTCACTGAGCTTTATCCTCCGTGCCATCACTCACCCTCCATAAAACTGTGATTTGAGAGACTCACTCAGAGTCTATTGTTGTCCTCTCGTGTTCGAACACGAGGTGAGCTTTGAAGGGAAAACAAACTGTTTGCCTTGGCTTGCTCTTTTACCTTTGGATAAACTGGTCCCACTTGTGGATTGTCTGTTTGCTTGAGTTTTTTTTTTGTTGCTCAGAACACCTGACCAGGCATTGACCTCAGGTTGCATAGCCAGGAGAGGTCAGTGATAAGGCTGCAGAAGAGAAGGGTGGGTGCATGGCGGAAAAAATGCTTTGCTCCACCACAAACCCTCAGCTGGCTGCTTACAAGGTGTCCTGCTGGCATCCTGCCGACATCATCAGCTGTTTTTCAGTGTCAGCCCCTGGTCTGACAATAATATCCCAGCGGGGCGTCTCATTGCGTTGCTAGGGCACGGCCTGTATTATGCATGCTTAATGGACAATTAAAACCCTTTGCTACTACATCTCCCAGGCCTTTGATAAGGGGCTCCTCTGACTTCTACTCTCTATACTCTACCTCAGCAGGGGGTCCCATTGTCTGTGGTGTATTAGAAGACTGCACTGACTGTAACCTAGGTTCATTTATCTTTGCTGGCCCTGAAGGAGGACTGATTTTAAAGCCTCCCCCCTCACCTTTATGGGCATTAGTATAGTTGCTGAGGCTGTGCGCAGACTTGGAGCAGCAGGAGCTGTCCTCTGTGGTATTGGCTCTTTTCTGGCCAGACAGGACTGATGACCCCTTCTTCGCCTATAGAGAAAGCTAGTAACCCCCTAGCCCCCCCTCCCTAAACCGTTGCTGCACCTTCAGTGGTACAAGAGAGGTCACTACTGGGTCAGATCAAAGAAACTCCTCTTACTTGGGGAGTTTTTATTGATTCGGTCTCAGTTCGCTGGTCAGTTGGTCACAACTGGATAGACAGTCAAACAGTGTGACACACAGTTTTGGTGGTGACCTTTTTTTACGCTCAGAAATGAAACTGATCTGAGGCAGATTGCATACTTTGTTGGCAAGCTCATGTGAGCATGCACCTGTGTTTTCCTATGTAATATTTACCTACTGTTCATCGCTAACTGCTGTTTACTGAGTTCAAGTAATCTGTCTTATTTATGGAATTTTACGTTGAAGTACTATTCTCCACCAACATGTTTAGTTTATGCCAATTTATACACAAATTTTTTTCATTATATCTAGCTAACAGATTTAGTCATTTGCAGGTTCAGGTACCAGTATAACAATATAAACTTTAATATTTCATTTCGGTCCAAGTAACTACCTGAAAAGAAAAAGTCTAAACTTTTGACTTTTTACTTCACTATGTTTGATTGACAACATTTTTACAAATAATACAGATGGTATGGATTTGTGACACCGTACTATATAAAAACAGTGTCTTTTTTCTAAGGCTCCTTGTCAGTTTCCAGATGATTTCCCATCTAAAAAAAAAGTAACCAGTACATTATCACAAAATCTAAAAAAGTTTTTCCTTGTTCCCACATCCTCACAATGACATGTTATGGAGTATTTATGTCATTGTTTTGCTACATTTACTGAAGTAAACAATCTGACTTTATCTACTACTGCTAATTTGGCAGCTGGCATTACCATAAACCTGAATGACTGATGTGTATGCTGAGCTTTGTAACTCTGACCATTACATAACCAGCAGACTCAGAAGTTCCAGATCAGATACAGTAGTAGGGGGTTTATCCGTGGGTTGTGCTGCTCTCCGTCACCTCAGGCTAGCTTGAAACAGGGACACACACTCATAGAGAAAGGATGGCCTAGCTCTGCACTTTCCACTGCTCTGTGTCTCAGGAAGCCACAAAGAGGAGACTGGATACGTCCTGCAGAGACCCAGGAGGTCTGTCATATGCAGCGGCACTACAATGACTGCTGCCTGGGGTTGGGGAGGCAGGCTTTGATATTACATGGGTCACACAGGGAGCTAGAGCCTTTTAAACCAGCTGAAGATTCTTGCAACCACTCCTCCTCCTGAAATTCTCACCCTCCCCCTGCTCTCAAAGAGAAATCCCAACTTCTTCGGCCAAAGTGCCATCTTACCAGAGAAAAGTTTCAATCTTACAGAATCTTCCATGTGAAAAAGAATTTAGGAGGATTGATCTGATTAAAAAACCCTTTCCCTGTAGCTTTATAGCAACGGAGAGTGTCTTTAAGTCTCTTTAAAACGGGGAAGTTCTCCTTACTCCGAGGTTCCCTGCAGCTAGAGTTACTGCCGAACCCAAAGAAACAAACCTGGCCTGAATAGCATCCTTTTCTCCTTCTGACACTTTAAGAGGTTGCCCAGCCCTGAGATAACTGCCTTTTTATGAGTCCTCTTCTATTGTGTGGCAATGGGGGTCATGAGTCCATTGGAGTGCTTTATTGTTCTGTGACTGTGTTTACAAGGCACGGTGGAGTGTTGTGGGGTTGCTAGTATGTTGCAGGAGACAATATGAAGTCTGTGGGCAGTACAAAATGGAGGACAAGTAGTTTAGAAGATGAAATATAGCGCTGTGCTCCAGCCATCGTAATATCTTTATTTCTTGTTAAAAACATGGTTATTGTTTGTGGTCTTGCCGAGAATCAGAAGATTGATACCCCTCACATATCTATATCTATCAAATGTGAAGCTGGAGCCTAAAGACAGTTAGCTTGGCTTAGCATAAAAACTGGAAACATGGGAAACAGTTCATCTGATTCTGTTTGAAGGTAATAAAAAGCAAAAGCATCTCTAAATGTCACTAAGTCACATTTATCTTGTTTGGAGCTCCAGAGACTAATCAGTCAATCAAATAGTAGATTGACTGAAAAATAATTGGCAAATATTTTGATTACTGGTTAATTGTTGTGAGCAATCTTTCCTGGTTTAGATTCTCTGTGAACATTTTTTGGTTTCTTTACTCTCCCGTGAGAGTAAACTTTGAGAGAGCTTTGGACTGTTTGTTAGATAAAATAAGATACATGAAAATACCAACTTGAGTGGAGATTGAGTGAGCCAGACTTTTTAAAAATAGTTTTCTGACCAATTATCAACCAAAAGATTAATTAATGAATTTAGAAAATCAACATATTTAATTAAAAATAACTTCCAATTTGTCACACAGATGTTTTTGACATTGTTCTTCTAATCTAAAATTATGCAATAAAGTGAACAAATGTGAAATGTGAAATTACTACTAATTAAATGCAAAACATTCCATACCTCAATTTATACACATCCCATTGCTATGAAAAATGATCTGTATTCCTTGACAGCTGAAGCAAATGTGCTAACATTTACTGCTCCAGTTTCCAGCAGTGACAAGAAATCAATACCCCCCCTAGTTTCTCACTAGTCACATTTTGCATCAATGCCTCATCCTCTTTTCTTTCTTGAAATGATTGTATAGCAGTGGCACATGTTGTGTCTGGCCGCCTTGGGCAGGGCGTTCAGGCTGTCACACCTGGGTCAGGGACGGAGGGCTTGGGGAAGATGTGAGATCTGAGGGCAAACAGAGGCTGTCTCTAAACTGTCACTGAGGGAGGGGGGCTCTCTCTGTCTGTGTGGGGCTGAGACCACAGGATAAGAATGTGTTTGACATTGCTTGTAATTGTGTAATGTTTACTCTGTTGGTATCAGAGGGGGCCTACATTGGCAAACAGTAATTTGACTGTTGGTTGTTTGGGAGGGTGAGGCATTTCTTTGGGCCTTCAATGAGAGACAACAAGTAGTCTAGACATGGGATTAAGTGATGACACTAAAAGAAGATTGTTCATTTCACTGCAACATCACTGTGACAATGGAGAAAAAATTGTCAAACTTATATTTACTGTACTTCAGTAGATTGTTTAGAAGTAGATGCACATATTATACTTAGCTTGAGTTACCCATAGTTTCTAGTTACATAAAAAATTTTGTAAACATATTTACAAAATACCCTTGGATGTCTGTATTTAGCCTTTAATCTTCTCATGACCCCTCAGATTTATCTGGTGACCCTTTGTGGGGGTGGAGCCCAAACTGTAGACTGTGAACCACTGATCTAAGGTGTATATGATGTAGTTAAAACTAGCTCCACCTCAAACAGATACGACAGTAAAATGCTGAGTACACAATGATATAGGAAAAATAATAAGTCTAAAATGTTTGTCGATAATATGCACATGGGAATTCAGATGCAGCACTTTTACAGTTAACTGTGTACATTTGCTGCTTTATTTCCTCCACCACCGGTGAAACTTTGACACTGACACAATTTCAAACATCATTGTTGGTGTTTGTGTGCTGACCACAGAGTCTGATGGGAGCGCTGCTGTTGTGAGTGCATGCGCTCAGTGAATGGCCTTGGCTGTTATATGCAGATAGCAGCAGTGGACAGGTCAGTGTGTTTGTTTGCTCTGTCCTCTCCTGTCTGAGTCAAAGAGCAGGTGAGTCTGGTTGGTGTGACAGGGGTGTTGCTCATCAGAGAACGAGGCCACTGCTGCTATCTCTCTGCCCTATATAACTTATAGCACACAACAGCCAAGACTCCAAGTGAAACTAACCTGTTCTGTCACCTGTCCCCCCCCCCCTCCTTCAGTGCGTTACAGCCAAGGCCCCGGTGAGGTCACCTCGTCCACGACCATTAGTCACCACAGTAGCAACGCGATGGCGACCAGCCAGTCGGTGCTCCAACAGGTGTCTCCAGGGGGATTGGACCACAGCCACAGTCTGCTGTCACCTGAAACCAAGATGGTGAGTGAACACACCTGGGCCTTCATGGCCCCAGATTAGATAAGACCAGGGCTACGTTTAGCATAAACGTACAAAGCGGGTTCTTGAACCTCCTCTCCCATGGACCAACTGGCAACAGCCAACAATTAGCACATTGTGCTGCTCTGTTTGGAAGGTGGAGCCGGGGTGGCAGGCCATGGCTGGACTAGCACACAGCCTTCACCAGAGCGCACCAGGCATGTGCATCACTCAACCAATAAACCTGACAAAGAAACATTCTGTTCTTATTGATTAAATGCCTCGCACAGAGGAGCCGCAGGTGGAGCGCTGCTTGTTCTGCCAGAGAAATGACGCCAACATTTGATTATGCCAGAGGCTCGCTTTTTTTCTACTTCAGAGTTTCTCCCCTCTGCCCTAGTCCAATATTTGATCAGTGACAAGGAAACCTGTGCAAGGACCCATAGAATTTGAGTAGTAGTGCAACAGTACATTTGAAATATGGTGTGCATTCTGCAACAAGACAATATTCTTTACATGGCCTTGCTGTACCAAATCCTACTCTGCAGACCATTTATCTTGCTCAGATAAATATATATATATATATATATATAAATGCTTACAAAGATTACATCCATTATGCAAATCATTATTGAATATTGTGCACTAACTTCCCTGGCAGTTCATAGCACTTCTGCCTTTTGCAGCAGTTTATGTGAAATGAATTCAGGCAGTGTGGTGTGCAGCAGATCAGAGCTGACAGTTTCTTATCTGCAGCTGTGTATCTAGCCAGTCTCTCCTCTCAGAGCAGCTGGCAGTAGTCAAATAGACGTTGCCCCACCGAGACGGAGGATCCATATAGACACGCTGAGATGTTGTTTTGGTTTTTTGCAAATAAGCACGTAAGCATTTGTATAAACCAACATCAGGGTACAAACACCGTCAATGTGCTATGAAGTCTTATACACACTCTTCCTTATTGACATTTTTCGAATGATTTTCTTTTCATTGCCCCTTCCTCTTTATCAGTATTTGCTTGTGTGCTATGTGTGTTACTCAAGCTCCTCAAGTATCATACAAAAGAATCTGGACAAAGTCAGCATTTATGTTGTTTGTTCAGCAGACAACATCTATTTCACTTTGAAAAATGAATGTATGTGAATTAGTATGAGGGTTTTGGTTTGTTGTGATGAATAGCACAGCAACAAAACAAGTGATTACATTTTTTGTATTTTCTTCATTTTTCCACAGATTTCGGGTTCAGGTGGAGGACTTCCTCCAGTCAGCACACTGACAAACATCCACAGTTCCCATCACAACCATCAGCAGACACAAAACCTCATCATGCCTCTATCTGGAGTCATGGCCATAGCACAGAGTGAGTCCTTCCTCCCTTTATATGACAAAACACAAAGAAGCCGCTGAATTAGTTTCATCATGACGTGGGGTTAACTGGGGTTTTGCTTTGTTTCACCAGGTTTAAACACGTCGCAGTCTCAGACGGTGCCAGTGATCAACAGTGTGGCGGGCAGCCTCGCAGCGCTGCAGCCGGTGCAGTTCTCCCAGCAGCTCCACAGCCCCCACCAGCAGAGCCTGATGCAGCAGTCGCCCAGCCACATGAGCCAGCAACCGTTCATGGCTACCGTCACACACTCACACAGTCAGTAACGCTCTACTGTCTTCTACTTTTTCCACGATTATTCATCTGCTGATTCTTCTTTTAGAGCGGCACGTAACCCGTGTGTGTGTGTGTGTGTGTGTGTATATATATATATATATATATATATATATA